>JAJLRJ010000003.1:52385488-52830488 GCA_024195265.1 Dendrophyllia cribrosa
GGGGAAAAGGTAAAAATGACGAGGGAAAAACTTTACTTTAAAGTTAGAAAATTAGCAAAACAGAAAGCCATAGTATTATAGTTTAATATTTCAGTGGTACATTGAGCACTGTTTGTGTAAAGAATCAGCACGATGATAAAACATCCGAAAATCGCACTCGATTTTAGTGGGGCGCTGAAGGGGGCGTGGTCACAAAATTCAATTTAAGACTATTTGTACCCCATGAGTTTCATATGCCGACTGAACGTCTCACTCAAACCTCTTAAGAGTATTCAAAGTTCGTTTGGAAATGTCAAGCGATTCCCAAAATTTTTCTGATTTTCCAGTTGACGAAATATCCAAGTTTGGGCATACTATAAGATCGCTATGTTCTCGACAGAGACTGCCGGGCGCGGCCTCAAATAGACTAAATGCCCGGCAGTCAGAAATTTTCATAGAATTTTTACTGAAAGGCTCTTTCAAACCTTTTGAGAGTATTCGATGTTCGTTTAAAAATGTCAAGCGCTTCCAAAATTTATTTTGCTTTTCTAGTTGACGAAATATTCAAGCTTGGGCATACTATAAGATCGCTACAGTATGTTCACGGAGACTGCCGGGCACGGCCTCAAATAGACTAAATGCCCGGCAGTCAGAAATTTTCACAGAATTTTGACTGAACGTCTCACTCAAACCTCTTTATAAAAGTATTCAAAGTTCGTTTAGAAATGTCAAGCGATTCCCAAAATTATTTGAAAGTATTAGAAAATTTCTGACCGCTGGGCATTTTTGAGGCCGTGCCCCGGCAGCAGTCTGCAGAAATTTTCCAAGTGTCGTGAACATAGCGATTATATAGTATGCCCAAGCTTGAATATTTCGTCAACTAGAAAAGCAAAATAATTTTTGGAAGCGCTTGACATTTCTAAACGAACATCGAATACTCTCAAAAGGTTTAAAAGAGCCTTTCAGTGAAAATTCTATGAACATTTCTGACTGCCGGGCATTTAGTCTATTTGAGGCCGTGCCCGGCAGTCTGTGCAGAAATTTTCTGTGTCAAGAACATAGCGATCTTCTAGTATGCCCAAGCTTGGATATTTCGTCAACTGGAAAATCAAAAATAATTTTGGGAATCGCTTGACATTTCTAAAGGAACTTTAATACTCTTAAGAGGTTTGAGTGAGACGTTCAGTCGAAACTCTGTGAAAATGCCTGACTGCGAATCTCAGCAGAAATTTTCTAAGTGTCGAGAACATAGCGATCTTACGGTATGCCCAAGCTTGGATATTTCGTCAACTGGAAAAGCAAAATAATTTTTGGAAGCGCTTGACATTTCTAAAGGAACATCGAATACTCTCAAAAGGTTTGAAAGAGCCTTTCAGTGAAAATTTTGTGAAAATTTCTGACTGCCGGGCATTTAGTATATTTGAGACCGTGCCCGGCTGCCGGGCATTTAGCCACAGCGTTCTTTTAAATTTTGTTTTCTTCACGTGCATTTATATGTATGCATAACTTATGAAAAGACAAAGGACAAATTCCCTTGAGAACACCACATGACCTACATTAGGAAAACAAAACATACAAGCTGAGCTAAGCTAAAGAGGTCTATTTATCATTTGGTCGGGTTTTACTTCAAATTGAGTTAAAAACCCGAAAAACACGGCCGAACACGGAGTAGCCGGGTGACTCTTGCGTGACCGTTACAGCCATGCTCCGTCACGCGTGACCAGTATTTTTGAAAATTTGAATGGATTTTTCAAGTTTACGCGTCGGTTTTGTAAATTCATTCCGAGATTTGGAATTCCCGTTAGAATTTTACCGCATTTTCGGAAACAAAGAGCAACAAAATATCATTTCATTTGAAATGTTACATATCCGAACAATATTTGTTTTTTTATACGCGTAGCGAAGTTATTTTTCCGTTAACTCGTGACTTTCAAAGTGTTTTCCAGAAAGATCTTCAAGGTTTCATTCAAATCTCGGACGTTACAAAGAAATATTCAAATGTTCATTTCAGTCTTGTGATTACTGGTCACGCGTGACGGAGCATGGCTGTAACATGCAAAAAAAGAAGATAGCCCACCACGGCCACCTTGCATTATCGTCGAGTCGGCTAAGTACCTTTGTGGTTATATTTAGCGCGATTTCGCTGCATTGATAGATTTGTTCTGACGTTTATCTCTTCTCCTTTGGATGATTGGCTCCTGATGAACTCCTATGGGATTTTGGATCTATCAAGAGTATTGGATGACTTGAAAACACACGCGTGGTCGAGGTAGCGAACAATTAAGACAATTGAGTGCAATAATGCGTTACAATATCATGTTGTTTCAATTTCTAGCAACAAAAATAAGTTTTCGCTACGTAGCCTGCGAAACAGTCGCCCCTCATCGCTCACGGCCCTAGCGGCCGCGAGTGATAAGGCCCCAATAAGGCGGCTGTATTCTTACGTGCAAGAAAAAGAAGGAAAGCGATGGGATCGATAATTTTAATGTGACCACAGGGGATTTGAATTTAACAGGATTGGAAGGGTCAAGGTATATCCAGCATGGCACGGCCTTGGCCGGAGGCCAGAGGCTCTCTCTCTCTCTCGCGGTAAGGTCGTTAGAATTGGTGAAGAAAGTTCAAAACACTGTTACTCTACAGGCAGGCCAAACTCACTGCAGTATGAGATAAATTTTGCGGAGCCTATTCTTGAACACAGTTTGTTGCAATTTTATAAAATCAATAACAAAGATGTTCTGTACCTGACGGACGTGTGTTTAAACACGAAATGGATGTTGAAATGAATGCGGTTGGCTACAACGCAAAAAATGAAAATTCGTCAAATGGATCATGATATGATACTGCACATATAAATTCAAAACCAGGGACCACGGAATACGGAATACGGAATTCGTACTGGCACAAAGACTACCGTATGAAACGCATACTACAACAAAACACGGACTAAACTTGGGAATTCATGAAATCTCAGTTTAATAGTAAAACAGTAAGTGGATTAATCATATGGAACGGATATTATCGAGTGAACAAAAATTGCATGAGGTAATTGAAGATTGGCTTGTCGGGCCGAAAAGCGAAACTAGGGACTACAAGTCCGGCATATCGCCGTCAGTTTTGTTAATTGTTTATTCTTTAGTGTAAATAAGTTCAGATGAAAGAGTTCCTCAAGCACCCACTGCTTTTCATTATCTATATGAACGACATCTACAAATAGATAGCTCGGAATTGCCACCTTTTATTTTTTTGCGGATGACATAAACATTTCTTACTCACAAACAAACATAAAAACCCTCAAAGAAATCGTTAATAACGAATTAATTCAAGTCTCGTCTTGGTTGCAGGCAAATAGGCTTTCTTTTAATATTTAAAAAAACATGTTATAATCTTTAAAGCAAAAAATAAAAAAGCAAAAGAACCAATCACGTTTAAATTGAATTGTCAATACATCAAACAAGTACAATCAACGAAAATTTTAGGGATAAATATATATCGTAACCTTTTCGGATTTTAATGACCATTCGGCCCCGTTATTTAAAATGTATCAGTACTACCTATAGACGACATAAATAACGAAGTAATAACCTTATTCATGTTTCGATGTTTTGGCTGCCAATTACCTGACTTTATAACCAATTCAAATTAAATAAGAAACTGCCGCATAACCACTACACAAGATCTTCCTCAACAGATTCACAAAAAAATTTACGTACAAATTATAAAACATATTCTACAGAGTATATAGGATGCCAAATCTGGAACCACCTTCCAAATTCTATTACGGACTCAAAATCATTCTATATCTTTATGACAAGAATAAGAAAATACTATGTAATGAAATAAATGCCTAAGGAAGTATTTTAAATTAGCAGATAATACGTCTTCGTGTAAATTATTTTTCCCGCCGTAAACAGCTCTTAGAAACGAAACTTCTCTCGATTGTATCTCGCAAACGAATCCATCCAGAGATCTGAAATTTCGCATGTAGATTTCAATTTAAGCGATCTTTCATATGTGGAAAAATCGCTACAATCTGACAGGGTCACTTTAGCCTCCGGTACCACCTTTTAAAAAAGTAAGCTTATCAGTAATACATTTAATTATGTCACCATGTCTGATGTAGATCAATACCGATTATTTAAACGAATGTTTTAACAGCGACTCTCTCCGTAAAGCCCAGAAGGGTTTATTGAGAGCCCCTGCTCCAAAATATTTAATAAGATACAACTGTAAATGATTATTGTTGGGAGCAAATAAAGTGATTGATTATCGAACTAAACATAACATTGTTCTTACACAAACACAATAGACATGTTTGACCTCACTGATAGTCCATTCTCGTGATCACTATAATTTTACCTTTAGAATCCTTATGCGAATTTCATCCACAAAGCTACGAATTAGGTGTAGTGTTGCGGTATGCTCATTTCAAATGCAGAATGAATTTTGTATGATCACGATACAGTCCATTTGACAAATTTTATTATTTCCTTTTTCCAGTAGTGTTGTCTGAGCCAACATACATACCACTCATTTTTATAGGTCTAAGAGAAAATAATTTCTCCTTTTTGCCATTTAAACACGCCCTTTCATTCACTGTATGTTGCGTACTGTTCTCTCTCGAGTCTTGCAGTGATGTTTTTAGACCGGATGCAAAACTCAATTATGAAACTATTTTCACTGTACTTTGCTCGATAGCCGAGGGTCACATTTAGCGATGATCTCAGTGAACGAGTATAAACAATTTTCGCGTAGTGTCGCCAGGATCATGTGATAAAACGTGATGAATAACACGAGTCACCCAACATTTTTAACTTAAACAGTTGCATTTTTTTTCCTACTATGCAAATATTTCGCATCAAGACAAAAGTCCTTAGCCTTTCATTTCAAGTCAAATCCTGAGATGTTTGTGCAGTGATGCCGTTCTACTTTTTGAAAAGCTTTTCAATTTACAAAACGAAATTTGAACTTGGGCATCATTTGTATTGGGCAATAGAAGTTTAAAAAAAGATTCTGTAATATACGTCGCATATTATTTTCCTTATCAAGCGGAATCGAAGTCATCTGTAATATTTGCATCCGATCAGATCATTGATCAATATATTAAATTACTAGGCGGCATCAATGTGTGACTGGATTTAAATACGCGTCTTCTTTTATAAATACATAAATAACTTTGCCTCATTAAATAAAAGCCTTCACTGTTTTATCAGAATCCCATAACAATAAACTGCATCGTACGACACTACTGATCCGCGCTATAAAACATTTTATGGAGGGCGAGAACTTGAGAATGTTAATTCATTCGGGGGCATAAAACCGCAATACTAACACAGCGTGATATTACATGTCCTTAGGTCACGAAGGAAATGTTCATCAAGTTTAATAAAAAAAGGAATACAAATTTGAAAACTTCAGGCATCTAGTTATCTGTTAAATACAATTAACAAATAACTACTAGACCCTGTGTAAATAATAAGCGCTCATTAATTTATCTTCAACGTTGAAATGAATTCATGATTATAACGCATATGATTTGCATTATAATATATTTCCCTCGCATGCTAAAACCATCTTGAGATACATTAAGAATGAATAAACTACGAAAGCAAGGTGAAAATGTCGAGTTTTCAAACTGATCATTTGATTACTAAGCAGTTTGTTTATCGCGCTCTAGTGGAATGTGATTCCGTGACCCTAGCCGGCAGTTGAAGTCAACTCAAAGCAACTAGTGTCAAGTCTTGGGCAGATTTAACCTTCCTGTCCTAATATCATCTGATTCTGAGGTCTTTAGAACAACTACAAACTGGATTTTACGTTTGGAATTGTTTGATACTACACATGGAAACATGTTGTGTTCTCAAGACGTGTTCAAACTCTTCGCGTTTTGAAACATATTAGAGCTTAACTGCGCCTCAGTATTTGCTCTATAATCACTATATTCATGTTTTATGCAATGCAGATGAACAGCTACCAAGATCTCAGCTTGAGATATCACGCTTAACAAACTTTCAGGCTTTTAGAACAATAAGAAACACGAACTAAACACTGGTTACTGACGAGACAAGCGCTTCAAGCGAAATTAAACGTAGAAACGTTAGAAACGTACCTTTAAATCAGAGGCGCGTCAAAGCGTGCTTGCACCAAGTGACCATATTATTTATGCATGATGCGACACATTATGCCGTAATCTTGACAGGTTCGTGGGAGGGGAGATCAAATAAGCTAACCTGTTATACCGCTTCGTCGGGAACAGGAATCTTGTTTGGACTTTGTTTGGTCCTATTTCAGAAATATTTAAGTTTGTAATCCAGTGCACTGATAAATATCGTTGTCGGGAATAGGGCAAGGTAAAACAACATTGTTGGAATCGTTTGACTGCGTCTGATACAAAAGGCTTTCAAAATCATGTCAACATTCACGCTTTTGTACCGCGGCAAATGAGAGAGGGCAGGGGGGGTGGGGGAGGGGGGGGGGGAAGAAGTTAAAAACGTTTGTTCTTGTTCCGTCTTTGGAAAGCTATTCACTTTAACATTCAAAAGTAAAGCAAACAGAGATTAGGCGGACGCGTAGCAACAGAGATTAAAATACATTTTCCGGTTCGTAATTCACTCCAAGAGATATTGGTTTTTTTATTAAACTCACTGAACCTGAAAGTGTGATCTGATTCGAATGAACTTGGTGGTTGTGGTTCTAATTGTTATGAAATTTCGCGCACCGGTCTGTTCTTTTCAAGGAAGCCTCTGTCAGTGATTTACATGCGGAAACAGTGGTTGCTTCAATTGTAGGAAAAAACCGGTTGGGGTGACCGTTACATAATGACCATAATTGTAAGCGATTTTCCAAATTTACCGACCAACCGACGAGATTGCCTTTAGGGACGGACCATTAGATTTTTGAGGGGGGGGGGGGGGGGGGGGGGGTTGGGCAATTTTTTGGTGCAGGATATTTTTTTCTACGCTTGAGACTGTGCAGGATTTTTCTTTTTGCCATGATTTGCTTGCATGATATTTTTTTTGCGAGTCTATATGTTTTAATGCCTGACGCATATACGTGTTTGTAGGAATACTAGAAAGGCCATACTAGGGACAGGAATACTATAGCAAGTCAGATCTTATGTAACAGCAGCTTGATAGCATGAAGCCTGGCCGCGGTGTTGTAACTGCCCCTACAATTTTCTTTACACCAGCCCCCTGTTGATGTCGCTTCCACAGCCCATCGTAGTACACCCAATCATCTTACAATTACAGGGCGGCGCCAGAAATATAATGTTGGTGGGGCGAATCTCCTGTGGCGAGCGCCAAAGGCGCGAGCTTCTAGGGGGGGTCGGGGAAATTTTTGAAATGAAACTCTCTGAAATGCTATTTCCAGCGTTCCTGAGACCGGAGAAACAGTTTCCAAGGCCAGCTTTGAGTTCAGTTTAATTCTCATGAAAAGTACACGAAACACTTTCTGAAACTTGGGTGTAACTCCATTTTGGTTGTTTGTTCAAAGTAAATTCGGCTGTCACTCAAATATTCTCTGTCAATTCTTTTCAGTATGGGAAGGCTTTGGAAACGAATTTTCCAAAGCGATTTTCTCCGTCATTGGAGGCAGAAAGAAACTGATTTCCAATATCAGCCATGTTCAATTTGTCAGTTAATGCAATGTCTGGATAATGCAATGATTTAATCTTTCTTGTGACATAGTTTGTTCGTAGATATGTCTTGAGCCTTCTTAGGGAAGAGGCCGAGCGCTAACTCACAGCATTGATGGATTTGTTTGATGGATTTGCCGGTAGTTGGAGTCCGATAGCTGACGTCCGAGTAACTCATTGAAGGGATATTGAAATGCTTGGTTCACAATATCCAATCTCCAGTCTAAAGTCACAATATCTCCGATGCTAAACTAATATTTATTTTGCAAACTCTAATGCATTAAAGCGCCCCGCCATCGGATCTGGTCAAAGGATGTTGCTACACTATTCATCTCCACCCACCGCCATTTTGAGCTGTCGAAAGTTGGTGGGGCAAATGCCCCACCTGTCCCACCGGTAGCGCCGCCCCTGCAATTACAAGCTTGTTGTACAACACATAAACAACGTATTTCTCATCCATTGAGATATACATGTACCTACAATGCCACTGTACAACTATAAAAGAGCCATTCCTCGTGTCAGAAAACATCTTACATGCTTATGAAATCAGCTAAAAAGCCTACAAAGAAACACAACTTACGTCGGGTCAAAAATAAACCATTGTTATTGGCTAAACAAAACAAACCAATGAAAAGATAGAACATTTGATCCTCCCCAAGCGCTCATAAGTCGCTAACATCCTACAACGTCAGTGTGATTTATTTGTGTTCTGACCATCTGCTCCTGGATATAAAATATTGTTCTAAAAATATAAAGCTTTGCAGGAATTTTTTTTGTGGGGTTTTTGTTTTGCACGATATTTTTTTTGCAGTTCAAGGCCGTGCTCGAATTTTTTTTTGGTATTTGCCCAACCCCCCCCCCCCCCCCCCCCCCCCCCCACCCTCAAAAATCTAATGGTCCGTCCCTTACCATTTAAATATTCCATTTCTCCATGGTACCCAGACTGTTAACTCGCTTTGAATTTTTCTAAATTGAAATGATAAGTAAATTTCCAACGTTCCATTCCCAAACGGAAGATAGGACTACCTCTGGAGGTATTCCACAATTTCGGAACGCATCATTTTCCGGAAATTGTCTCACCATTTGACTTTCAACCGAAATTCCGGATTTTTTGGCTAAATGGTAGTAACCCAGTCTTTGAGGTAAAACTAGGGTTCAATTTGGCGAGTTGTAAATATCACCTTGGGAATATCACATGTGCTTTTGCGCGTCGGAACGTGTCTGAACCCATGAGGGGGTACTTCCTTATATGACTTCTACGGAGCGGCACCCCTATACCCAAATATTGGTCAACCCCCCCCCGGGAACGACCCATTTAGCTTGTGTGCAGGTGTGCAGACGTCTCCTATATCCTTTGGCTACGACTCACTGAGCATTTTTCAATACGTCTGAATAGTTCAGTATTCTCTTGTTGTATTCCGGACCTTATGGATAACAGTGAAGTTTATCACTCTGAATCACTCTGATCATTGAATACACAACTCTGAATTCAAATATAGGCGCCTATCCATCTATTGTGATAAGATCACTGAATTTTGTTATTCAATCAGTTAATTCCTTAGCCTGCGAACTGATTAATACAACCGCCTCTCATCGCTTCCTGTTGCAAGGAACAGCTTTATTCGGAGGCTATTCAGTCATTCCTCGATAGGTTTCTCTAACCGACGCGCAAAAAAACGACTGCCATCGGAGACTGTACTTCGTAGTACCGCGGCACTACGAATTAATTAGGCTACAAAACTTCAATACAACTCCAAATTTCGCCGTAATTCGATTTCTATTTGCATCACAGCACAAACACTGTTAAACTACTTTTGTAAACACGTTTGGAAGCGCCAAACGTTAAGGATATTGTGCTTCAGAAGACGGCTTTTAAGTTATCCAATTTGGAATATAAAGCTACTTACACAGCCGGGGGACTGATTGCTTCAGTCGAGTTTTTGCTAACGGAATGCGATTGAGCACCACAATAGCTTCTTGATCGCTCACAATATCATATAGTCAACCTTCCTGTTTTAACTTCAAACAAAATAAAGGTTGGCGGTCCTGGCAGACTATAATGACTATAATCAATTGCAAGCTAGACTATATACAAACATTTTGATTCCAATTCAGTATTACGAAGGTTGACCTCCTCTAAATTAAATTGAATTTGAAGCACGACGAATAATCAAACCTGTTTACAAACTTGCACGGTGTATGCCGTGCCTCAGTGCCTCAGTGCTGAAATTCTGTCGGCCGTAAGTTAAAGTGATACTCACTGTTTATAGTGGTACTTAATGTAGCGCCACGAGGACAGCTCAATAATCAATCACATCAAGATAATCAATACGTGCAGAACTAGCGTGAGTTGAAACGTGCGTTATTGCACTCACGAGTACCGTGCACTGGTCCTTGAGTACAGGGCTCCCCTCCCAGCCCCATCACCACCCTCCCCTTCCATCCCTCAAAAAGGCACTGAATAGGCCATTTCCGAGTTGCCTTTAGCCTCTCTATCAAAGCGAGGCTAGGTGCGAAACCTTTCATATGAAAATGAGTTTTCATTAACATGCAAATAAAACTTATTTGCATGTGAATGAAAACTCATTTTCATATGAAAGGTTTCGCACCTAGCCTCGCTTTGATAGAGAGGCTAAAGGCAACTCGGAAATGGCCTATTGATGGTCGGAGAGTGTTCTTTCTTGGTCTCGATTGCAAGAGGTAAGGCAGGTACAAAAGTCGGAACGGATCAACTCGGATCGGATCGGACCGGATCCAGTCAGGGTCGGATCAACTCGGATCGACCCGGATCGACTCGGATCATAAAAAAAAAATGAAATGGGAAAAAATAAAAATTTTACCTAATTGTAGGTTAAAATTCCTCTCAGAAATACGCCAAATCAAGTAAGCTTTGTAACGTTTAGAGCTCCGTAGCGTTCTCCGTGGCGTTGTGACCCGCCTTTGTGTTTACTCGTCATTTAGTTATAGTTACACGCTCCATCGATTGATCATATAAACATGGACCCAGCTGAAGGCGAGGAAGGTAAAATCTAGGCCATCTTTCTTAATGAAAATGCTTAATTTCAAGAAAATTATAGTTTCTGTAGCTCAGAATGTTTATTTTGTTGTTGTTGTTGTTTTTTACAGCAGGCGATGCTGCTCAGTTGTCACAAGTTTATTGAACTCGTGGTTTCGTAGCGAAAAGGAAGTTTCTTTACCGTCGAACTAACCCTGAATCGACATGAATTTATTTATGGTGAGGAGTATTTAGCTGGATCCATGTTTATATGATCGATCGATGGAGCGTGTAACAAGACCACGAGTTCGTAACCTGATCAGAAAGGAACTGGCACTAGTAAACAAAATGGCGGGTGAACGCCACGGAGCTCTAAACGTTGCAAAGCTTACTTGATTTGGCGTATTTCTGAGAGGGATTTTAACTTACAATTGGGTAAATTTTTTATTTTTTCTCATTTCATTTTTTTTATGATCCGAGTCGATCACCCGCGGGTCGATCCGACCCGGACTGGATCAGGTCCGATCCGATCCGAGTTGATCCGTACCGACTTTTGTACCTGCCTTATGAATTTTCTTAAAGCCCGGGAAAGTTTAAGACGGAACAAACTTCTTTAAGTGTCTTTATTTATCCCATAGCAAAAGATGCCCCGAGCGAAGGAGCGCGATAATGAAAGATTGACCGTAAGGAGGAAGGGGGAAGGGGGGGGGGGGGGGGGGGGGGGGGGGGGGGGGGGGGGATAGTAAAGGCCGATTCACACGGTACAACTTGATTGCATACGACACGCTTACGCCATGCTTACGATATGCCTTGAGTTGATTTACACGAAGCAATTCGTGTGGTAAGCATGTCGTAAGCATGGTTTGAGCGTGTCGCATACGACAAAGTTGTACCGTGTAAATCGGCCTTAAGGGTATGCAAAGCCGCCGATCCGTTAAATTTTGATAACCAAAACCGTCGAAAGGCGCAAACATTTTTGCTCAAATTTGAATCCGCAAATTATTTGCGAACCGTTTAAGACTTAAATCCTTGCAAATGCCATGTATGGGATTAGTGTTTAAGAAAAAGGTATTCTTGAGTTTTCTCACGCATTGCGTGTGGACGTTGAACGTTGTCCAAACAACAGCTCAGGTTGACCGCACGTGATATCGGCTGTGACGAAACCAATCTAACAACAGGTCTGTAAAGGGTTAAAATCTAAGATCCGAACTATATAAGAAGTAAATGACAAAATCCTGGCTCAAAAACGGGAATCCGTAATCCGCTGCATTGGTAGGATCCAGAAATCCGTTAAAATTTCTCCCTGAATCGGCCGAACCCGGCAAAATTATTTACAAAATCTGCCGATCCGTAGACTGCAGGCCTATTCTCCCATCTCGATAAGTCACCGTTCGGACAATACAGTCAATACAGCCGCACGAGTGCATGCTTGATGGCCCGCTTGATGGATACGGTAAAGTGAACATGCTATTTACGGAAAGCATTGTTACAACAATGCAGCATTATCAATCAGTGCATGATTGATTGCTTAAAAAAATCCTATTATTCAATATTCAATATCTCAATCGTTTTTCTAAGAGGCGCCGGCCAAAGGGAAACATCTTGCTGTAATCGGATAAGGACCACTGATTTCTAAATATTGTATTGTTACAATCAGTTAACCTAATAATGGGTCAGATCAACTTGAAAACCTTCTAAACGGCCGTGTCACTAACTTGACGAACAATTTTCAGCTACTGGAAGTGCATAGCTACTTACTTACTTAAGTTGGATCACAGCGCAATCTGTTACTTAAGTGCAGGTGTATAAAATACAACTTCGTTTCCTGACGAGGTTGGTATAAAATGGAATCTCAAGCTTATTTCTCACTGGAAGATCTTTCATGCTCACAGTCAAATTTTGAAGGTACTGTGAACCTTTTTCACCGGGTCCTATTTTGCATAATTTTAGCTTTTTTAATTTCTGCAAAGATATAACATCAATCTAGATAATATTAAAAGAAGTTTTGCAAAATCGTTAATAGAACTCGAGATATTCTTAAAAAAGAGTTTAAAGGGAATAACTGATAATCCGATAATCCCCGATTCCGGAGCGCCTTCTTGTACTTTTCCCGGTAAACTTTATCCGGGATCTCGCATTACATTGGTTATATGCATATTTTGTTTCCATCGCAATCGGGAGCGCATTTCGCATCGTAATTGCGTATTCTATTGAGCGTCATAGCGTATTCTCCGCGGCGATTTTCCATGTTTCACACGGTCGTCTACGCTTGTTCCAATTCCTGACTATTTCCAATTTGACCATTAAAGCCAAAGTGGAAATTTCTGGTTAGCAGAATGTTAGAGATGACGAGTGAATAGAACCGCGGCGAAGAGAAAAAGAACAATTATGTTAGGGATAACTGCCCGAGCTCCCAGGCCTTCTTCAATTATTTATTTTTATGAAGGCCGCGGCCACTTCTGTTGTGTTTTCTTCCGCTCCCTGGCCCTTTTCGCTCGTTTGTTCCACGAAAATTTTGCTGCGTTTTCGTTACGTTCTTTCCGCTCATTTCGGTTTGTAGTTGCGCGAGACTTCGCTATTTTTGCCATGATTTTTACCCTATCTATCTATCTACCACGCAGCTCTTAACAACCTCTTATTTCATTGGACCGGGGTATCACGCAGCTCTATTGTTTTTAGGGCTAGGGTCCATTGTTGTGTTGTTTGTGCTATTGTTTTCTCAGCAAATCAGAGAAGACCTTGTAAGAGCTGCTTACTGCATGCCTGGACATTCAAAACTCGGTTGGATTTTCACTTGTTGAATACTGTAGCTGAACTTAAAGGCCCACCTTCACCCATTGTTCATACGCGTGATCTGATTGGTTGCACGCATTCAAGCGTGAATTTCGTGTTACACGAAATTCATCACAGAAAGTGATCACGGCGCGCACAGCATTTTGGGTGAAGGTGGGCCTTTAAACCACTTCTGTCCGTCTTGCAATGAAGTTTGTTATCGTTATGCTCAGAGCCGTGATTTTGGCAGACAAACAGTCGTATTCAATTACGGTTAAAAAAAAACATCAGTTCAAAGACAACACGTTAATACGCAAAAGAGCGGTTTTCACTCGAGTGTTGTCAAACCAAAACCAAAGTAATCACTCTGTCCAATCACTACAGCTAGGCAGACAATCCAATGAATCAGAACTCGAAGCAAATACATGTAGCCACAGCCAAGCGCGGGGAAAACGCGTGCGAGCAAGTCGCGATTGGTTTGGGTTTTACTTCTGATTGGTTGAGAAAGTGACGCGAGATTTTTTAGCCAATCACAAAGCGTAACAAAAGCAATCGCGAAATTACTTTCGACACTCAATTGAAACCCCCCCCCCCCCCCCCCCCCCCCCCCGAGAATAAACCATCTCTAAAATAAGACAGAACAGGACTTTGAAACAGCCTACTTAAGGAATTAAAAAAATATACATACATTCATAAATATTCGCAAAGTATCAAAGTTTTTATTTATGTCAATGGCTGAATTTTATATAAAATCTCGTAAAATCAGTCTCACTTACATTATCATTCAGTTATGTAAAACTATTTTGTTTATAAAAATGTCAAGAATAAATTCCGTATTATCCTCTGACATGGAGTACACTGTAGGAGACCAGGCCAAGTACAAACGCTGCACTTTTTAGTACTGAAAATATAAGTTGAGCAATATTACATGCTTCTGTCATCCGTCATCATCGTCATCGTCATCATTATTATTATTGTTATCGATCCAAGGCCTTAATCATCAGTGATATGATTTGCACCATAGCTTCTGCTACTTGGAGTATTACACCATATTACGCCGATATTAAAATATTCGGCCTGACAACCCCCACATACTTCTGAATTCTACCTATCAAAACTTGTATTTCTTACTTCTGCACACCAAATGGTGCATTTAGGTAAATAAAACCATAATTTAAGAGACTCGAAGACTATCCCTCAAGACTATCCCAAATTATTTGAATTATGTAAAGATTGGGAAATTTAAAACTTAAGAAATTTATATTTTGATACCTTGACAAGTAAATTAGTCATTCATACTGAAAGCTCTCTGTTTAACTCATCGTAAATTTTTTCGTTAAGTTTTAAAAAATAGGGAACTATGCCTCTTGAGTAAGAACTGTTACATCGTTTTCATTTTGTTACCGTACTACGGTGCAGAGTATAACCCTTTAAGCCCTAACATCAAAATTTAAATTTTCATTTCTTGTCCCTATACATTTCATATAGAAGTATTGGGGAGAAATTGTTTGGATATCAAGATAATTCATCTTGTGTGATCGATCATGTCCTCAATTCTCATGACCTTTTTAATTGATAAGGCATTGATATTACAAGGAGAAATTTGATGCTGATCACTCTTAGGGCTTAAAGGGATAATTCTTTAATAACAATATTAATAATATTAATCCACGGTTTTCAGTGGGGCGCGCAAATAATAAGCAAATGAAAAATCAAACAAAGTAAAAATGGTATTTCGCTTAAATGTACAAATCCGGGTTAAAACTAATAAAAGGCACTAACTAAACTAGGCACGAAAAATTGACTAATACTAATCTAACAAAAGCGATAAAAAATAGGAAGCCGTAAAAAGCATTCAAGTTAGAAAATTCATCAAAATGAGTTAAAATTACTTTTGTTATATCGTTTTTTTGTTGTTCGTGTATAAAGGGTACAAGTAAATTAAAGAAAAATAACTTAAGTAAACTGATAAAAATCCATCAGCTATAATAAAAAAATCAGCTGGCATAAAATTGGATTACTATAACAATATTTACTGGCTTAAAAAGTATACTATAATAAAATATATGTGAAACTAAACATTTACACGAGAAAGATGTAATGTTCACGATGTCAAACGTGGGACAACAACAAAATTTGAGTCCCCGACAGGAATGGAACCCATACCCTTCGCACACCGGTCGGATGTTCTAACCACTGAGCTACGATCGAGAGACTCGTGGCGAACTAGGCCATATACTAGGTTGAATTATGGCATGCGTCCTGCGTACTGATAGGATCTGCATCTTTCCTTATTTATCACCTCACATAGACCTTTTTCGTAAATGGAGGCCGATTTATTATTCTTTTTTATTCATGCTAATCAGCCTGACTAGCCTCAATTTAGATTAAAAATAATTTTGAATTTTGCACGTTCTAACAAGGCTGGTCAGGTTGATTAATAACATAACATAACATAACATAAAACCTTTATTTTAACACGATAAGAATTAAAGCTAAAAAGCTTGTGGGGTCGTGTATACTACTAAACCAATATATGCTAATTAAACTATGTACATAAAAATTAATAAGTACGGAACTAATAACAAAGTATTAATTGGCCGCCATTCATGAAAAAGGTCTCACAGACATTAAACGATTTGATAAAAAAGCAAGGCTGATAAACAGTACGTTTATCAGCCTTGCTTTTTTATCAAATCGTCTCATTATTTTATAGCTGAAAAGATCCTTTACTACAGTATCCGACCGGTGTACAGAATTATCCGACCGGTGTACGGAAGTATCCGACCGGTGTACGGAAGTATCCGACCGGTGTATGGAAGTATCCGATCGGTGTACGGAAGTATCCGACCGGTGTACCAAAGTATCCGACCGGTCTACGGAAGCATCCGACCGGTGTACGGAAGTATCCGACCGGTGTACGGAAGTATCCGATCGGTGTACGGAAGTATCCGATCGGTGTACGGAAGTATCCGACCAGTGTACAAAAGTATCCGACCGGTGTACGGAAGTATCCGACCGGTGTACGGAAGTATCCGACCGGTGTGCGAAAGGTCATAGGTTCGATTCCTGTCGGGGACTCAGGCGTTTTCTTTGTCCCACGCTCGTGGCACGATGAACTGATTACATATTTTTCATTTTATTGCCGAGATCTAACATTTACCAGAAACATTTTACAGTTATGGGATGAAAGATAATTCAACAATACAGATTGCGATGCTGGTTCAAAACTTTCACTATCATTCCTTTCAGAAAATTTTGATTTATAAGGGCTATTTTTATATATGGAACTTGCAATTTTCATCAAATCAAAATGCGAAACGAAAGAAAACCTAATCTTGGTTCCCGGCCACCATGAAATAAGTCCCTCTCTTTAACAGACTCGAGATAAGGCTCAACATTATTTACTTCACTACAAATGTCCAGTCACTCATGCACAGAGGAGGCCACGCGCTTACAACGGACTTGTCTGTTTTTCTTGTCGTTTGTGACATCACCTCCATCTGGCTGGCTGCTGTGGCACACATTACCCACATACGTAACATCCACGTATTTTCCTTTCTCTTTCTGGATGACAAATCGCACTTTCACGTTACATTCCGGCCGTTTGCATTCTGCGCCTCCTCTGAAGAACACCGCTGAGTGGATCTTGCGTGAGTTTTGTGATCTCACGTGATTGTTTTTGAAGCGCAAACTGCACCATGGGTTGGTTTCTTTAACTTTTTCAACAAAGATCCTTGTCCAGTCGCCACTTAACAGACGGCCACCGCTTGGGAAAGTATTTATTGGCATCCTTTCCCAGTCTTCTTTGCTCAACTTGAACCTTGCTGTAATTCCATCGATATTCACGCGAAAGTATTTTTTTCGTTTTCCGTCTTCGTCCTCGTCGGACGAATCTGAATCAACCTACAAAAATGAAGTCATTCACAGGGTATAAACGAGGGAAAACTGAAAACAAAACAGTCAATATAAGCTGTGCACGATGAGGACATAAATTATCTTTGGAGGGAAAATCAAGTTATAATAGGCCATTTCCGAGTTTCCTTTAGCCTCTCTCTCAAAGCGAGGCTAGGTGCGAACCCTTTCATATGAAAATGAGTTTTCATTGACATGCAAATAACATTTATTTGCATGTGAATGAAAATTCATTTTCATATGAAAGGTTTCGCACCTAGCCTCGCTTTGAGAGAGAGGCTAAAGGAAACTCGGAAATGGCCTATTATAAGCCTTTGTTGCGGAAGCAGGAACGCATGCGCAGATAGTGGGGTTGGTGGAGCAGTTAAACTCTACTAGGTGTTTATTTGACTAATGCTTCAGAATACTTCCGGCTCGTGCAATCCGTTGAAATTGACACGGCTGAAATGAAGCTTAAAATGAGCGATATTATTTTGCAATTAAGGAAGCGACTACGTGACATATGTTCATGGTAAAAAAATATATTACCATTTCATTAAATCTATTTTGCTGGAGATCTCTTCTTAGCTTGTCATTCTCTGCCATAAGCCTACGAGCCCGAGGGGGGTGGGGGCACTCCTTATAATGGGCTATACGGGGATGCTCCGCCCGAAAGGGGTACCTTTTTTAGGCTGGGGGTATATGAAAGGGTGGGGATTTCACGACTTAAAGTATGTGAAAGGGTAGGGATTTCACGAAGAATAGGAAATGATAGCGAAAACACGAGTTGAAGCATAAAAAGATAGGGAAAACTGCAATTTAAGTATTATAAAAAGGGCCTTTCAAAATATATCAAACAGACGCACGCAAAGGCTATATGAAAGGGGTACTATTTTCAACGAAAGGTATATGAAAGGGGTACCATTTTCAATGAAAGGTATATGAAAGGGGTACCTTTTCTGCGCACCATTCAGTGACTAAACAAGGTGCCTTACTTTAGAGTGCGCACCATTCAGTAACTAAACAAGGTGGTGAAATTTTTTCGCAGGGATTCCTTGTGTGATGTTTACATTCAGATGAGAAAATAAAAAAATAAACGTTATGGGCACTTTAAGTTCAGCGCCATATTAAAGAACTTGACCACAATATTTCACACATGTATTGTTTGCAAATTAATTACAATTACCTTTAAGGTGGCGCCATTCAAGTTTTCAGGTGACTTGGCAGGTACCATGATGACTGATGGCCGCTGACTATTCAATTCAAACGCAGGGGTATGAGATGAAGGTGAAACTGGAAAGTGACAGGAACATTGACAACATGGCTTTGGCTGGATACCCAGCTCAGATGCTGTTAAGGCCCTGTGGGTACCACTGTAGGTAGCTAATCCTTGGTAAGGTAAAATCCCTCCTTTCAATGCCATACGATCATATGGGATTGTCCCGTAAATATTCAACTGGTACGCGGGCAATCCCTCGGGTTCAGCATTCTGTTGGAGGAACATCCTTTCATAGGAGTCACTGTCGTTAGTATAAATCGCCTGGGTACCCTTTTGAGTATCCAGCGCACTTTCTGTGGTGCTCACGGGATAATACAACGCTTCCTGACCAATGCTCGCACACAATGGAACCGTCGTGTATACGTTCCTGATCTGTCTTTCGGGCATTTTCATAGAAATACCCGTATGACTTGTAGACGAGTTGTTTACATTCGTCTGCTGAGTAACCATGTCATTTGACTGACCAATCGATATGTTGTCGTGAATACTCGTGTTTTCATTCACTGTGTTGTATTTCCTCACTTGTCCTATACTGTTGTTCACCCGAAACCTTTCAGACGTGTTCGTGTGGCCATCCGAATGATTGCTTAGATTCTCGTCTTCATTGCATTCACCTTCGTCGGAGTCGACAGGCTCAATTTTTGGGCAAACAGTTGTGATGTCGTGTAGTGAATACATTGTCATTTTATTTCCTCCCCTTTGAAGACCAATGTAATGGCAAGGTTTACAGTTGCTGAACTTTTCTCCAGGACTGACACATCTTGTAACGATCTTCAGACACTGGAATGGCAGTCGTACCGTGTGAGCTAAAAAATGGACCAAAGGATTATCAAAACTTAGAAAATCTTTCGCACCTGCTGTCTTCGTTTTCTATAGTTAAACTACCATACTGGCCCAATGATTATCTTGGATTTATTATCAAATAAACAAGATTGTTAATTACTGCGCGCGTGATTGCTTCTAAATCATGTACCACAACTCTTTGAAAAGATGGAAAACTTTAATATTATAAAAGAGGAATGCTTTCTTTCGTAGTTTTCATAAGGTTAGTCTTCATCGATATCTGTTGAATTGGTTGCATTCCCAAAGTCACCTCCCCCCCTCCCCTCCCCCCCCCCCCCCCCCCCCCCCCCCAAAAAAAAAAAAACCAATCACAACAATCTCCATCCAACGGGTTATTTATTTTATCGACAGCGGACAGTTTAAATTGTCAAATATTTCAGTTTTTACGGTTTTAATTATGAAACATGACAGCCGGTAGAGTCTAAATGCTATAGCTAAGAAGGAGGTCGGACAATGAGAATATATAACGGAGTAACTGGTTAGCTTTCGTGCGAGGTGAGGGTTCGCAGTTTATATAGTTAAATTTAGGCCTAAACAACCCGAGAAGCTAGGTGGTAACCTGGTACGGTAGGCTATGTAAGCCTACGCCTAGCTGAGGTCACAGGTTCAATCCTGAGTGGGGATTTTAGCTTTTCTTTTTTACACTTAAAAATTCATTGAAAATAAAATGCTACGTGTCGACATTACGTTATATAATTCCCAATGAGGTGTCCGACCTCCTTCTGAGCTATAGCAGGTAGACTCTACCGTGCCAGCCTCCGCGTAAAGAAAAGGACTCGATAACAGACGTCTGACAGATGTTAGTCCTTGTATTACAGCCTTGAAGACAGTTGTGTCTTTTGTTTTTTTCTTTTTTCCAGGCCTCACTGCTTGCACGTTTCGAATTCTTACCATTCTTGTCCCCAGAGCCGCTCGGCCCTTTTAGCCGCCAGAGCCTGAGCACGAGGACCAAGTGGCTCTGTGGACACAAAGAATTTGATTGGCTAGCCTAAAAACAATAAAATCTAAAAAACGGGAAATCACTGCAGGGAAATCGAGTAAGTGATCATTTTCTGCAGTCTCCACAAATCGCGTTTTAGCTTGCAGTTAAATTGTCGAAATATATTGGATTAAAACGATTATACCGCCTTGGATGTTACTCTGTGTGTTTCAAGTGTTTGAGTTTGTAGATTAGGGATATATTTAAAAAAGTTCGATGGATGATTCGTTAGTAGTCTTAGTACGGAGCTCTTCGGCTGATGTACGCGTATAAATGGATTTCTTCCCATGACACCAAACTTCACCGTCCCACCAGGCATGCTGCCAGTGTCCAAAGAAACAATTTGTGGATTTTGAGTGCTAAGCTAAGATCATCCTAATATGAACTGGCTCAAACTGGAATCTATCCGTATTATTTCCTGTGTCACTATCATAATGATTTTTAAACAAAATTAGAGAGTTAAAAGTGTGAGCTCATATTTTAATTCGAACAGCATCCTTGTAAAGCATGTATTTTTTGGTGGCAGTGAGCCACATGAACTAAATAAGCCATTTCCGAGTTACGTTATGCCTCGTTGTCAAAGCGAGGCTAGGTGCACAACCTTTCATATGGAAATGAGTTTTATTTGCATTTGAATAAAATTTCATTTCCATATGAAAGGTTGTGCACCTAGCCTCGCTTTGACAACGAGGCGTAACGGAACTCGGAAATGGCCTATTTGGGCCTAGCATGAGGGTGTCCATGGCAACCCTGCTGGCCTGTTGCTTTTTCCAAATATACAACTAAATTGAATAAAAAGATTCTGTAGAGCAAAACAGAACACGTAGTTTGGTGAAAAAAGTGTAGGATTGCAAGGATGGAAGTGGATTACAGTTCATCAAATTTTCCATTCTGGTGGAATTTCGATTTTCTTTTTAGTCGTTATTCAGGATATATTGTCTTTTTAGTTCATATTTCGTTGCGTTTATATCACTTTTGGCGAATTTTTCTTCCTATTTTAAGATAATAAAGAAGGCTTAAAGCAAGCTCCTGGCCATAATAATGAAAACACGATATTTCTCCTCCCAGCCCCCTCCTCACCCCTTACACTCCTCCCAGCCCCCGACGTTTTGCAAATTAAAACCAAAATGACGACCAAACACTCGCCCACCAAAAAAAAAACTCTTGTATCGTGGGCTAGAAAAGTTCCTGCAGTTACATTGAGGAACAGAAGAAGTGCCGTGCGTAAGCGGTTTTCTTTCTTTGGTAAATCTTTGCCCAGGACTGCCGGATGGCGTGATGTCTGCAAGACGGGAGTTAATATTCAGTGACCAAACTTTCAATTGAACAAAAAATACTTTCACTTTAATAGCCGGCAAGGGTTTTCCGAGGATCACATTCAGCGATCATGATCTTCGTGTACGTTTTATGTTTCAAATAGGAAATTGCGTTGAAAGTATCAAACGATTCCCGCTTGATATATAGTCAGTGTGTCGCGCGCCAGGATCATACAATAAAACGTGTAATCGAATAACATGAGTCACGCAACATTCTGTCGAAGCAACGCTAAGAAGGGGTGGCGAATGGTAAATCCGAGACTCGCCGAGACGCCGAGACCCTTGTTTCAAAATCCGAGACCGCGACCGCAGCTACGTTATAAAATCCGAGCCCGAGACCCAATGCGGGAAAAAACCGAGCCCGAGACTTAGTGCCAAAAATATCCGATTCACCTATGAAACAACAAACAAGGATGAAGAATGAGAATGCTTGACAAAGTATCCGAGACTCCGAGACCTTGAGGAAAAAAATCCGGGACTCCGAGACAGAAAAAGCACCAGCCAAACGAGACTGCCGAGATTTCGAGACCGGATCAAAATTTTCCGAGACCCACAATTTTGAAGGTACCATTCGCGTCATTCGCCACCCCTCTAAGATTTGTACAGTCTGGCAAATTGCATCTCACGATCATTAAAGTGCCTATGAAATGAATTTTTTTTCTTCGTTTTTCATTAGTTTATTATGTCCAAAGAACGAAAACAATAATCATTTCCCGAGGAAAAGAAAGAAAATCGGTTTTTTAGCCCCTCGAAGATGCGTCACTTCGGTTGAAAAGTGGCTCCAATTTTTGGAGAGCCTAGGGGCGAGTGGGCGTGCGTGATGACGTAAATTACGTAAATAGTATGACACATTGATTTGTTTACGCTATAATTCCCTTGGAATCCTTTAGCGTGATGGTCATTTTGCCAACGTTTTTGGCTGTACAAATGTCAGACAGCGCCTAATTTGTTTCTTTACAGTCCTCTGAAGGTGAAGAGGATCAGTTTCGGATCACTCTTGATCAACTGAAGTGATCGTGTCCACTGTAGTTTTGCCGTAGCGAGACGAACCGACTGTGCCGCTTGAGCGAAGGAAGTGAACATGAAGAAGACGGACTTTGATCATTTAGATTATTGAACGTGAAAGGTATACATTTCAGTAGCACAGCGTCTCAGTGGTTCGCCAGTTGAGTTGTAAGCTTATTGAACGCAGAGGCGTTTTTGTTATTTCTTTTTAGTGGCTCGTTGACTAGCGTTTATCGAACGCGAACGATATATTTGTAAATATTTGTAGTACAAACAATCATGATATTAGCGCATTAGCGACTCGGCCGGTCTTCTCTGAAGTTCATTGATCGCGCGTGGAGGTTATGAACTTATTTTATCGGCTTGGCAATTCGCTCGTCTACTTAAAGTTCTTTTTTCAATGCGAAGGATATGTCTTGGCGGCTTGCTAGTTGAAAGTTTCTAAATTATACTGATATGTTATGCATATCCGAGGTGGTGTTTTTCAGGCGGCTTGCTGAATTGAATGTGAATGGTGTATTTTTAGCGGCAAGGTGCCTTGATAGCGTATTTTTTTATTTATTTTTTCAAAATGTTTGAACTCAAGTATATACGTAATAATTATGCTTCTTAGTTCAGTGTCTTGCCAGCGATTGATAGTTTCTGGAAATTTTAACCACTTGGCGGCTTGTAAGTGAGTTCAAAGTATCGTGTTTACATTTATGTCTGATTTATATTTCATTGTATAAAAATTGATCTGATCGAACACGCAATGATTCAGCGATGTATTTTGTTTCGAATAGTCTTACGCATTTGTACGTGTAGATTTTTGATAGATGTTCCGTAGAATAGACGCCTTCCAGTGAACACTTGCGTCGCTGCACTTTGAATTTTATAATTCGGAATACCGTATAAACATTTATATTACTCGCCAGTCAGTGCCAATCGAGTCAGTATATTTTTGAAGGCCTCACTGACTTCGACGGCTCTCCAGTCGAGCCGAGGCTTGAAGGAACTTCCAAACAGGATATGGATTAGAAAAATTATGCTTGATTAAACGGCCTCACCGGCCGGAATGTTATTTTCTTTTGCAAAATAATATTAATCTTAACAATAAGCGCTTTCATTGAAAACAACATCGCTTGACGTACCCTTTCCGATGTCGACGAACAAATTTCGTGTATTTCGCCGGCCTATTTTCCTCTGGAGCAAAATAAAGCTTTGTTACACCCTCTGTTATCGAAGAATTCTAATATCTCGTATGTTTGAGGCCGCTCGCCACATAATATTGGTCCACCTCTAGCGACGTCTCTTGTCAGCTCTCTTGTTCTCTATATTCCCGCAGCAGTTTGTACAACTATTTACGTCACAGTGTAATATGACACTAGTTTTGGCCGCGCACAAATTGGAGCCACTTTTTAGCGCCAACAACCTAACTTTGAGACCATAAAAAAAGCATTTCGCATCGTCCCTAACATTTTAAACCTTTTATTCCAAGGTCTAAAAAGGTGAAACTTTCGATACATCAAAAAATAAATTTCATTTCATAGGCACTTTAAGGGGACTTAGAATATTTTCACGTTCCTTCCCGAGTGTGGGTTGTAACAGTTTGACGATCTGTAGGGTCTGTACATACCGTAAATTAAACGAGAGAGAAGGTCCATACAGATCGTCAAATTGTTTCACCCCCTGACCAAGAAATGCAATTCACGGACCGTCAACAGACCAAATCACTCTCTTACAGTCCGAACACACTGTAAAAATCGTCAAATCATTTCACCCCTCCTAACCAACAAATAACGTAAACCTCCGAAAATAAGCGCTGGGCTTATATTTGCCCAGCGTCCCTTTTTGTCGGGCTTATGTTTGGTTGGGCTTATATTCGGGTGGGCTTTTTATTGGTTGGAAATATTCGTTAAAAAAATCAATGGGGCTATTTTCGGGTGGCATTTTGTGTCTTAAAATTTTGCGCGCCATTTGCGGGCATTGAAATTTCTGAAAATGCAATCAATAACAAATTTTATTAAATATTTCAACATGGTTACAAACTGACAAAGTCTTTAATCGGTTTTATCTGAGTGATCATCTTTAGTTGCTTCATCTGAGTAGTCGTCGCTTTCATCTGTGGAAGTGTCTTAGTGGAATTCTGGCTCAGCTTTTGGCATAGTGTTATCATTGATCTCTTCTTTGTTAACTTGATCACTATTGTTATTGGAAGGATTTTTTGTTACAAATTAGGGGGCTTATTTTCGGGGGGGGGGGGGTATTTTCGGAGGTTTTCGGCTGATTTTTCTGTCTGACAGACCGTATGATTGATTTGACAGACTGTATAAGCGCGTTTATATTGGAGCCCAGGGGACTCCCATATGTACATGACGGGGGTGCTCGTCGTACCTTTTAGGGGTCAAAATTTGTAGATTGGTACCGCTTAGGGTACTAAAATCTAAAATTACCATCGTTAGAATTATCGCGGTACCTTTTTACCTTTTACCTTTTTTGGCATTATCGTTTGCGGTCTTTTGCAGTTTTGAGTTCTATTTTCATATATTTTGGGACCGTAGGTCTATACTAAATCCGATATGCTGGGTTTCTTCCAGCATAATTTTGTCCATGCGTTTTAATGTTTACATTGGCTTTCCATGTACATTTAGTTTTTGCGAAACACCATTGTGACATCTTGGGAACGGCTTGTTCCCGCAACACGTGATGTGGCACGCGTGATGCGGGTGACAAGTTGGTTCCAAGGTACGGAACTTGATATTGTGAACGGGTCATTGCGCAATCTATCTAGTTTTCAGTTGCCACAAGCTACACCGCGCTGACGAGCCCCAACGGGGCGAAACAACTGTCCGCGGTTGCTACCCTGCTTTATCGGTTTCTGTCGTATTGGTGTCTCGCAAAATCTACTTTTTACGTAGTCAGATCAGTCTTGCAGTTTGTCGGTTACCTTTAAGGCTTGCTTTTTGCCTGCTTTTAGGGTATTGAGCCTAAAAAATATGACAGAAAAACAGAAAATGACATGTGTTGCTGCTTGAGTCACGCCCATCAAACAAGATTCTGGTACCTTTTAGGGTGTTTTTCAAAAATTTTCGACGAGCTCCCCCGTCATTTTTATATGTGAGTTCCCCCCCCCCCCCCCCCCCCCCCCAACCCCCCAACCAGGTATTGGAGATGATCACTGTTCCAACTTTGAACCGTGAAACGTGCCTGGAGTGCTGTAGTTCTAACTTTTTTTTCGGGGGGGCGGGGAAGGTAGTAAATATGTTAGAGACTGAAATCATTTTCGGTCCTTCAAGTCTTGTTTTTTTTTGTGCAAAATAAGGGGGGGACCCACGAGCTGCTTAACTTTTTTAAAAAAAATAGCAAAAAATAGCGAGTTTTTCTCTATCACCTTTGCAACTCATTTTACAAAACGGAATTTGAATTTGGCCATCGTCACTAGGCATAAGAGATTGAAAAGTTCCGTTATCTATGTATTTTCATTATTTTTTACGTCATTCTAATTGCGTTCGACGAAGGAGGACGTATACTATTTCAGTCCCTTTCCCCGCGGGTATCGATCGAGATGCCATATGATTTCAGGGTTTGGACGCCATCTTGGACTGGCTGGCGGTGTAATAAGTTCGTGTTCCAGTACACCAAATTAAAAATCAATAACAATGTTGTCCCCTAAACCACCACCAATCCTAACCACCCGTCATGGAACATCACTACACATCATCGCACGTTGCTAGACCTAATCAACTTCCCCAGAAATCATCTAATGGAATTAGACATCATCCAACATCACTAGGCATCATACAGGATACTGGAACACGAACTTATTCCCGCTGGCGGGCACAAATGGCCTCGATCTCATGTCGGCCGCCGGGAACTGGTGTGCAGTGAAATTACTTTCGACGACGACCATGTTTTTCTGTTTTTGTTATAATTCATGCTGTCCTTCGTGTTTTCTTCTGCCTTTGCTGTTTTTCGCAGTTTTACCCAAGGTAAGTGAAGTTTTGTAGATGTATTCGAAGTTCCCCTTGAAAATATGACTGAAGCTACTTATAAGAAAACTGTGCAGTGGTGTGTTTTCTAGGAAACACGCTGCGATTCGCGCCGGCTACGATAGCGAGTTGTTGTGTCAATATTCATGATCAGCTGCTTTTCTTTATAATCTTAGGAGATTCAACTTCTCTCTGCGCTCAGACTTGTGAGACTCGACCAATATAAAACTCCAGGAGTCTCATATGTAGCTCTTAGCAGGAATAAAACATTATCATCATATATTATTGAGCCAATGACCTATGAGCGGTTAACAAGTTTAAAATCATCAAATACTTTGCGGTATCGACTGACTGAGGAAGACAGACTAGACCCTAATGGCATTAGCACAATAGATTTCATAACACTGAACACCATCATTAGGTAATTTACTCTTAGTTTAATTTTCCCTCACTTCAAGTTTTTTTGCTCTTATCTTCTTTTCTCAGGTTATCTACCCATGCCTTAGGTAAGGTAAGTCCTTGACTTTTGCGAATTGTTATTGCCCATGCAAGTGCAAGAGGAAGCTGCTGTCTTTCATGGAAGCCATCTGATAATGGGTTTACAAGATGGAAGTCTGTGACTGAGAGATGGACCTTTGTAGACGTCAAATTTTACAATAACTGCCATTGCCAAATCAGGTTATTTATTTTTGCTTTTAAACATAAACTAACAAATATTTGAATAAATTTTTTTCAACAGAAGATTTTGTTGCCCATTTTTATGTGTTTGTTCATTAATTTCATAGGTTGAAAAGAGATTATGTAAACAAAACAAGATTTGGATTTTATAGTTCTAAACTGAAAACATCCAGAGAATATGAGGATATAATAACTGCCACTCCTTGACCCCCCCCCCCCCCCCCCCCCCCCTCACCTCCTCGTACCATCACCCCACCCTGTCGAACGCACTCCCCTAATTTCCAATTACTACTAGTATTTACTCTAAATATAATTCACCCGAAATGAGGCCATAATAAGCAACTAATTTAAGCCCGTTCTTTTGTGATAATAAAGTAATTTATATAATTGAATGAAATTATTGTTTTCTCAGAACTTTATTTATCGAACGACACTCCCAATAAAGCGTTTGATCGAGAGCGAGGATTTACACATGTAAGAATATTTTAAATTCATCCGAGAGCATAAAACCGCATATTTTGAATAATCAATTACTGCCACATGTCCATTGGTCACAAAGCAAACATCAAACAAGGTGAATAGAAAAGGAATACAAATAAAATAATTTGAGCATTGACTCTATTTTACAAGCAAACAGTCTTTAAAAGAAGGATTTCAGCGATTCAGTGAAAATATAATTGAGAACAAACTAGCTGTTGAGCGATCATAAATATTCACCGCCAAACACCAACTTGGAAATTAATCAGTGACGTTCATGATGCGAATGATTTGCATAACAACTTTCTCACGATACATTAAGAACCGACTGGTAAACTACGAAAAGAAGGTCAAAATGTTGAATTTCAAACTGATTTAATATTTGATGGCCCAGTTGGCAGTGCTGAGCTGATCTCGCTCTGCTGGAATGTGATTCCGATCGCCGTGACCCCAGTCTAAAGCAAGCAGTGTCAAGTCTTGGACAGATTTAACCTTCCTGTCTTATATCATCTGATTCTGAAGTTTACGTTTTCTTGTTTGAAACTAAACATGGGAATATGTTGTGTTCCCAAACACCACGATTTGAAAGATTATGGCTTTTATTGCGCCTTGTAGCATTCGCTCTATAATCACTACTGGTCATGACATTAAATAATTTAGGCAACAGACGAATAATTATCGCATTATCAAGATCCCATTTTGATAATCTCATGCTTACATCATGCTTAACAAACTTCCAGAACCCAGTTGTTCGAAACTTGGATAGCGCTATCCATCGGATAAATCACTATCCGGTGGATAGCGCAATGGGATAGTGATTTATCCGGTGGATAGCGTTATCCACTCTTTGAACATCTGGGGCCAGACTGACAATAATACCCACACACTAAACACTGATTACAAACGAGACACGCGTTTACAAACGAAATTAAACGTAGAAACGCCAAAAACTTACCTTGAAATCAAAAGCGGGTGAAGCGTGCTTTGCACCGGGCAAATGAACATATTGATTTTATTGGTATGATGTGACATAGCGTCAATTTTGACATGTTTATCGAAAAGCGACCAATAGGAGAGGGCAGGGATGTCAGTGATGCATGAAACATATTTTTCTAGAAATTCAGTTTTTCAGTAAATCAACAGAAAAATAACACATCGGAATAGAAATTAAACTCCCGGACACTTTCGTTTTTTTAGTTCACTCCGCTGACTCCGTTGAGACAACGCCAGATTCGAATGAACGACGATTTTGTTATGAATTTGTGGAAACTGTCTGTCAGCGATTTACATGCGAAGCAGTGGAAGGCAAGATATCGACTTCGAACTCCGCGACGCTCGAAAAAAAAGAGCGCCTGAACGCAGGTTAGGAGAGCAAGAAACTCCATGTAGCTGTCTTCAAAGAAAATCTAGTTAATCTAAGGGAAGGTTCATCTCATTTGGCGCCAATTGTTACATCCTGTAACACTGCTATCTTCTGTATATCAGTCAAATGTGCTCTTGCTCCTTGGAATGATTATTATATCAATATTAAAACTGAACGACTGGCATTAATTTCAGTACATGTACATAGTTTACTTAGTTATTCTTCTGTTATGTCCGCAAGACACTTATTGATAGCAGTGAAGCTTGTCACTGAATTTGACTGAATCAAGCTGTCGGAATCTATATATAACTATTGTGCATTTTCAACAAAGCAAAGGTATCAGTAAGTCCTGACTGAATTATGTTATTCAATCAGTCATTCTTCGACACATAGCGACCGTGATCGGAAATCAGAATTTCTAGATTGTTCTACTTCATAACAATCAGTAAAACCAAATAACAGGACAGCTTGATTATGAATAAAACCCTTTACTCGACCACTGTGACCGTGACCGTGACCGTGACTAACCAGCACAACAAATAATGGGCCCATTTCGAAGACAAAATAATCTCCAAATTTCGTAGTTTGATTCTCTTTGCATCGCAACGCAAACACTATTGAACTACATTGTAAACATCAGTTTGGAAATGTCAAGCTTTAGGACTGATCGCGCTTCGAAGACAGCTAGCTTATATTAAGTTAATTGTCCAATTTGAAATCAAGATCTAAAGCTTCACAGTTAGTAAAATAACTGACTTTGGCAAACGGAATGCGATTGAGCACCACAATAGTTCCCGCACAATCAAAATAAAACACGGCTAATATTCCTATTTTAACTTTTAAAGAACTAACTTGGTGGTCCTGACAGACTATAACCAAGCAGACGTTCAGCTAAAAATATTTTAATTAAGTACGATGACGAGCTGTCAAGGACTTCCTCTAAAAATAAAAGTGAACTAATCTGCAACAAGACGCACTAATCCGGCCTGTTTACGAACAAATATATGATAAAGTGTGTTTGCTAAGTTGCAAGTTATATCATATATATGGACCTTATTTCTAACCTTCCTGTTTTAACTTCTAAGAAAATAAAGGTTGGCGCTCCGGACAGACTATAATCAAGCGAGATGCTTCTACAAAACATTTTGATTCCAATTCAGTATTGCGAAGGCTCCTCTAAACTTAAGTGAATTTGTAGCAGGATGCACTTATCAAGCCTGTTTACAGACTTCTACAGTGTATGCTTGTGCCTGCTGAAAATAAAGGTTGGCGCTCCGGACAGACTATAATCAAGCGAGATGCTTCTACAAATTAACATTTTGATTCCAATTCAGTATTGCGAAGCCTCCTCTAAACTTAAGTGAACTTGTAGCAGGATGCACTCATCAAGCCTGTTTACAGACTTCCACATTGTATGCTTGTGCCTGCTGAAATACTGTCGGCCCCAAGTTAAAAATACTCACTGTTTTACTTTGCAGCGCCAGAACAGCTCAATACGTGTAGAACCAGCATGAGTTGAAACGTGCGGTATCAGCAACACTGAAATGTTGACCCCAAGCTCACCGTGTATCATACCTTACGCCTAACGACTGGAATGTTATTTAAAAGTACTGATTGACGTAGGTCATCAATCTCGTCCCCACGCCGCGGGGCCTTCTCGCTGTTCAAAATGCCGTGCGAAAAAAAAACACTGAACAATCCCGAAATACTCCAAGCATCTTGGACTATTTAATTTTGTGGAGTATTTTCTCATGAAATATCTTCGTCCCGCTTTAAAAAGAGGCTGAAAATAACCTCCGAACACGACATTTTATTGTGTCACGTGACAAAATATACTCCACGATTTTTAAGTGTCTTGGCAGCCTCGTCGGCATTAGGTAACATAGGGTGAAGTAAGTCGGACACCTTTTTGAGAATTAAACAACGTAATGTCGACACTTGGAATTTTATTTTCAATAAGTATTTCAGTGTAAAAAAGAAAATCTAAAATCCCAACTCAAGATGGGTGTCTGTAAAACGCGGAACGGATGGCAGCGGATGGCGGATAGGAATATGTGGATAATAAAGTGCGGATAATAAAATGCGGATGATAAAATGCGGATGGATAGAAAAAAAATTGAAAAAAATTCCTTATAACTTTTACAAAAAAAAAATAGAAATATATTAATAATAATAATGATAATAATAATAATTTACAATGTTTACAAAATATTAAAAACCCTAGTTAAAAAAAAGAAAACTTATTAAGAGAAATATATATATACATATTTATATACGAAATATAAGAAATATCATTCTTGTGTACGTGATTTAAGAAGTATTCATTTCTAAAAAAAAATTCTAATTAAAAGAATTCATAAAAATAATAATTTAATTCATAAAAATAATAATTTAATTCATAAAAATAATAATTTAATAATAATTATTATAATAATAATGACAAATAAGCAATAATAATAATGACAAATAAGCAGGAAACAGGAACTTTAGTATAGGTAATCATACGGTTTCGAGTTCAATTTGGGATTAATTTGCACGAGTGAGTTTTTCAAAAAGCTCAAAATTGCACGAGCCGCTTTTGGCAAAAAAAAAAAAGAAATTTTTTTTTTTTTTCGATTTGCACTGGTGATACACTTTTTGCACTGGTGTTACACGTTTTGCACTGGTGTTACACTTGAACTGTACTGCTCTTAGCCAATCAGAATCGAGTTATTTTTTCATGTATATTATTATTGTTGAAACTGCATGTCTTAAAGTATTTAACAATGAAAAATTAAATTTCAACTTGCATTCGCCTTTCATGTTCTCAGATAAAGCATTTTCTATTTCACCCTGTACTAGTTACTGCACTGAGCGTGAAGAGTCCATAACCCGGGATCACAAATCCCATTTCCCACACACACACACATTCATGACCAGCAAAGCCGCGTAATCAACTGGCTCGAACTCACACAAGCGTGCAAACATACATCGATTGCCGTTACTCCTTGTTTTTATATTGCATTATGTGACATAACTTATGATATCGTAAAAAGTTCGTACGGGTCACAACAAGTCAATATTTATTCCAATGTTCTGAACGAAAACAAATTCAAAAGTGTAACTGCAACACGAACGTAACTGTGTTTACCGGCCGTATACACGGCGGGGGGGAGCTTATATCCGGGAAGGGGACTGATAACCAAAATTTTTTCCAGGTAGATGGACCTATAGAATGGGGTATTAAAAATTGGCCGATTTCTAGAACGGGATATAATTTTGAATGCAATATTCTTTCAAACTGACGGGGTCCAACTTTGGAGACCTAGTAGCACACTCACTTTTTCTTATCAACTGCACTGACCTTCCTGACTCTTCAACGAACCAGATACAAACACGAATAAAAAGTCAGCAAAGATTGTTTGTGAAGCAAATTAACAGGTGAAGTTCAATCGAATTTAAGAACTCTACTAACTTACCGTTTCCTAAACACAGATTTTAAAAGCCCGTAATCTCAGACTCGTCGGACTCCATCCTCAAACACGTGCAGACTGCACAATTGGTCAAACATTACCTAGGGGAGGGGCTCGGAACGCAACATTCATATATTTTCTAACTAGCAGTAATCATAGATTAAAGTGCGTCTCCTTAGCCATCTCGTCTTGACACACCTGCGTAGGGCATCGGGGAGAGGAGAACTGGGCAGAGGGGGGAGGAGGGCTCCGAGGGAGGGGTTGAAGGACCCTCTCCTTTTTCGCGTGGCCCTCCCCCCTCACGTCCCCTCCCTGTTTACGCCTGCCACACAGGTTACCCAGTTTCAGCCATTCCCCCGTTTTTCCTAATCCAGGTCGTTCCCCTTCCAGCCAAAGCCTTCTATTTCCCTTTGGTTGATATGTATAGGGCAACCCCGATATGACAACGACCCCAGTATAACGAATGATATTCCTCAGCCCATTTAGCCCATTTATAGTAAAATGTATGGAAAAGAACTCCGATTAAACGAACCTTTGTTATAAGGAACATATTTTTCCAGATCCTTTGTACTTCATTATGTCGGGGTTTCACTGTAGTACTTCCAAGAATAATTGCAACAATTATTTGTAGTATATAGATCAGAACTGTTTATTATCAATAGGATTTGAATGAATGACTTATTTTAATTTATTAAGAATGAATTAATTGTTTGAATTTAAAGTAATCAACTAAATCTTGTTTATTGCGTAATTTAAAAAAAAATGAACTGTAACTTTTAAATGTAAGTGTTATTGATATCGATTTAAGCCCCGCTAAATGTTTTTGTTCACCATTAGTGTAATTAACTCGCAAACATTGTGGTTATTGTTGCGGATGCATAAGAAACAGCGTGACAGCTGCGTTACTTTTTTGAGCTATTTTGAAAAAAATAGCTCATTAGCAGGCGCAAAGGTTGGTTTGTGATGTTAGTATGTTTGTTAGTTAGTTTGTTTGTTTGTTTGTATGTATGTCTTGGGTTATGTCACACCAATCAGATTGCCTCTAGTATGTACACCGTGTACTATGTCAGCCAATCAAATTTTCGCTTCTAAAATGGTATTACTGAAGGTCAAAGAAGGGCACTTGACATGAATTGAAAATCAGCCATCTTGAATCTCCGCGATTGTTGCCGCAAACACTAAAAGTGTAAAGTTTTGAAAATTTGTTGCTTGGGAACTGTTCTCTAATCCCGACTGGCTTGCTAACCTGGCAATATCAAGGACATTTATTCAGAAATACTGCCTATAATGTGCCCTATGCATGAATGGTAGAATGGTCTGCGGGGGATGAGACGTCCAAAAAATGTGGACCGCGGTTACGTTCATAGGTGAGCTTATACTGAAGTATGAGTATAGTTTTATTGCAAAAACGGCAAGCCGATTTCAAATAATATGATGCGGAACATGAATTGTATGTTTCAAGCCTGGGTTTCAAGAGATTACTATTTAAAATTGGATTTTTTTTGTCAGACACGCTGTCTGCACGTGAAAATGTTGAACTTTGTCCTTATAGAAACTTGTCCGTGATGCATGGAGTTCAACAGAGAACATGTAATGCAATTAATCTACAATTTACAGTATGTAAAACGTTTATCTTTCTTTGAATTAATGTGAGCTGATGTGTAGGTTATTAATTGTATGCCTCAAGCGATTACTATAAGCGAGAAGCGACTGTATTTTGTATGAGCAGTCACGTTGTGTGCACGTGCAAATATTGAACTTTGTCCTTATAGAAACTGGTACGTGATGAAATTCAACATGTTTTCGAGAAAACGTAATGTAATTAATTTATATGGTGCGTTAAAAAACGCCTGTTTAAAAAATATTAGTTGCAATTTACTAGGAAACAAGCAAAATTCATTTTGGATGCGCTAAGTTTCTGCTGGTCGACATTACAGGAAAAGGTGTTTGGTTCCAAATGTTAACCTCAACAATGTTCGTGTAAGTAATTCAATTAGCTTGAGGTTTTGAGTCGAAAACAATTTAATCTAATTAGTTCTGTTTCTATTTGCACGACTTTTTTGTGGAGAATAAAAACAGTTGTTTAAATAATATTAGTTCCAATTTACTAGGAGACTACTTATATTCATTTTTCATGCGTTTAGTTTCTGTGAAAGACTTTTCTGGTTGACATTACAGAAACAGGTGGTTCAAAGAATTTTCGTGTCACTAATTTAATTAGCTTGTGGTTTGGAGTTGAAAACAATTTAATTTAATTAGTTTGCTTCTTCCAGGCCAAAGGAACCTTTTCCACGTGTCTTTTGTGAATAATAAAAGAAACCTTTAAAAAAAGACTAGATACAAATTTCCAGGAAATAATAAGCCTTCAATTTGGATGCATCAAATTTATGTGCAGGACTTTTCTGGTTGACATTTAATTTAATACACTCATTACTGAAACAAGTTGCTCATTTCACTGGGACCGTAGTTTCGTCAAAAAATAACTCTGGAAATCCCGTGAAAAAAAGCTAGCCGAGAAACGAGAAACGGGACCCAGTTGGTTATCTCGGTATTTTTTTTGGTAGTGGGCGGGCCGGAGGATTTTAAAAACGTATATCTACAAGCGGTTATTTGTGCGAGTTAACTTCCGCTGTTTTGTTACTTTCACCATTTCATATCATTTAGGTAATTTTCAAAATAGCTCATGCACGCAATGCGTGCCTATGTTTATAGAGACGTTTCCGGTTCGCATTTGCTCAGCGACATGCAAATATATCTGGAAAGTTCGACTAGTCATAAGCGAAACATTGAATATTTGACATACAGGGCAAGCAGCAGCACAGATGTAATAAAGATGATGTAATTCAAACGTAAGCTTACTCGAACTTTGATAAATCTGAACAAAATCGTAAACAAATCGAATTTTATTTAGTAAAGCAATAAAGCAAATAAAGGACCGTCTATATTTTTAATAGCAACAACAGCGAGCAAAAATTGAATGCAAACAGAAAAGAAATCCGCTGCAGCCAACCATTACTTTACTTGCAGTAAGACAGAGACCGGCTAATTATCCAGCTTTCCGTACCTTTCAAAAGTATAAAGTCTCTTTTATGCGCCACATATCAGTGCAATCCTATTTAAAGATCGACGGCGTTTAAACAACTTCGTAGGTCTTGTAATTGTCGAAGCGCGGCAAAGAAGGTGCGCGGGCAGGGCAAAGAGGCGTCCTCGCGCTGGGTATGCTGAATGCTGGATACTATTGTAACGCTTCAAGATGGCGCAGAAATGGTGGAACAAATGAATGTCACAGGACACGCAACTATTGTGACGTTTCAAGATGGCGCAGATTTGGTACCGACACTTTTCTCGATTCGTTCCGCCTAGCCGACAAGATTAGGAAGCGTCTCCTTCGTCGACGCAACTAGGGTTGAGTGAGGCATGACGTGGAACTTGAAGACAGTTTGGACAATAAAGTTACTGTTTCGTGTCATTTTAAAGTTATTTCTGTTTCTTTTCTTCTTTTTTTTGTAAAAATCATAAGGATTAATTATTTTTCTATTTTTTTTTTTCATCCGCATTTTATCATCCGCATTTTGTTATCCGCATTTTATTATCCTCATTTTCTTATCCGCCATCCGCCATCCGCCATCCGCCATCCGCCATCCGCCATCCGCCATCCGCCATCCGCCATCCGCCATCCGCCATCCGCCATCCGCCATCCGCCGCCATCCGGTCCGCGTTTTACAGACACCCACTCAAGATTGAACCTGTGACCTCAGCTAGGCTTAGGCTTACATAGCCTACCGTACCACTGTACCACCTAGCTTCTCGGGCTGCTTAGTCCTAAATTTAACTATATAAACTGCTGACCCCAACCTCAACTGAAAGCTAACCAGTTAATCCGTTATATACCTAATTCAATAAAGGTTGCTTTGGCAATTGGTCATTGGTAATTGGGCATTGGCATTTGGGCATACGGAACACAATACAATGCTTTGCTTGAGTGACCGCCAAACAATAGCTTCCCAATGCCCAATTACCAATGACCAAAGCAACCTTTTTTGAATTAGGTGTATAACACTCAATAAGGTGTCCAATCTGGTCTCAGTCGATGTTATCGAACGTTGACCGGATAGGTCCTTATCCTGGGAATCCTGGGGTTTCTACGCCGCTATATTGAAGGAGGAGTAGACTCTTGGAACTAGCTTGGTAGATCATATATGGGTTCGACTCCCGTCGGTACTAATGATGTTTTTCTTTGAAGTCCCACATGCCCAAGACAAACTGAATACAGTTTTATTTCGACATAACTTTAAATGACATTGTCCCGGGTGATATTTCATGTTTTCATGAGTATGACGTGGAGCTTGCCTTAAACTTGCTCATGCCAAAATATTGATCCCTCAAACGAGACATTTGCTCCGGGCGTGCGCGCTATTGTTTTGCCTTTGGATTTCTATTGTTTTGGCTTTTGTTTAGTTTTAAGAACGGTATGCATAACTAATGTATGGGGTTTTATTACATGACTTAGACAGTCAGAGGGCCAATAACTAAAATCGACCAATCAGAATGCTCGATTGCCGGTCCAATATTCTCTAAGTATTGGACCGGGCATTGTCCCGAATGATCCCGCGCGATCCTCCCGCCGGCAGGAGTCCTGTAATAAATCTCTTATTAACCAAGCTTGCTCGGGACCGTACTGGGAGAATATCGGCCCTCGGTCTTTTCTGTACGGACCTCGCTGCGCTCGGTCCGTACTGTCAAGACCTCGGGAAATTCTCCCAGTACGGCCCTCGCGCTTGGTCAATAAGATATATATACAGAAATCTTTCCGATATCAATACTATCTTACATGTTTATGTAACTTTGAAGCGCGGGGTTCCTTGATACCCGTGATTTCCGCTTTCCTTCTGATTTCCCTCGTTCTCACCGCTAGACCATGCACTGACAGACGAGCAAACGAACGTAAACACGATGCCGACCAAAGAAAACCAAACTGCACTCAGTCGAAGCATCTGCGGCTGAAAAGTGCAAAATGACGGAGGTTTTTTCGCTCGAACCAAAGCGAATTTCCCACCAAAATGTTTACTAGATTTCAGTTTTTCCAAAACCGAGTGTGGATGTTGACATTGTGCCTGATAAAACGAGTTGGAACGAAAGCGATGACCGCGCGGTCGAACTCCATACAAGCCTTTATACGAAATTGCTCACTTCAAGGTCGAAATGACGGAACTTTTTTTTAAAGTTATTGAAATATTTTAACGTTTCTAGATAGAATAATAACCATAGTACTGGAATCCAAGTGTGGATTTCAAAAAGGTAACTCAGAAATGCGCAAAAATTTTGATTTTCCTTTTAAAAAAATGACCTTTTTCTATGATTTATGGGTCAAATTGGGAGCCTGGTGACGAGTGAAAATACTATATAGGCAAATGTCACCCACTTTTTATCCCTGTAAAATTATCTTAAATTAAGTAAATCAAAAGTGATGTGAGAAAAGAAGTGTAAACTAACGGACAAAATAATGGCTTAAAAACTCAAATTTTCACCAGAATGGAAACTTTGATTTCTTGATCCGGCTGCCACGAAATCAAATTTGATGAACTGTAATCCTATTCAATCCTTGTAATCCTTTAAGGCTGGTTTTCACTAGCGCATAAGCACAAGCATAAGCATAAGCAAGTGAGAACGCCAGAACATAAGCATAAAGACATACGCAAGCGCAGTATGAACGAAATTCTCGATACCAGCTTTCCTCGGCTGTGAGATCTGAATCAAAGATGGCGGATGATTTGGTTGACCGCCTTGTGCTTATGCTTGTGCTTATTTCATCCCCGTTCTCACTTGACATAAATGTGACACAAGCATAGCATAAGCACAAGAAGAACGGAACGTGTTCGTTCTTCTTGTGCTTATGCTTATGCTTATGTCGTGGGAGTTCTCACTTGCTTCTGGATCTCTTATGCTTATGCTTATGCTTGTGCTTATGCGCTAGTGAAAACCAGCCTTAACTTTCTTCCCAAACTACTTGTTCTAATTTGCTTTGTAGAATCTTTTTATCCAGTCAGTTTAGTTGTTTGGCAATATAACATGAACGTTATGAAAGCAAAATTTCGGCAGGACACTTTTCTTTAAAACTCGTTTATCATTTACCATCTTTCTTTATTTACCACCTCACATGACGCTCCTGACATGATCCTGACTGATCCTAGCAGTATACAGGACGTGTGTCATATATGAACCTTGCTCGTTACTGTAGTCACCACATAGCTCAGTGCGCAAGAGCGTCCGACTGGTGTACGAAAGGCCATGGGCTCAACCCCCATTAAGGACTGAGGATTTTTTTCCCTTCAAAGTCCCACATACTCGAGACTTCCATGTTACAACATTATTAACCTGTACATCATTGCTTGTAATTAAAAACCATTTAGTTCAATGTTTATTATATCAACCGTTAAGTCCTTACAGTGCGACACGCGTCACCGTGAGCACCCAACAAACGTTTTTACAAGTTAACCAATCAGAGAGTGCGAATAGGCCATTTCCGAGTTACGTTTTGCCTCGTTGTCAAAGCGAGGCTAGGTGCACAACCTTTCATATGGAAATGAGTTTTTATTCAAATGCAAATAAAACTCATTTCCATATGGAAGGTTGTGCACCTAGCCTCGCTTTGACAACGAGGCATAACGTAACTCGGAAATGGCCTATTCAATAGACCAATTCCGATATATTAAAATTCATACTTGGCTCCGAGGCTTAGGGGAATAAAACAAAAGAAGTAGATTATTCATACCTGAACCTCGATGTGATTTCTTTTGTTTTATTCCCCTAAGCCTCGAAGCCAAGTATGAATTTTAATATATCGGAATTGGTCTATTGACGGGCATGCCTCCATGCAAAGTTTAACACAATCAAATGTAATCTTGTCGCTTCGAATTTATCACGGGAGTGTAAAGTAAGTTCCATGCACTTTGTTGCTTTACACGCATCTGCAGTTGCGAAAATGATTATAAGAATTAGCTGGTGATATCGTGGAAAATTGTAAAAAGGTTCGTTGTGTGTTCACGGTGAGGCACTGTAAGTTCTTTAGGATTTATCAGATTTCTTACATATGTTCACATTGACCAGATGCACTTTATTATAATATCCAAGTCCAAAACAATTTCAGACACAATTAAACTGTTGTCAAATTATAAATCAAACTAGGAGCTAGCTTGCACGAAGATGTCTCCTATAGTGTGTGTGCGGATGACGTCACAAACTTACCGGCGGCCATGTTGGAGGACTGACGTAATCAAAATGGTGACTGAAACAATATAACTTGAGCCTCCGATGCTGTCAAAAATGCTAAAATCTCGAAGGCCTCATTCAGAAACCTCCCGTGAGTATTCTATCTTTGTTTGGAAATGCCAAGCGCTTCGAAAAATTATTTTGGTTTTGTAGTTGACGAATTCTCCGAGCTTGTGCATACTATAAAATCGCTATGTTCTCGACATTCAGTGTCGAGAACACAGCGATTTTATAGTATGCACAAGCTCGGAGAATTCGTCAACTACAAAACCAAAATAATTTTTCGAAGCGCTTGGCATTTCTAAACAACAATAGAATACTCTTAGGAGGTTTAAATGAAGCTTTTCGTGAAAATTTTGTGAGAATTTCTGAGACATTTTTGAAGACTGCTTTGAAGACCGTGCCCGGCTGCCGGTCTCACGCTGCTAATCGCTGAAGGTTTTCCACTAGTTCCAACCCAAATTCCCTGAAAATCAACCGTACTTTTTTCTTTCCAACTGAAAATACCGGTTTTCTTGGCTAAATAGTAAGCACCCGGGGAACAAGTTCCCCACAGAAACCTGACTTCGAAACAAAATTTCGTGCAAACAAATTGCAGCGTGCAATCAAGAAACCGACAAACTAGCTAAGGGACGGACCATTAGATTTTTGAGGGGGAGGGGGTGGGCAAATACCAAAAAAAATTCGAGCACGGCCTTAAACTGCAAAAAAAATATCGTGCAAAACAAAAACCCCAGGAAAAAAAATTCCTGCAAAGCTTTATATTTTTAGAACAATATTTTATATCCAGAAGCAGATGGTCAGAACACAAATAAATCACACTGACGTTGTAGAATGTTAGCGACTTATATGCACTTGGGGAGGATCAAATGTTTTATCTTTTCATTGGCTTGTTTAGTTTAGCCAATAACAATGGTTTATTTTTGACCCGAAGTAAGTTGTGTTTCTTTGTAGGCTTTTTAGCTGATTTCATAAGCATGTGAGATATTTTCTGACACAAGGAATGGCTCTTTTATAGTTGTACAGTGGCATTGTAGGTACATGTATATCTCAATAGATGAGAAATACTTTGTTTATGTGTTGTACAACAAGCTTGTAATTGCAGGGGCGGCGCTACCGGTGGGACAGGTGGGGCATTTGCCCCACCAACTTTCGACAGCTCAAAATGACGGTGGGCGGAGATAAATAGTGTAGCAACATCCTTTGACCAGATCTGATGGCGGGGCGCTTTAATGCATTAGAGTTTGCAAAATAAATATTCCGTTAATTAATCAAAAGCCTACAATTTTAGCATCGGAGATATCGTGACTGACTTTAGACTGGAGATTGGATATTGTGAACCAAGCATTTCAATACCCCTTGAGTTACTCGGACGTCAGCTATCGGACTCCAGCTACCGACAAATCCATCAATGCTGTGAGTTAGCGCTCGGCCTCTGCCCTAAGAAGGCTCAAGACATATCTACGAACAAACTATGTCACAAGAAAGATTAAATCATTGCATTATCCAGACATTGCATTAACTGACAAATTGAACATGGCTGATATTGGAAATCAGTTTCTTTCTGCCTCTAATGACAAAGAAAATCGCTTTGGAAAATTCGTTTCCAAAGCCTTCCTATACTGAAAACAATTGACAGAGAATATTCGAGTGACAGTTGAATTTACTTTGAACAAACAACCAAAATGGAGTTACACCCAAGTTTCAGAAAGTGTTTCGTGTACATGTACTTTTCATGAGAATTAAACTGAACTCAAAGCTAGCCTTGGAAACTGTTTCACCGGTCTCAGGAACGCTGGAAATAGCATTTCAGAGAGTTTCATTTCAAAAATTTCCCGGGGGAGCATGCCCCCGGAGCCCCCTAGAAGCTCGCGCCTTCGGCGCTCGGCACAGGAGATTCGCCCCACCAACATTATATTCCCGGCGCCGCCCCTGTAATTGTAAGATGGTTGGGTGTACTACGATGGGCTGTGGAAGCGACATCAACAGGGGCTGGTGTAAAGAAAATTGTAGGGGCAGTTACAACACCGCGGCCAGGCTTCATGCTATCAAGCTGTTGTTACATCAGATCTGACTTGCTATAGTATTCCTGTCTCTAGTATGGCCTTTCTAGTATTCCTAACATGTATATGTGTCAGGCATTAAAACATATAGACTCGCAAAAAAAATATCATGCAAGCAAATCATGGCAAAAAGAAAAATCCTGCACAGTCTCGAGCGTAGAAAAAAATATCCTGCACCAAAAAATTGCCCAACCCCCCCCCCCCCCCCCCCCCCCTCAAAAATCTAATGGTCCGTCCCTAAAGAGACTGATTCTACGATTTGTCGCGACCATGAAAATGATTCCATTTTATAAGAAATATTGTTGACGTAAAACCGATTTCATATAAGTGTGGCTGGTTTTCAACTCTGTGATAATGTTTACAAGGTTTAAAAAAATCGCGACGGCAAATTGGCAAATTGAATTGATCGAAACAAATACGGCCCTAACTATCGAAAGAAAAGGGTTTTGGGGATTTAAATTAGCACAAATAACAAAAAGACACTGTACATCAGCTACCTTTTCGATTTTAATTCACGACGTTAAAGGAAACACGAGTTATGATTTTAAAAGCGCTCGCACTGCCCGCTCTCTAGAAGGTAAACACAGGGAAAACCCATCAAAGTGATCCTCCAACATGGCGGACGGTAATTCAAGGGTCACGTGAGCGCACACACTCTATTTCTCCTATTTGCTTCACGCGGAAAATAGAAGCAGTATTATGCAACCCTCCCCCCCCCCCCCCCCCCCCCCTCCCACAAATAAAGTGTACCCCCAGAAAATTTCGTAATTCCGTTACGGGCCCCGTTACGGTAATCATTTAATAGCTAGGAAATATGGAACTAGACTCATAGTTGAAATCAATCTCGTAGTTATTTAAAAAATTTACAAGCTTCTTCATGTGATACATTAGGCATTTGAAATATAAAATATACACATAGAAAAATAGTTGCACGTCTCATCAATATGCAAAGATCAGGCAAAACTCTTCATTTGATATGTGAATGGCAGAATTTCTAAAGTCAGTCTCACAGATAAGTTTTAATTTCCATGTGTAAAACTATTAGTTTCTTTAGAAAAATGTCCGGCAGTTTTTAAATGACAAGAATTAATTCCGAATTCCGTATTATCCCCTGTCATGGAGTATAGTGTAGGAGACCAGTTCAAACGTTTCACTTCTTGGTCAAATATAAGTAAGGGACGGACCATTACTTTTTTGACGAGAGTGGGGGGGGGGGGGGGGGGGGGGGGGGGGGGGGGGGGGGGGGGGGGGGGGGGGGGGGGGGGGGGGGGGGGGGGGGGGGGGGGGGGGGGGGGGGGGGGGGTTGAAAAATTTTGAAACAAATTGTTTGTAGAGGCTATAAACACTGAAATAAAGAAAAAAAAATTGTTTGCTGGAAGTATGGCAGTTGGACGGAGACACAAAATAAATTGTTTGCAGCAGGTGCCGCATATAAAAAAAATGTTTGCATGTGAAAATTACCCCCCCCCCCCCCCCCCCCCCCCCCACCCCCGGTCAAAAAAATAATGGTCCGTCCCTAATATTATATGCTTTCGTCTTCTCACAATGTAAAAGAACACAAAATCGGTACGTATTTTGGGGTTCTCAGAAAATCCAATCCTGGAAACTATCCTTGACCATCATTTCCCTTAACCATCAAAACGAATGGTCTCGAGATAATTTTGATGTTATTTACTTAATACTCGGGCGAAAAAAAGAAATATTTCTAAATTAGCTAAACAATACTTGAGCGTTTCATACAAACGTCCAGTAACCCATGCACAGTGGAGGGTATTAAATCGAACGGTCTCCAAATTTCCCAACATCATTTCCTTAATGCTCGGGCGAAAAATAGAAATATATCTAAAGTTAAATAATACTTGAGCGTTTGACACAAACGCCCTGGCCAGTCACTTATGCACATCGGAGGGCATGCGCGTACGGCGGACTTGTCTGCTTTTCTTGTCGTTTGTGACGTCACCTCCATCTGGCTGGCTGCTGTGGCACACATTACCCACATACGTCACATCCACGTATTTTCCTTTCTCTTTCTGGATGACAAATCGCACTTTCACGTTACATTCCGGTCGCTTGCATTCTGCGCCTCCTCTGAAGAACACCGCTGAGTGGATTTTGCGTGAGTTTTGTGATCTCACGTGATTATTTTTGAAGCGCAAACTGCACCATGGATTGCTTTCTTTAACTTTCTCCAGAAAGATTCTTGTCCAGTCGCCACTCAACAGTCGGCCCCCGCTCGGGAAAGTATTTATTGGCATCCTTTCCCAGTCTTCTCGGCTCAACTTGAACCTTGCTGTAGTTCCATCGATATTCACACGCAAGTATTTTTCTTGTTTTCCGTCTTCGTCCTCGTCGGATGAATCTGAATCAACCTACAAAAATGAAGTCGTTTACAGACTTTAAATGAGGGAAAACTGAAAATAAAACATCCATACAACGTGCAATGGTTCGGTCCGAGGGACCAATGAAGCTATTGCTATTCCGGGAGAGAGGGGGGGGGGGCTTGGGCTCCCATATAAAAGTTACTGGGATGCTCGTCATCTTGTAAGGGGTGTAAATTAATACGGGTTTTGGTATCACTTAGGGTGTTAAACGGACACTGTCCCGCCGAAATAACAAAATTTCAGTTACCTTATTTCCATGTTATATCAATGTTATATCAATGTTATATCAATGTTATTTCTATGTTATATCGCCAAATGTCACCAAATAAACAACTAAATTGGATAAAAACGATTCTATAGAGCAAAACAGAAGCAGTAGTTTGGAGATAAAGTGCAGGATTGCAAGGATAGATGTGGATTACAGTCCATCAAATTTAATTTAGTGACAGGCGGTCAAGAAAAAAATCAAAATTGCTATTCGTGTAGAATTTGACTTAGTTTTAGGCGTTATTTTGTCTGTTTAGTTCATATTTCTTTGCTTTGGTCACTTTTGGCGATTGTTTCTCAAAATTTCAAGACAATAAAGGAAGCTTGAGACAAGCTTTTGGTCATAATCATGAAAACACGATATATCAGGAAGGAACGATGAAAGTATTCGATGACAAAGTCTTATTATCGTCATTAAAGTCACCATGATTGTTGTTTGTCTGTCCTGTTTAGATTGGTATCTTCTAGGGGTCAAATAAAGTTTGAACCATGCTCAAATTGGTCGACTTCTTCAGGGGTTTAATTTAACATTTCCGACAAGCATCCCCGCACCCTTTCATGTGGAAGACCCTGACCTCCCTCTCCCAGGAGAATACATTAAAAACCTTCTGTTATTGTCATTGCTAAGCGCCAATAGATAGTAGAAGGATATTGCAGTAATTTAAAGAACTCTGATTTGGAAATCTACGGAAGATGCATGTCCAAGTAAAATAAGTAGTCTCTACATCATTCATGTTTCTTTTTAGAGAAAACTTTGCTCCGTCAGGAGCCCATCGTGTACCTTGTCTCTCTCCACGGAGATGTATAGATAGATACCTGCGAATCGTTAGCGAAACAGAACAAAATTCTGGAGGAAGGGAGTAATCTGCGATGAAATGGAATCCCTTCCAAGCAGGGGTGCAAGCAGGCACCGATTAGCCTCCGGGTTCGTAAAAAACGATTGAATGGACATTACCATACAATGAGTAATGTTATTGTTCAAATTAATCTTCTTCGCTTTTTCTTAACTCGTTCAGTTCAACTTAATTAAGTGAGCCATTTCACAGAATACTTCCATGATAAAAATAAATAAATAAATAAATTACCATTTTATTGAATCCATTCTGCTGAAGATCTCTTCTCAGTTTTTCATTCTCCGTCATAAGCCTACGAGCTGTTGATTCGAGTTTCTATAACAAAAGAGTAGTTTCTTTAAAAGTGGGGTTTGGATTACCAAGCCTAAATTTACACTAGAGGTAAAGCAACCGGATTCGAACGAACCGTCAACTTTTGGTACCAGATTCGCATTTCGTTTTTTTATTATTATTATTTAATAGTTTTTATTGATAATTTCAATAGTACAAAAGTAAAGAATAAGGACTCCTTATAACTTATACCTTAGTCAGTGCATTTAAAAGTTTTTCCCATTATTTGAAAGTGTTTTAAAAGCTTACCTTTCTACCTTGCAAGAAAGAGTTCAATACTATAAATTGTTTTTGATCTAGCGATAAATCCCTGAAGAGTGGGTAAGCTTTTTTGACACTACTTAGTGTAAATATAATATTTCCCAAGTAATAAGATGTGGTTAATAATAGTAAAATCTTCTCTAGTGTCAAACTTTCCAAAAATTAAATATGTCTCCTTAAGTAATTCAATATGAATATCGTTGTCCTTTAGCCAGGACAAAACATATTTCCAAAATTCAGAAGATATTCTACAGGAGAAGAGTAAATGCTCGATGGAATCCGCTACCTCGTCACAAAAAGTACAGCAAGGAGAATCAATTAAACCAAAACCAGATTCGCATTTCTATTAACACACTTGAAGAATGAATCCGGGATAAAAACTATCCGGATTACGTCACAAATCCAAAGCTTCAAATCCGAAATCCAATGAGAAAATTTGGTATCCGAATATATATGAATCTGAAACGTTTTATTGTTTTGCAACCAGGGATTGGAGTTGGGTCCGAAATGGCTGGAAAGAATCGTAGCTTCAAGCAATAAACTCATGACCCTCACTCGTATTACAAAATTAAATGGCAACAAGAACTTAAGCCTGTTCCAGGCGTTCAGAAGGTGGGGAGCAAAGCAAAGACGGCACGCAAAAGGAATGCACCGCGGTGAAATGTCCGAGGCGTTTTTCGTTTTATTTAGTGGGATTTTATTCAATATTAAATGGAAATATGGGTAAGGATGAATAAAAAATTAGTTGACGTTACTATCTTTTAATTTTTCTCAAAATGATGAGCTTTTTACCGTTGAAAACTGACCAAAACTCTTTGCGCCTGATCAAAATTATGTTGGCAAATGGCGCCGACAATTCTGCAGTTCACAGTTTTTAAACGCTTAGAACCTTTTTGGTAAGCTTTCAAAACGTTTGGTAAATTGACCGTGTATTGGCAATATATTAAACTTTAAACAGTGAAAATGACAACCTTAACTTTTAAGTACTTTGCTTAACTTTTGCAAATTTCTCTCGTTTGACCGCGGTTAACAAAAGGAAAAACATCGCGAATGCTGACGGAGAGAGATGGGCGCGAACAGCAACTCTCGGACCTTGTCTCCCCTTGTTTCAGTCCCCGCTCGTTCCCGCGCTGGTTTTTAGCTCCTTTTTCTTAACGCCTGGAACTGGCTACAAGGACTTAGGTTTTATATTGTATTTTTTGTCATCCACCAATTAATCTATACTCAGTCTACACATAACTACTGTTGGTGTTTATATTACTAACAGTGAACTTGTAAGGACCTTCAGCAAGGGACGCTGTGCACGAACATTGCATTGAGAATGGCCAGATTAAACTTTTCACTGACTGTGGATGGGGAATTAAAAGCATTAATAAAGATTACCTTTGAGGTAGTGTCCCAGAAAGCGTTATCCAAGTTTTGAGACGACTTGGCAGGTACCATGATGACTGATGGCCGCTGACTTTTCAATTCAAACGCAGGCGCATGAGATAAAGCTGAAACTGGAAAGTGACAGGAACATTGACAACATGGCTTTGGCTGGATACCCAGCTCAGATGCTGTTAAGGCCCTGTGGGTACCACTGTAGGTAGCTAATCCTTGGCAAGGTAAAAACTCTCCTTTGTAGTTCATACGATCATATGGGATTGTCCCGTAAATATTCGACTGGTACGCGGGCAATCCCTCGGGTGCTCCATTCTGCTGTAGGACCATTCTTTCATAGGATTCGCTATTTCCAGTGAAAATCTCTTGGGTATCCTTTTGATTGTGGAGCACCTTTTCTATGGTACTTTCTGGATAATACGGTACTTCATGGCCATTGTTCTCATACATTGGAACCTGTATTTCAGGAATTTCCATAGAAACACCAGAATGACTTGTAGACGTGTTGTTTGCAGTCGTCAGCCTAGGAACCATCGTGTATGCGTTCCTGATCTGTATTTCAGGAATTCCCTTAGAAATACCCGTATGACTTGTAGACGTGTTGTTTACAGTCGTCTGCTCAGCAACCATAACGTTTGACTGACTAATCGACATGTTGTCGTTAGGTGCGATGTCTCTCGTTGTCCTCTCGTGAAAACTCATGTCGCCATTCGCTTTAGTGTTGTATTCACTCACTTTAACATGAATAGTATTGTTGTTCATGGGGAAATTTTCGGTAAACGTCTTTGCCTGACTATCCGAATAATTAATTAGACCTTCTTTATTGCATTCACCTTCGTCAGAGTCGACAGGCTCGAGTTTCGGGCAAACACTTGTGATGTCGTGTAGTGAATACATTGTCGTTTATTTCCTTTGCTTTAAAGACCAGTGTAGTGGCAACTTAGTGAACATTTTTCTTGAACCGACTGGCACATAATGATGATTTCAAGGGAGTGGGAATGGTGAGCTAAGAAGAAAATAAAATAGATTATTAATTTAAAAAGAAAACCTTAAATTTATAAACACTTTATCCCTGGTTCATTAACCTACAGATTCCGTTCGCTTGAAAGCTAATAAACGCTCCGTGTTATTATACAATCTCCTATTAGTTAAAACAAGAGACTGTAAAACAGATTCAAAACCATTTATTATATATATCGAACATAGAAAATTCGCCACTCCAGAAGTATTGGGGAGAGTGAGCACCAGCTTTTGTTGCTGAGTTTTCTGGGATCGTTTGGGTAACCAATATGTGCTATGATTGGTTAATGGTTGCCTTTGGAAACCATCAACCAATCATGACTAACGCTGGTTACCCAAACGATCCCAGTAAGCCTAGTGCCGAAAGCTGGTGCGCAGCCTCCCTGAAGCTTCTGGAGTGGCGAATTAGAACATCATTTTTTAAAAGCGTTAATTGTATAAAATAAAAATAACTTTATTCTTATTTCTATAAGTTATAGTTACACTCGTAAATATTATAATAACTCGACACAGCTATAGGTGGTTTTCACGGCGACCATAATGGTGGTCGGAACAATTAAATTTCCACCTTTGGGATTAAAACTCTATTTTTATGAAAACGATTTCAACAGTTTCTCACTCGTTCGCTGCGCTCACTCACGAAATATACATGGAGTTGAACACTCGAAGAGAAATTTTATGTATTATCTTGCATTAGATAAACGGCTGCAAATTATAGAGCACTTATATCCCGGAAGTTGTGAATTCCTCGCTTATTAAACTTGAATTGGATAAAGTTACAATTCCGAAGAAATGTACCTTTTTCCTACCAAATTCACGTTTACATGCCTTCCTTTTGTTTGAAAGGAAGCGAAACGGTTTTAAAGAAGACAATAGATGAGGAAAGAATTGGAATTTAACGCTATCCAAAAGAGTGTCGTGAACCAGGATTTTGTCAACACGGCGCATAGAAACAGATTTCAACTGAAAAACAAGCAGGAACCACTTATCAAAGGAAAGAAAAAATGCTTTAACTCTTAAAAGAAGACAGAGTTCAGTAACTCATGTATTTTTGTTAAAAAAAACGAAGTTTAAAGCAAATTGCTGAAATGTTGAAGAAATTTACCTTTAAACCAGGTTTGTCTGACTTCAAAAGACGTAAAAAAAAAAAAGAAAAATTGACGAGTGAAAATGCCTGGCTGGATTACATGACTTTTCGCTGAATAGATTATTTATTAGAGCGATTTTTCGTTTGACCTTGAAAAAATATTTTTCTGAGTGTTCGCGATTGTTTCATCTGCCAGTAGCGAAAGGATCAAACCAAGCTTTGCAAGGTTTCCCGCTAAAAATATTCCTAATATGGAAAGAGGCTTGTTCGATTGACCTATCAGAACGCTGAAAAGCGAGTGACGTCAAAGAGACCCCCTTCTTTTTCGCTCGCAACCCGTTCGCTTTGCTTTGCGTGTTCGCTAAACCAACCAAAAGCCGCGCGCGTTTGCCTCCGTTCGCTAAACTGACCAATCAAATTGCTCCATAACAGTTTACATATTTGGGTGTTTCTTGGTGTTGCGGAAGCCATTGTTGATTAGCTTTCGTGTTGTGGTGTGGGTATTGTTCAGTGTCTTTTGAATCTTTTGTTTTACGTCATTTGGTGATCACACCATCCGCAACACCAAGAAACTACCGTTTATTTGTTGCCTTGGTTGTGTTTACTATGGAAGTCGTCTTTTCTCAAATACTCCATTTTTTTAAGTGTTTTTCTAGCGCACAGGCAAAAGAGTATAAAAACGTGTCATATTCGCACTCGTTTTGGTGTGTATTTGCAACCTAAAAGGCTATGTCAAATAATAAATACACCGGCTTATTCAATGGTTTACAGCCATGCTCCCGGTCACGCGTGACCAAGATCCACAAGACTGAAATGAACATTTGAATATTTCTTTGTAACGTCCGAGATTTGAATGAAACCTTGAAGATCTCTCTAGAAAACACTTTGAAAGTCACGAGTTAACGGAAAAATAACTTCGCTACACGCATAAAAAACTAATATTGTTCGGATATGTAAAATTTCAAATAAAATAATATTTTGTTGCTCTTTGTTTCCGAAAATGCGGTAAAATTCTCACGGGAATTCCGAATCTCGGAATGAATTAACAAAACCGATGCGTAAACTTGAAAATTCCATTCAAATTTTCAAAAATACTGGTCACGCGTGACGGAGCATGGCTGTAACAGAAACATAGGCGCGGATATTTTACGAGTTGTGTAGTATTAAAATATGAGAACCATCGAATAAGAGATTTATTATTCGACTGAAATTCCTTTCATGGTATCTTCTGCCTGTCTAACCGAAATACTAAGGTGTATATACAACAATCTACTGTGTAATACGCTCGGATATTTTGCGTGTTCTCTTTTCCTAATAAGGTAAAATGACGTCACAGTCGAAAACAAAAGAAGTAAATCAGTGAACCGGAACGTCATAGCGAACCTCCTCAAGTAATTCAGTCCAGTATTTTTACTGTGATATCAGTACGTAAACGTTTTATGTTTCAAACATGAAATTTGCGTTGGAGGAAGTAACGATTTCCGCTTAGTCATTGTGTCGCTAGGATATTATGAGAATAAAACGTGATGGCACGACATGAGCCAACTAACCTTTTTGTTACTGAACTGTTGCATATTTTTATCCTACTACAGACTCACACTTCACTGGAAACTTCTTAAAGTAAGCTAAATTTGTTTCAACACCCGGGGGTGGGGGCGGGGGGGGGGGGGGGTAACTCGGGTATATTTTGGGTGGATATGTGCCGCCCTGATCTCCAAATTTGGACCCCGTTTTAGAAAGAATTTGCACTCAAAATGATACCCCGTTCTAGAAATAGGTCAATTTTTAATACCCCGTTCTAGAAAAAATGGCTGCTGATAATCTGAAGCTTTCGTGCGTTCGAAATATTATACCCCGTTCTAGGAAACGTCTCTAAAATGGATACCCCATTCTAGATCAGGAGTCCCAAAATCACGACCCCATTGGGCGGCACATACTCGTATAGGTATTTTGGCGGAGGACCGCCCCCCCCCCCCCCCCCCCCCCCCCCCGAAATCTTGAAAGACTTGTCCAAACGGTATCAGCATCCGTTCAACACAATTAAACGTATGTAAAAACCGTTTAAACGGGTCTTTTAGCAATCGGCAGTAATTTACCGAAACGGAATTTGGAACTTTTGTTTTCCTTTTCTCTTATTATGGTATTATTACACTACTATAAGGAGCAAATGGTAAAAAAGGCATTTCTGCGAAAAAAGATTGCATATTGACCATTTTCCTTATCAAGCGGAATCCAATCGAAGCCGTCTTGCCGTATTAACATCCGATCCGATCGAATGATGAATATAATTATTACACAGGCCAAAATTCACGCCTGTTCTTTTGTAATAAACGAACAATTTAGAATTAATTGCATGAAAACCTTCGCTGTTTTCACAGAACTTCAGAACAATTAATTCCATCGAATGATGCCGTCACTACACTCTCATTTAATCCGGAGAGCGCAAAACCGCACGTTAAACAAACACTGCCATAGGGGAGATTATATTCCCATGTGTCACGAAAAAAAAAATTCAATCAAGGTGATTAAAAAAAGGAAAACGAATTAATCCGGGGAATTAATGAATTTACGTATCGACTGAACTTCAAATGAAAGATTCCAGCGACCAGGGAACATTTAATTATAAAATAACTAGAACTCTGTTTAAACAATAAGCGTTCATTTTGGGATTATTCACCTCCAACGTGGAAATGAATTCATGATTATATAAATACCGCGTGTGATTTGCATCATAATAAATGTCCCACACATGTTAAAACTATTTTACGTACAGCTACATTAACAAAACTATAAACTACCAAAAGAAAGTGAAAATGTTGAATTTTCAAACTGATCATTTGATTTCTGAGCAATGCGCTCTAGTGGAATGCCATTCCGTGACCCTAGCCGTCTGTTGGAGTCAACTCAAAGCAACTAGTGTCAAGTCTTGGGCAGATTTAACCTTCCTGTCCTAATATCATCTGATTCTGAGGTCTTTCGAACAACTACAAACTGGATTTTACGTTTGAAATTGTTTGATACTATACATAGGAATATGTTGTGTTCTCAAGACGTGTTCAAACTGTCCACGTTTTGAAACATACTATGGCTTTACTGTGCCTCAGTATTTGCTCTATAATCACTATATCTACCATATCCGTTGACGCAATAGATGAAAAACTTTGAAGAACCCAGTACGATACATCACGCTTAACATACTTTCAGGTCCTTAGAACAATAATACAATGACGAGAGACGCTTTATAAGCGGCAACTTAACGTAAAAACGTCAAAAACGTACCTTGAAATCAGAAGCGTGTGTTGCGCGATTGAAGAGGTGATGATTATATTTATGCATGATGTGACGTAATAAAGCAGCTCTCGCAATCTTGACAGGTTTATGATGAGAGGGAAGGTTTGGATCAACATGTTAACCTGTTTAACGGGTTTGTAACAAGAATCTTGTTTGGACTTTGTTTGGTCCTAACATTTTTATTTTATTCAAGCCAACTTTGAACGTGTAATTAGACTCTAGCTCAATTATTTACATAATTTGGAACTACAAAAATGTTAATTAATTGTTTTCACTGATTTTATTTCTTATTCACCTTGTTCAAGTCCTTTCTTATTGTCATTCTCTACGTGATAATGATGATGAATACATCAAAACCTCGTATCGCCATTATAATTTTTGTATTCGCTGTTATTAGTATTTTCAGTATTGTTAAATTAAAGTTTATTTCTAGAGAAAGGAAAGATGAACAACATTTTAGAATCTATTGACCACGCTACGGCACAACGGCCGCTTTTCAAAATCAAGTTTTAGTCTACGCAGTTCTGAAGAACTGCAAAAAGGCACTAACATGAGAGAACAGAAGTTGTCAGCCGTGAAAACCATTTCTAAATTCAGTCTTCCGAGTGTAAACAGATTAAACAAAAGACATTTAATATCGTTTGTCATTCACTTTAAGTGTAACTACGTGTATTTAACTTAGAACATTATAATATATTAAAAGCCGGCGATTTTGCGTCTCAGGCCCAGAGGTCACCGCTTTTTTCTTTCTTCTCTAACTAAATTGAGCCGCGAAACACGACAAGGGCCGCAAAGCGCCGAGAGAGAGACCAGAAACGGTACCATGGTAGCCGACGGCGTGACTCCGGGAATGCAGATGTGTATGATAATTAAATGCGTATTCCTTTCGGCAAGAAAGCCTTTTTAAAACATGTAAAACAGTTGAAGGGAAGCATCAAATTTGGAATGTTAGCTAACTACTTTACCTTCATAAGCTTTATTGCCAATCTATAGCTCCCATTTATAAATATTATTTATTGTTACTCAGCTTGATTAGCTTTTTATTTATTCTGGGTAATATTAGTATTACCTATTTTTGTTTATAATTCTATATTGTAAAAATGTCTTTTGTAAAGTATGGTAATAAAGTGTGTTCTTCTTCGTCTCATGTTCAGTTCGCACTTCGAATTCACATTAGCTAACATTCCAAATTCGATGCTTGCCTCCAACTGTAAAGGAATACCGGCTATCATAAACCGGTCTTCCTACTGTCGGCTACCATAACCACAACTGGGCAAGTTTGTATTCAGTGGCGCGGCAGTTTATGATGCGGTCTATATTTTCTTCGAATTCCGCGGATTCTGCATTGTTTATAACCCAGAGTATTATTCACGTTGGTAATAAATGTTTTCAAGTTCTTCTGTTATTTCATTTTACTGATTGCTACGAAGATAGGGTAAGATTTCCGTATAACCCCATACATTAGTTATACATGTATGCGCTGTTGTTTTTCTTTAGCCTTTCTATTGTTTTGGCGTTCGTTTCAGTTTTTAGAACTGTATCGGCATAACTAACGTATCGGGTTATACGGAAATTTTTCCGCGGAAATGTAATGTTGAGACTAAATATTACAACTGCATCTGAATTTTGTAAATGATTATCCAATTTAAATAGCGCTGCATTGTGTGTTGTTTTGAACGCAAAATGGTTAAAAAGTCGTTTCGTTTTATTGATATTGCAATGTCGTGATTAATCATAAGAGGTAGCTATTTTGCAATGATATTGCACTTCGGAAGGAGGCTTTTCAGTTATAAGTACCTAATTTGGAATTTGTTATGGCCACAAGTGCAGGAAAGAGTAGGCAACAGCTAACAGATGGAACAAATTTTCATCCTCCGGTAAAGAAATCGGGCCGACAAATCGCCGCGTATGAACGGGTCCACTGACCCCAAAACTGGCTACTGAAATATCATCGTGTATTTACCGGCGTTAAAGGGGGTCGTATGTCGTTAAAGCTACTCTCGCAATCGCGGAAAAACGAATTGCTTTATATGAGCTTTGACTAACAGAATGTGATTCTTTGATTCCAAGCTACATCTGAAGTCACACCGTTTAACCACAACAGCAACCACATAAATCGCAATAACATATGGCTAATCTTTTTGTCACGAAACTTTTCTGATTCTAAGGAACAAAAGGTTGGCGGTCTTTATAGATTACAACGCACCAGAGGTACCAGAGGTTTCTTCGCGGCACGCTTTGGTAAGCCAGTCGGGGATGGCGGTCGGCGGTCTACGAGCGGTGAAGCACAGAACCAGAAACGGGGAGAGAGAGACTTATGATGACAGATGAGAGCGCCAGACAAAGCCTTTGGCAACCAGGGTAGCTCGCAACCAAACCACGAGACATTTTGAATCTAATTCAGTATACGAACGTTGGCCTTGTGCTGTAGACGCGGTCATGATACATACATCAGTTCTATATACAGTCATGAAGTGTATAATTACGCTTGTAGCTAACGAACATGCAAATGTCGGCCGCAAATTAAAGTACTTACGCAAATATAACGACGGCTAATACGTACAGAACGTCCAGAACTTGCGGGATACTTTAACTGAACTGTCGTCGTTCCAACGCACGACTGCCAAGGACTGGAAAATGATGTAATTCCCGATGGAGTTTCAAAACACTAACGTCTATATATAGTACTGTGTGGGGTTTAGGTCACATTTTAGAGAGCCTTCCTTCTTTGTCTTCTTTGTCTCAAGAAAGGTTGTGATTAAGGCGGATCAAATATCTATATCTGTTTTTAATAATTTAAAGGATGCCGAGCGAAGATATTGCGCACGAGGTCATTGGTTGCTCATCGTAAATCGCCGACAACACAGCGGCAGACGCTTGGTTTGCTTCATACCTTACAGATAGAACACAAAAACCTTTTGTCGATGGTGTGCTGTCAGATAGTTGCACAATTAAATGCGGAATACCACAGGGTTCTATTCTTGGGCCACTACTATTTATTGTTTACATAAATGATCTTCCATCTTGTAACCTCTTCTCTAAAGTGCGGATGTATGCAGATGATACTAGTTTAATTGTTGCACATTCTGATGAGTATATTCTGGAACAACAAATGAATCATGATCTACATGAAATACATACATGGCTAATAGCGAATAAACTTAGCCTAAATGTGGTAAAGACAAAATATATGATTGTAGCTAGCCAATATAGGATAAAACACCCTCAGCACCAATTTAATATCCATGTCGATCACAAACCCCTTGTAAAGGATAAGACGTATAAATATCTTGGTGTTGAAATAGATCAATCATTAACTTGGAGAGATCATGTAGACAAAATTGCTAAGAAAACCTCTGGAGGGATTGGCGTTCTGAGACGTGTAAGGCATCTCATACCTTATCATACATTAATTGTGATGTACTACTCCCTTGTACTACCATATTTCGATTATTGTAGTATAGTGTGGGGGAGTTGTGGGAAAGGGATGTGTAACAGACTCCAGACCCTCCAAAACAGAGCTGCCAGGGTGATAACCTCCTCTAACTACAATAGACAATCAGTTGAGATACTGGATGAACTTGGATGGGATAATCTTGAGACACGAAGGACAAGACAATTAGCCATAATAATGTATAAATTGAAAAATCGAAATGTACCTGATCATTTGACTCAAATTTTTAATAGTACAAACTCTATGTATTCTTACAATCTAAGAAACTCAACACATAATTTATTTGTACCAAGACCGTATACTGAGGCTGGAAAAAATAGCTTCCACTATAGAGGGGCGGTTCTCTGGAATAGTCTATCAAATACTATTAAAGGACAGACAAGCCTGAAATCGTTTATATCATATTTGTAATTTAGTATAATTTTAATGACCATATTTATTTAATATTGTATTTTTTTATTGCATGATTTTTGCACGGCTCTCTGGAAGAGCATTTTTGAGTGAGCTTACATGAAGTGTAATCTCACTCTATGTCATGGGAAGTGTCCGTAAGTCCGTGGTAGTCCAATCTTCGGGTTTTCTTCGGTATCACGGCGCCTGGTCTCGAACAGATATTGTTTATTTCCGTACGAACGATGAGAGCACGAACACGCGAATATGAGCGAGGTTGAACACGAAGTGCTGCGAACTGATCCCGGATCATCCCGGATAACGAACGACGTATTTTCGATATCAAAAACACGGAACGTGGAAGCAACCACGTTTTTTCGCCGTTGGAGAAAGAGAGGTAAGAGACTCGAAATTTACGATGTTTTCGTGTTATATTGCACCAGTAATCAGGCACAGCATTCAAGCAATGTGTCTGTTGTTTTCACGTAAAGAGTTTTTCAGATGCTTTGAAGGTGTAGACAAAATCTTCGCCAACAAAAGGTTCCCTAGATCACCGAGATGTAGTTTTAAAGACAGCTGTGATGGCCGCCGAGTGACTTGTGCAGTCCAGCATTGCGAATTGCTCCATGTACAACATCTGGCAATCCATAACCCTGTCTCAGAGTCATATAATTCCCTGCTGGGAACAAAATATTTTCTTCGGGAAACGATGAATTCTCTTCGGAGAACAAATAATGTCTGTAGAGACACAAATCTGGGTTAAGTGCAGTTACACTAAAACGTTGAAAAGTTATTGTTTGAAAACATTGATGTTACTAAGTTTAAAATGTAAGTTAACTATACTTGTTACAGCTACCTACATTCCAAAAAAACTTGAGAATAAATGTTAATGTTTTACTGTTACTGTTGTTGGCAATGCTGATACTGTATGCAAACAGCTACATGCTATAAGCACCAACCAGGGCTCAATTTCATAAAACTTTTACAGCTGTAATTTACAAGTGTAGTTATTGTTTCAGACCTCTGAAACAATAGCTACAAGCGTAAAAGTTTTATTAAATTGATCTTTAAATTTATATATTTTGATTAAAAGATAACATTGCCTGGCTTGAGTAAAATGGTGTCAATCTTTACTGTCAGTATGGGGTTTGACCACTCCTTACATGTGAAACCCGACCACGTTTGTTTGTCAGACACTGTTTCAAATAAACACCTATTTCAAATAGGCACCCATCCTTGTGTAAATCCATGTGCGGTAGATCTAGAATTTTGTTCATGTTCACAGTTACAGTACTTCCTCTATTAAGTGGTCATTTCTCAAAAACCCAAAATATGTATTCACCAGTCCTTTACTGGAAATGGTTCTCAAGGTCCTGAGGGTTTCAGCTTAACAGAGGGACTGCTGTATATGATTTACATTTTTTTTCAGAAATTAGCTAATATGATAACTTTGATGATGACAATGATGATAACTCGGTCCTTGTAGTGACTTTACATAGCGTGACAAAAACGAAACCAAATTAACGAACGATCTTCCAGTCCAACAAAACAAAAAATCATCCTCGACAAACCAAGATACTTTTCCAATACAGAAGCTCTTGAGACGTTAAGTTGCAAGCCACAATGGTGCTTGGTAGACATGTGTTTTTATCACATCTCTTGGACTTGGAACACTTGCACCAGTTATACAGTCAATGAACCATTTTTTAAGTTGTGCTTCCATACCTGTGACAGTACCACATTATATCGTTAAATAGTTTTTATAAAAAATCAGAGGCAGAAAGCCTATGGTGTATTTCTCATTTAGCTTAATATCTTTGACAGTAACATTTTCGACATCACAATTTCCGTCTCTAGATATTTCCGTGCAAATTTTTATCGTAAGCTCACTCATGTACGCATTGCGGACCTATTTTTATGAATGAGATTCCGTGACTAAATAAAGATGATTGATTGATTGATTGAGACGCGTGGCTGACATTTTTAAAAAGGTACTGTTCGTTCATGAACATGACGATGCAGTGGTATTAATAGATGAACTCATCGCACAGAATCCTGGTTTCTTTTGTGACATCCAAAAATAGGAGTCTGGGCTCTAAACGTCATGGGGCTCAAACAATAGCATTATTTTTCTCTCAACGCGATTGGCTTATTTCATTCTCCCTCCCAGACTCTTTACAAACTACGCACGGTCCGCACGGTCTTATCCAACATGGCGGCTCGAAGAGGAGACGGGTTTTATGCGAAATTGAACGCATTTTCATCTGCCGATGAATGGCAGGCTCTGGCTGGAAGAAAAGTTAGAGCTGCGAGAGCTACATGTAGTAGGGACATCTACGAGGTCGAATATATTTTGAGGGAGAGGAAGAGGAAGGTATGTGAATTTCCATTCTTAATGTTTTCGATTGATAAGTGGCTGCCATCTTTCCAATTCTACATGTAAGAGTACAATATTTTCATGTATTTCAGATCTGAAAACTATTGTTTATCGCTGTTTCAGGGTACACGGGAGTTTTTAGTTAAATGGAAGGGCTGGGGAAGTGAGTACAATTCATGGGAGCCTGAAGCTCACTTCTTGAACCCAGCTATTATACGGTAAGGAATAAAAACAAACAAGTGAGCTTATGCCCCATTCACACCAACGGTTAAACAAGTTTAAATGTTGTTTAGTTTAAAACAAGTTTAGAAAAATATCTCCTAAACCTCCCGTGATATTTGGAGTGAAATCTTTACTTTACTTTATGTGACAAGACAGACAAAAGTCTCAAGGCTGGGGAACATTTCTTGAATTTCTGGTTAAAATTTTCTTACAGTTTATTGACTCTTGACACTTCTCATTTGTTGTTGCCATTATGACGTTAGGAACATCTAACACAATATATAATAATAATAATAATAATAATAATAATAGTGGTTTTTGGTTTTAGAAATTTTGAGCACCCCATTCTGGAAGAAAATGAAGTTTCGCGGTTGTCGGAGATGCTGCTCAACGTTTTTGAGGCCGGATTGTGCCAGAATCTGGCATCAAGATTTATTATTGATTTTTGCATGAGAGATTTTAATTACTTTTTTGGTGGCAAAGGGGAACAACGTCAACGTGGTACCACCGCACTTTACAAGGAGGACTTTTCTCTTTGTAACTTTCCTTTTGGTTGGGATAGGGCACAGGTAAATGAACGTGGAACCCAGAGAGAGCTGTTGTTTCCAGTACTCCTACGCCCCTTTCTTTCCAGATCCACTCAGCTATATAATGCTGATGGATCAAAGAGGCAGAGGAGATGGATACAGCGAGTTTCTATCTGTTTCCACAAACATACGGTTTAGCTATGCCCTGTTCGTGGCTTATTTGTCCTGGTTAAATCACTTTTTATTTTTTGTGATCCCATGATAATGAAATGTTTTTATATCGTTGATGTTGTTCTCACTTTGATTTTCAGATTTATTAAAATTCCTATCATATAGATGTCAATAGCCAGCATTAAATTATTAACTTTAGTCCCTCTACCATGATATAAAAATAAGTGTTTCTACTTTTGCCTGGACGTGAAGCTACTTGTAATACATTGCAGGTTAACCACTAGCATTTTGTTCCAATATTTTCCCAGTAGCCATTTATACGTGTACCCCTTTTTTTTTATCCCATGCCCTTTATTCCCCCATATTTTTTATTTTTTTCAATGAGTTTCATGTAAACCAACTGACTCTGTTTGTGATGTAACCAACACATGTGTTAGCTAGGATGCACCGGGTTGTGTTAACTTTATTGCATAATAATATTATTAGAAAGTCAGTTCAGAAAGCATTCTGTTTGTAAGTTAACACTGTAACATGTAACCATTAGTTTTGAAAGCTATACTGTAGGTAGTTATGTGTAAATAAAGTACATGTATGTTACATAACTACTGTGTTAAATAAAGTTCTTGTAAATGTTAGAAAGCTAGCAAAATAAAGAAACTGTTAGTCACAACTATAGCTTAATACTGTGGTAACTAACGAGTCACTAACGAGGTTCTCAGTAAAACCACCAGCCTTGGCTTAGCTAAGCTAGTTAACCTAATAGTATAGCAACTAATCGCCATTATAAGAACCAGATCTGTATGTAACCAAATAAAGGCAGGCAGCTAACCAGAAACCCTAGCGAAATGACGTTGTAATTTTATTGACAAGTGTACACTGTATACATGTGTCACTCGTTGACTAACACTGATTATGATGCTAGACAGCTAGAATACTGTAGTATATCATACAGTTAGTTTTCCACCACTATAACATGTATGAGGCTCTCTGAGATCCATGGAGCTATGTCAGCTCATATTTCGAACCATACTGGATTGGCAGGCTTGAGAGATCAGACAGTTAGAATTCAGGTTCCTTGGGGCACCAGGAGTAACATGGGTTGCATTCACATTTCCCTAACTTGTTGGATTTTATGGTGGTGGGCAGTTATCCTGTTCCCTTGAAATTCGTGGAAACTTTGCAGCAGCTGCTTGTTTCCCCCCTTTCTCCCAGTGATCTGCATTCTTTTTTTCATAGGACCTCTTTTCTCTCGCATGAGGGGCCAGCAATTCTTGGCGTTTCTCGATTTTCATCAGAGAGCCACAAGCATCCCATCGATTTATTTTCCTGTGAAAATTCCTGCGGACATCATCATTTTTCTTTTCCACACCTGAATTAAAGAAGTGTCAGTATTGGGAAAGTCAATAAAGTATGTATGTATGTAGTATTTGAGCACACTATAATAAAATTATTATTATAAACATTATCATAGCTCCATGTGTGGTAGGCCCCAGGTGGGAGTATAAAATTGACAATTGTGTACAGTGTATGTTGCCAAATGACCTCTCATTTAGTGTTTTCAAGGTTGTAAACAAAAGATTGTTTTGGGGCAAAAACATCAAAGGCAGGAAAAGCAGGAAACTTCACAGCTCCTTTCTCTGTAATAAGTTAAAGTACATGTGTTGCATTTCATAACTGGGTAACAATTTTTTTTTTTTACATATTCATGGTGGATGATGATATTTACCTTGGCCTGTGAACTTCTTTAGGTTCCCATACTGTTGAAGAAAGCGAGGAACATGATACACCATGATGTGTATGTATGGTGTGATTGGATTATTCTGGTCATATCCTGGTCCTTTCATTGATAGCAAGTGCTTAGCCCATAGCTGAGACTAGAAAAAGGTATTAATAAATAATAAATGGCATGGTTAATAAGTTCATACAGATATTCAGAACTCTAAAAGCAACCTTGAAATATTCATTATTTTAAATTATATGAATTAAATTTCCTAAGTTTGGTGGGTTCATGTTATGTACATGTACAGGGAAGGAAAATGTGCATACCTGTGCTCCAAAGGTTGCTATTGCTGCTGCTGCTGGTTTTTCATTGGTCAGACATGTGTCATACAACACCAGGAAGTCCTGTTATTTAAAAGTTGAGTTTTGTAAACATTGTGTTTCACCTTTCTTACTTATTCATTAGTTTATTAATCAGGAAAGAAAAGTCAGAATGAGAAAGGTTTAATGAAGAAACTACATGTAGCCTCTTCCTAGAATCTTCAAGGATCTCTTTCTCCTAGAAAACAAAATTAATGTTCATACTTAAAATAACGACATGTACATGTACATGCATATAATCTTAAACTCTTCAGTGAGTTTAAATTATATGTATCAGTGCATTGGATTCTTACTTTCCATAGCTTTGTAACAGCATCTTTTCTTTCAGGCTTCAATATCTCCTCAAACTTGTCAGGGAGATTTCTTAACACCCTCTTCTTGTCTCCTCCCATCAGTGACGTCCATTCGTATTTACCATCTTTGGTTTCCCAAACCGAGAACCCAACACCACATGATCGTATAGCTCTTACAGCACCGTCCAGGTGAGTGGATGTCCACTGAGACTTTGGTTTGCCAAAGTTGTCTTGCTGAAAATACATGTAATTTAAATTATTGTTCAGTGCAAACCTCCTGTAAGTTTCTAAAAGTATAATTTTAATAATATTATAGTAATCCATGGTTCACTTATTTTTAAGTACCTCATCCCAGTCTAGCATCTCATAAATAAGACCATGCTCCAATCTGTCGGTCACACGTAGCATCAAGTGCAGTTCATCGCTTATCACATGATCCAATGGAATATTGAAAAGTGGTTGATGCTTACACCCAGGATCTTTGTGCCAGTGGCAGTGGTAATTCCTCCTTATATTGGTGTGCCAATACGTGTCAATTCCTTTTGACATGTCTTGCCTAGAAATTGGAAAGTACCACGAAACTGAAAGATAGCCGAAGGTAAATGACTGAAAAAACACTTCAAGGGAAATAATTTTCAATTAATTATTATTATTATAATTATTGATTTTGAGTTAGCAGGGAGTTTGAATTCACCAAGTTTGAGTTGGCAGGGACTTCTAATGTAAAAACAATTTACCTTGGAAGTTTTCTTCTTTTTCATTGAACAGATACATGTATCCAAAACTGATGATGAAATTTAGAATTGTCCTATAATGCATGCACAACACATGTATTGAAACACAGTCCAAGCCAACATCTAAGTAAAAGGTCCAAGATAAGAGGTGTCTGACAGATACATGTATAAGCAGGAGATCAAACATAAAAGTACTTTAATTTACCTGTCTTTTTTGTTTATTTTACAGTATATGCAGGCATTATCACAGATCGCCCCCTTCATCCCAAGGCAGATTAGCAAGAACTAAAAAAGCAAACAATGAAGTCTCCATAAGTAACAAATAAAAGGATTATTGTGCTGAACTTAAGAGTTATAATTACTTTGAAAATTTGCATGGGAGTGTTTGAACAAGACATGTTCATGTAGTACATGTATGCTTATACTGTTTCTATTTTTTGACAGAAACAGAGGCTACAAAGAAACAGCAGTAGGGGAAAAGGTATTAGGCTAATGGCGTTTAAGAGTGTTTGGGACAGAAATTTCCTTCAAGAAATTTCCTTCTACCTACCTTGTAGTCCCCACCCAAGAAGAATTCTAGATTGATCTTTATGTCACCCAACATTATGAAGCCCCTGTCTGATAATCTGTTTACTTCAGTTATAACATTATGTAACGATTCTCTGAGTGATGCATAATCTTCTTTGGTCTTTACAATGGCGATGGTGTGGTTCCCTGTGGGAAGAAAAATACTTAATAAGGGGGTGGGTAATATTATGTACTTGTGGAATATTAAATTTGTTATATTGGACCGACCAGAAACAAGGAATGACCAAGCTAAACTTTATTTGGCTGGTCATCTTGATGGGTGGACGTCCCAAAATTATTTCGAGCCCTGCAGTAAAACAGAGGATTGCTGGAGGCTACAGAGAGAATTGTGTCAATAGAAATTTGTGATTCTACACTCTGCTACATGTATATGTAGCTAGTTTTCAAATGCAATCCACTTTCTATTTAGTAGGTATCTGTGAGTTGTAGTCATATGGAGGGCTTCTGCTGTGTTTCTTGTCTGCCCTTTTCTACTCTGCCTGCCTACCTGAACTAGACATAACATTGCTGTCATCAAGGAATGCAAATGAACAAACTAGTAGGTTGCTGTTATGGGAAATGGCTGCACCATCACCACTTATCTTGACCTGAGAGAATGACACAGATTGGAGTAATGCAAGTTAAAGGCAAGTCCTGCTATCTTTACACTACCTACTGTGTATCATGGTAGTAACATAGATGCATGCAGGACTCTACCTTTCTGATCTGGAATTTCCTAAGGTACATGTACAGTCTTCTGCTGGCTAGATGATTTTATATATATGCACTGCTCTGGAAACATGTACTTCATAAGTCTTCCTTTTAACACTAACATGGAATCTCCAGATGCTAAAATAATCAAAGTTGTATGTTGCTAAAAGCAGTTGCAAAAAGGTTGAGACACGTACCAAAAATAGTGTTCATTCCGTATAAAAGCGACCGCGTAACACAAATCAAATCAATGCAATGTGCTACTGACCCCCCTCCCCCTTCCAATGTTGATGATTGCAATAATATTGCTTGTAGCTTTTAATTTACTACTAACTAGGTTTGATTTTTGTATACCTATGTATACATGTAACTGTTTCCAAGCCTGGGATATTATTGTCAGTTACCTGCAACTTGTCATCATTGACTGGCTCTTTACCTTGCTTCTCATACTGGATTGAATGTAGAACACAGACAATTAAACATGTATGTCGGTAAGATCCTTTAGTTATTTGGTAGGGGAATTTGACGGTAGTCAGGGTTGTCAGCTGAGCATGAATATTACAAGTGATCTTGGCTGTTGTAGGTTCAATAGACCAAATTCGTATTCTCAGTATTGGACTGGAACTAGCTTGCAAGGGAGGCTCATGCGGGGGAACCTTTTCACATGCAAATAATGTTAATGATATTCCCCCCGCATGAGCCTCTATTGCAAGCTAGTTCCAGTTCAATACTGAGAATATGAATATGGTCTATTTGCTATTTTGTTAAGAATCAAAGCAATGGCTATCCAGACCTAGCCTTTGGGATGAATAACTGAAAGGCTGTTTTATGGGGAGAATTGGATACCTATAAATTTAAACTTTATTGCTTACATGCTTTGTTATGTGTTCTTTTAGCATATCTGGAAGGCTCATTTCTGCCCCAGGACACTGGCCAGGTGTTTTATATACATCAATTGAGGCATTCAACTCTGCTTGGCATTCCTCAAGAAGATATGATCTTGTCATGTGTGTGTTGTTTTCCACCTGAGTCAACTCGTGGTAGGCCTCCAGGGAGACACCAAAGCGGTCCAATATGTACACAAGCTTTTGAATGTTGAGTTGTTCATCGGGTTGGAGCCTTGAGAACTTTGAGCCAGTCTTTTCCACATTTACAGCAGGTGGTCTTGTTTGGTGTGACAGATTATCATTTGCTGGTGTAATTAAAGTCACAAGTTAGCCTAAATTGTTTATTTTTCCACTATTCCACTGTTGCCCGGTTCCTTTCCTAGGATGTGAAAGGAGGAGGGTTGTGTGCAGGGCCAGTACTCTGGCCACATAAAATGACCGTAGCTTCAGAAACTATGGCCTTATGTGCTTCCTAACACGAAGAGGACTAAGCAATCAATAATTTATTATTATTCCATTACTGCATCATTTTACAGTAATAATTGTACGGACAGTAGAACACGTAAAATAATACACAGAGTGTATTGCACTGCTTCAATGTTTATGACTGAAACTGTCATTATTATGACTGACAAAGAATTACTACACAATTGAAATGTTCCCTTTTTGTCTTTAAATACAGTTAATATGTTATTTTTAATATTGTAGAAATCATGCTGGTGATTATTCAACGATTTACAGTCAATTTCTTGTTATTGAAATGTTATTGGTTAGTATTTTGTTGTACCTGGAGTCAAGTTAACTTCATGTACCACTTCAGTGTCCTTTTCCTCCACGATTAGGGTCTTTGGAACAAGCCCATATGTCTCAGCAAACCATAACACACATTGGGATTTATCTCTGAAAAGTACAATAGTATTATTAACAATAAACCATGATTGTAAGAAGAACATAGAATACAATGTACGATCTGATATTTTGAAAAGTAATCATGCAGTGTAAAATAAGGAACACTGAAAGTCATAAAAGCCATGTATTTTACTGTTAAAAATTAAATTGTTTTAAAACTTTTAAGAAATGTTCAACAGCCTCCTTGCATTACCAAGAGCGGAGCTGAAAATGCTGTATGGCCCTGCTAGAGATGCATATGGCCCAACACAACATTATTTCAAATAATTTTATCTCTGCATAATATCTTAATTTTGACTTAAAACTAAACAATGATATTATGAACAAAGTGAAAGCAAATTTTCCTTTAGAAATCCACTAGTTGCTTATTGACTTGAGTTAGGTTGGGCCACATGGGAAAATATTTGACTTATGGTATGGCGCAAGGACCTTGCCATGACCTTGAGCCAAGTATTTTCCCGTCCGGTCCTCCCACTCAGACTATAAAGTACATATTACCTGAAGTCAGCAATTTTCCTGTATTGCTGACGGGGGCCAACTTCATGGATCAGTTTACCCTTGTTGTCTAGGCCTTCGGTAGCCTTTTTTGCAAGGGTCAACTCTTTCTCCCTTGCCATGGCTTTTTGTAGCAGACTGCAGACCAGCTGGCTTTTTTCTTCAACTTGTCTGTTGAGATCGGCCATCTCAGCATTCAGATTCGCTACCACATCCTTTGGCACTTTCACCATTTCGTGCCCTTCTATTTTAAAAACTCTGGTAAAATCGGCCTTGATCTCTTTTCTTTTTTTTGAACACAATGTTTTTCGATTTAGTTTTGATGTAAGGTAATTAACCTCGACTTTGATCCGTGTCCCGAGTCGAACACCAGCCTCGGAAGCAACCTTGTAACAAAGCTTCTCCAATGAGGCATTGAGGGCCAAAAAAAAATTTTCCGGATAACTAGGTTTCACCAACCTCCACTGCCACAGAGCCTCCCCCGTTACTTCAACATAAAAGCATTTCTCTGTGTCCCTCACAGAGGGTGTAACAACATTAATTAAAAGAGGATTCACAGAAAAATCCATTCTAACACCTCTCAATGAAAAGAAAATAAACCCAAATCGTCTCTTAAATTTCGCGCGATATTTTACCGCATCTGCACAGGATCACCAATTTCCCCCAGGGAGCCCAGGATATCATCCCAAAATATCGCCCAGACCTACAAGTTTGTAGATCGCAGAAAAACCTGGGACGGGTGACTCGCTCTCATGTTCAAAACCAGGCCATTTTCAACTTCAACAAGCAAAATGGAGGATGAAAGTGAAGATTGTTTTGCTGCAAACGCTCAAATTCGAGCGTGATTTTTGCCTTTTCGAGCGCAATCGGGACTTCGCATGTGGTAGGAAATTAACGTTAAAAAATCGCTTATTGCCGTTGTTGGATTCTTTCTTTGATTCTTTTCTTTAATTGTCTGTTTCGAAAGCTGTAATTTTGGCTTCCGACATTTTTTTTAAAACTATTTCCCTGAAGGCAAGGACGTGCTGAACTTGAGAATTACGATAATTTCATACTACGACAGTGTCATTTTGGTCCAAGTTGAGCCGAAAAAAATCGCAAGAAGCAGACTGAGGTAAGAATATCTATTTCTTAACTATAATTTTACAGCCGCAGAAGAAGCGATTTAACTTCCGACAATTTTTGCTTGTCGTTTAGATTCTGCCTGATCGTGGGTCAAAGGTTTGGAAAACATCGTTTTTCTTTTAAATTTTGGGACTTCAAATGCAGGCCGCGCTAAAAAAGCCTTTTTACGGGAAACTGGGAACGAATTTAGAATGGCCCGACAGTCGATTCTGTGCGATGGGTATTTTTATTTGCAAGTTATTTCAATCTTGCGTTCAACCGAGTGCACTCTAAAATGTCGGATGTCTGAATGACATCGGATGGGAGTCCTGAATCGTCTCTCGTGCCCCTTATTTATTTCAGTTTACCGCATAGGTCTGTCACTCAATGTTGAGCATTTTAGACCGCTCTAAATGAAAAAGAATATTAATAAAAAGGTAGCTTGAAATGGCGCTTATAAGCAGAATTGTATCCGAGGTCATACTGTGATCGACAATAGCTATCCCATAAATCACAGTCACGCGCTTCAGCAATACGCGGGTTATAATTTGGTCATAGGAAGCCGGTAATGATGCTAAAATAGTGGGGAGCGAAGGATAGGCACTGACGGGGGGCGTGCAAAGGAAAAATATCGCGAGTACTGACGGATTTTTTTGAACTGCTCCCCGGGCGCCTAGAACAGGCTATGCCGTAAAGAGACTGAAAATCTGATGTTTGAAACGTTATCCTTTCCTTCAAAATGTATTCGCTCTGACCCCGGTTGTTCAAAAGGTGGATAACGCTATCCACCGGATAAATCAGTATCCAGTGGATAACACAATTGGTTTTGCTAATGCTTATCCACTGGATAGTGATTTATCCAGTGGATAGTGCTATCCACCTTTTGAACAACCCGGGCCTGATGAATTGAAATGAAGGGCTCAGTGACACTCCTTAGCCGTTTGGATGCGATCAGAATGTACCCAAATGCGCTTTTTATGATATATTTCGTCACAATCTAAAAAAAACTAACTATATATATATATATATATATGGATTGGGTGGAGAGCCTCGTAAGAGGTGTTCACTATTGGCATATTGCTTCGCTCACTGCTCGCAGTTTGAGCACTCTCGTGACTCCACAATGCAATCCAACAATGTGTAACCGTACATCCTGTGCCCAAGTTCAGGGGTTGCCATAAAGCCATTATGGTAACAACCGGGAGGGCACATTGTATACATAATTGTATATTATGCTCACTGTTCATACAGTTTGAGCACTCTATGGATTGGGTGGAGAGCCTCGTAAGAGGTGTTCACTATTGGCATATTGCTTCGCTCACTGCTCGCAGTTTGAGCACTCTCGTGACTCCACAATGCAATCCAACAATGTGTAACCGTACATCCTGTGCCCAAGTTCAGGAGTTGCCATAAAGCCATTATGGTAACAACCGGGAGGGCACATTGTATACATAATTGTATATATATATAGTTGAATTTTGGAAAAGGTGATCAACAAAAATTTACGCAATTTCACCACAACAAGCCCAAACAAGGGTTTTTATGACCCCGATCAGCCCGAAAATCACTGAGAAGAGAGAGAAGAGGGAAAGGGAGCGAGAGCGAGAGAAAAAAAGACTAGCAACGGTCTTTCGTTTTTATATTATAAACAAGGCCAAGCACACTCACAAACGCTTACTAAGGGCGATATCGTTTTCAAAAATCCAGGTATATCACGTTAGAATATGAACACTAAAACCTAACTATGCCATAGTATGACGATTGTTATACCTAATCGTACCTTGGTACGCTTCGGCGGCATATCAGGCGAGTTTGGTCGAACAATGGTTCGTATTTTGACGGGTGAGACGCGGTCGAGCCAAAATACCCATGGCGAGACCAAACCGGGACCCTGATATGCCCCAGAAGCGTACCAAAAAGGTACGATTAGGTATTTACCGTACCAAATTCAGCCCAAAATCCGGTGATATTTTTAGCAGTTACGGTAATAAAATCTGTCAGGCGTCCTATCGTGTGGCCCGCGAGGAGAATTATACGAGTCAACAAACGGCGCACAAAGTGATAATTGAAAAGTAATTGTACTTTGAGTTTTATACAGCGAGCAAAGCGAGAAATCGTGGTAGCAAAATATGTGTAAAACCCCTCTCTGCAAAACTGTTATCGGCATTTGAAAACGAGAAAATTACAGTGTATGCCGAAGAAATCATTTTACACTTCTTATTTCGAGGGAACGAACATGTGCTTCAAATACTCGCTTCAGCAGTTCAAACGTGACTTGATATCGTAGGATATCAGGACAGTAGACTAGGCTTCTGATTGGCTAATTGCGAATTTGGGTACGGTAATCTAAAATACGTTACTAAGGCTTGGCTGTTCTAACTAAAAACTCGGACAAAAGTAAGATAACATACTCTATACAAAGTGCCGTAATCGTAATCAACACTATGTCTAAGCTATTGTTGCATCTGTGTTGCTTTAATTTGTGGGTAAAGTTTCTCTTCCAAAGTTTTTCGAAAATCGGTATTAAAGTCCGTTACAGTTACGGGAAGGTCGTTACAGTTTCGGGAAGGTCGTTACAGTTTCGGGAAGGTAGTTACAGTTTCGGGAAGGTCGTTACAGTTTCGGGAAGGTCGTTACAGTTTTAAGAAGGTCGTTACAGTTTCGGGAAGGTCGTTACATTAGGGAATTGCTAGCAACATCTCAAAATTAACATTACTTTCGGAGAGGCGTTTCTTTCGGAGGGCCGTTGCTTCGGATTTCTATGGCATAAGCCTAATGAAGTGTCTGTATATGTGTTCAATGTTACTGTCTATTTCAATAACGACTAATCTCAAACTCGGATAGGAGAAATATAAACCTTTGGTTATGCATCAGTCCATGGCGGGGACAAAGAAGCCTTGCAAATATCTCGAGGTATAGTAAAAAAGAACTAGGAAAATTCTTCTAATCTAGACTCATCCAAAAGTTATTTGAACTGCAGTATAAGTCAACAGAGAAGTGTTTTATCTCTGTTTTCTTCTAGTGACCGATAACAACAAGTTCTCAACAAATTTCTCGTCAGAAATGGAGCCAGCATTCTTGAGGTCGAAATAGACCTAGATACATGGATATTTTTAAGATATTTTTGAGATATTTAGAAGCTCCTGGGATATTTAGAAAATCCCGAGATATTTAGAAAAATTTGAAATTTTCTGGAATATTTAGGACCTTTTTCTGGCGTAATGGCGTTTTTCCTTGATTTACCCAGCAATATAACTATCCAGCGGTGTTACTTTTGAATAATGTATCCCACAATTCCAATTTCCAATGTAGGAGTTGTAGAAGATTATGTAGAAGCGACATTGATGCTACGGGTTAATGGCCGTTAGACAGAGTCGACAGACACTATCTATAGACTGAGGCCACTCAGGCAAGTCAAATGCTCATGCTATTAACCATTTATAGTGACTCAGCTATTATTAAGCAACTACATGTATAGCCATTAGCCACGAATCCAAGACTAACGCCTAAAAAACACATTTTAATACACATTTTATTGTATAACCGTTAAAATGAAATAGATATGTATGGAGATATTTAGAAAAATTTTCATATTTAGGGAATTTTTCGAGATATTTAGAGGCTTTTTTGAGAATTTCCGGAAACATATTTAGGCCATTTTTCGAGATATATGTATCTAAGCCTAGGTCGAAAGCACCCGGTCGAAAACACCCGGAATTCGAACGTGAGCAAAGGCCCGACTAGCGACTAGAGCACTGCTGGAATTGACTGATGCAATTGAATTGATGGAATTGACCGTTGACTTTGAAGCAACCGAGTCAGGGCGGAGGTACAACACAATACAATAGCTTAATTTGTTCTTTCAACTTGATCGTGCATTCTATGTTTCTTGTTTAATTCGAAGATGGGAAGAGAATTCGACAAAATTACTAAAGGTGATTCAACGGTTTTGCATTGCGCATCACTTACCGCATCTTGCATCATTATAGCGCGTGCACGAGCACACGCACATTCAGAACATAGAGGTTTTCTCGTAAACGAGTACGGGCACCTCAACTTTTTTTCGTCCTTTCTAATCAAGTACCCAAAACCTAATGAGAGAAATAGAGCTGAACTGCAGTTTCTCTGTTTTGCATTTTAGCAATCAGGAAAACGGATTTTGTCTGATATTTGCCTAGCACCAAGACTTCTCTGTATAAAACAAATGTAAAACGTTTGCCTATGGACAACGCAATGCATGCGATGTCTTCTTAAACATGTTCTCATGAGTTTTTGAGTTTTGAGGAGTTTTCAAACAATGGCCACGCACTTCTATAACAACACTGCTAAAATGCCAAAATAGGGCATATTCCATGCCTGACAGCTCCTTTATAACCAACACGGGCACCCCATTTTTATTTTAAAATTGAAGTTCTCATATAATGAATATCTCGTAGGCAAAGTTTGAACAAGAATCTATTGTAAGTTCTATTTCAGTGGAATTACCTTAAATGAGGTTCAACTTGTGATCATTGAGTTTCCGTCCTTCTTAAGACAGCAGTCAGTCACTCTTTTGTGGCTCAGAAACATTCAGCTCTGTTCGATAACTTAACAATATCGTTATCTATAAATTACAATTGTTGGAAGTTCAGAAGTGGCACTTGAAACCTCACAATGAAATCATTATCATGCACTCAGTACCAATCAGTCACAAAAATAGGCCTTATACACGTTACGTCACCAGCTCAAAATTCACCACAAAGCCTCGTTTGTACGAAGTTCCTTGCAAACCTTTGACAACTTCACGTTGTTTTTGAGTGGGTATTCTTTTCATCTTTGTTCTCCTTAGAAAATACATCGATGAGATGGTCACAAGTTTACATATTCAAAAACCAACCGGCGGAATCGGCGGGGCTTACGAAAGTGTGCAAATGCCCCACCCATGGGACAAAAAACAAGCTAAAAATATCAATTTTATCGAATATTCTCGCACAAACAGATATTTTTCTCGCGTGCAATATTACATACTTCCGCTATTAATATTAAACCTTTGAAAGAGCCAACGAATAACATATCCTAGCTTGGATGGTGGATTTCTTTCTATTTATAACATAAATCAGTACATTTTTTGATAGTCGGTAAAAAAATATGATCTAAAATATTTATCATAGCTTGTGCCATAGTTGTATGGTGTGCCAATCGTCGAGTGGTTTGTGAAACGCTCGATTGCTCCAGAAAAAGATTTCGCAAGATCTTCGGGACAGACGTATAGTATTGATAATTATAACATTCATTAATAATTCATAACAGTTATGACAAACCAATAGATGGTATTTGAGTCACATGTACACCTCTGTAAACCCCAATACAAATCAACTGAGTTGATGAATTATTAAACAGTAGAATTAACTTTTGATACAGACACCTGCTCAGCTAATTAGTATTCATTAACTTTTCATACAGATCTCTACTCATTGTTTCATTTTATAAGTACGATAAAATATGAGCGGGAGATCTGTATGGGCGTTTACAATGGCGAGCCGAATACTACACATAAAATAGTAATATATTCACATTCATTCGATAAGACACTGTATGACTTATGCTTATTAAGATATGGGGGGAGAAATTTTGCTCATCCCGAGTGGAAGTAATAAAAGGAAAGGAAAAGAAAAAGGAATAGCCTACCCGAAAACGAATCTCTTTCTCCCAAAACTCAGAAAATCCAAAACCAAGCTATGGCAGAGTGAAACATTTTTATTGACAAGATGGTCCGCCATTTATGACAGTTTGCTTGAACGTTCCCAGCAATGAAGTTTTTGTTATCTCTAAAGGGGATGTGCGTAGGTGAAGCATACACAGAACCGGAAGAGACCATATCCACTGAGGGGAACGGCCCGGCCCAGTTGTGGGGCTTTCCCTCCCAGTTACACCAAGACTCCTTGGGCTTATGAGAAGAAGCCACGTGAAGGGGCTGGTCAAAATGAAAGAACGGAACCCATTTTTAAACGAAAAAAGAGAACGAAAAGAAAATAAAGGGAGGGAAATAAAACCCCACAACCGAGTCGAGCCAGGAATCCGTCCGGAGACTGGAAAAGGGTTATGTTTAGAGAACCCCCCTGGACAAGACTCGGAAATGAGGATGAAACTAAATAAAAGAAAAAAACAGACTGAAAGGAAACAACAAAACTTAATTGTGAAGGTTGCAAAATTCATAGAATAACAGCAAACCCACAATACATGACAAAGTTTAGTTGGAATTGTTACGGGCCTTCCTTACTCGACAATTTTCTGCGATGTGGCCTCGGAGGCCACACGCGTAACATGTAATGGTAACCCTGGGGTTAGAATACGGCATTCTAGGATTGCCCATAAACGGACGAACACTGGAACTGTGCTTGAAAGCCTTCTCAATCTCCTTGGCAATCGCGATCTTTTCTTTATCCCCCAGAAGCCTTAAAGGGAGGGTCTCACGGTTCGGCGCATGTGCACAGATTAAAATGCTTTATTCGCTTACTTGCCAATTTTACCGGTTAAAAAACCACTCACATTCACTTCAATAATCACATACTATAATTAGTTCAAATAAAGCGAAGGATAACCAAAATTCACAGAAAATTTCAACAAATTCCAACGACAAAGTCAACACTGAATAAAACCTTTGACCCGAAGGATTTATTCTACGCTCTGGTGGCTTTCATGGCGCACATTGGTATGTATAATCATCCATTCAATCAGCGACATTTTCACAGGCAAATTTCCCGTCAGAGTTATTTACTCGCTTCCGATTGGTCTAAATAATGAATTTAAATGAGTCTTAAATGGCTTACGCCATAGCTTGCACATGCGCCGAACCGTGAAACCCTCCCTTTAAGAGTACTGGTTGAAAAGAGGCATGCGACGATAGGGGCTTGGTCTGCTTGAGGATAGAATTGTAGCGGGAAGCCTGGGCATCATTTTTCTCTCTCGCCGTGTCAACCAAATGTTCCAAAGCTGCAATGACGGCATGTACATCAAAAATACCCGCGGGACGGGAAATTAGCTGCTTCACAGTCTGAAGGGCATTATGAACCGAGTTTTGATCGAGCTTGTTCTTTACCTCAGCGATTTCTCTCCTAACCGCTGCAAAATCGTCAAGGGTAGCCTAGGCAGGTAAAGAGAAAACAGAAAGAAGGAAAGGGGATAAATAAACACAAGTAAAAAAAAAAACAAAGGAGCGAAAAATCACATGCGAATAACAAATAGATGAGAAAATACGTGAAAGAACAGCCCCGAGAGCGCTAAAATACCAGACAAAGAACTAGAATAAAACAAGGCAAGGCGCTAAGCAGCGGAGTGGAATTAAAAAGCCGAAAATAGACCAGATACAATAGAAAACAAAAACAATAGAAGGAATATTGAGAACAGGCGGCAGCAACAAAGACAGGCGGAAAGGGGAGGGGCAGGTGAAAACAACTGAACCAAAATAACACCTTTTGTACTTCGCAAACGACCGACACTAAAAAGGGGGAAAACAAAAAGAAAAAATAACTACGGGTAAACACTTCAAAAGCCATAAAGGCCAACGTTGAAAGATTGTCACCTCGACCATACACGTTACGCGCCAAGCGCCGGCATAAAATAAAACAGAGAAACAAACCACATAAACGTTTAAGTATTGTTCCACATAAGAACGATGGCAAACTTCATTGTTCTGCGGCATTAGCTCTTTCCCACATAGAATATCTTTGATTTCAAGAATAGAGGAGGAGCTGATGGTTAATAATTATATTTCATTATAATTAAAAAAAATCCATTTGCGTCAAATAAATTTTAGGAAATGTTCGTTTTTTTTTTTTTTTTTTTTTTTTGTATTTTATTTATTTTCGTCTATATTACATTTGTAAGAAAACTAACACTTAAACACATTTACACAATCTAAGTAGATGAAAGAGAAAGAAACTAAAAATACAAAAATGACAAATGTACGAAAAGCTGCTTAAAGTAGTATAATTTATGATTAAAGCGGCTTGAGTTGAGATAAAAAATGATATATTTGGTGACAAAAATCTAAGAAGAAGTAAGAGCGATTAGGGGCTCCCACTTTTGATAGTGATAAATAAGGTTATTTCTCTCGCTCGCTATGGAGTATTCTATTTGGTATGTATTTTTAATTCGCTCGAGTAATAATTGTGGAGTTAAAATCTTGTTACTAAGTTTACAGAAATGAAGGAGATATTTGCTTTCCAAGATAATATAGTTAATTAAATTGCTATTACTTTCTAGATTATCAATTCCAAAAATAACATCTCTAATTTCTAAATGCTTGGTAAGCTTTAATTTATCTTTACATGTCATTTCCACTTCATTCCAAAATAGTCTAACTCTTGGGCATTGGAATTGAAAAGAAAGTGTTCAAGAGTTTCGATATCTGTTTTGCACCAATAGCACAAAGGAGATTCGACTTTTTTAAACTTGTAAAGCATATCATTTGTATACATGATCCTATTTAATATTTTGTATTGAAATTCGCGCAGTTTAGGAAATGTTCGTGCTTAACCAATCAGAATAGCAGAAGACAATAGCTAATAATTTTGCTTCTTTGATGAAGTTTCCCAAATACAATTTCTTTTAAAAATTGTATGTTGTGCGATTGGGTCTCAAATTACTTGAAACCTTAAAAAAATTATACAAAATGCACCTTGAACCTTAACTTTTTAGCGGTTTTTGAGTCTAGGCCAATGAGATCACTAGTTGTAACAATGAAAAATCTTGATATTCCATCGTGTTTGACATTCCATTGCCGTTCAGCGCTATCCTTCTTATGCGGATCATTACTTAACAAGCCAAAAAAGGCTAACATACCAACGCTAATGTTTGGGATAGATATAGGTCGCGAAAGCGGCAAGCGCCAACAAAAAAAACAAAACCAAAACGAACGCCTAATTACGTTTCGTAAACCAAAAAGGCCAACGTAAATTCCCCGGCCTCTTAAGGTGGATTTCCACTGTCGCGTAAAAATTTACGTACGTAAAACGTGCGTTAAAAAAACTTACGTTACCAATTTCCACTGTTGCGTAAAAATAATAAAAAACGTTTCCGTTTTACGTACGTTAAACGTACGTAAATACCTGCCATCCTGAAATTTTGGCGCGAAAAGGTTATTTGCCGCTTAAGTAATGGCCGCCGTTATAAACAAGCGGTTCTTTCTCCTGTTGTACCTTAGACAGAGACGAAAAAGACGACAAAAATATCGGAAAAGATTTCGGATCAGAGAGCTATTTCAAAATCGGTTTCAAGTGGGGGAATACCACACTCTAGTGCAAGAAATGCGCGAAAATGACCACGAGTCATTTTATAAATACTTCCGGATGACACCTGAAAGATTTGACCACCTTCTTTCTCTTGTGGGACCGATGCTGTCTAAGAAATCCTTGTATCGTGAGCCAATCAGTCCCGGTGAACGTCTCGCTGTTACTCTTCGATTTCTAGCTACTGGTGATTCCTTACAGACGATATCATTTAGCTACCGCCTTGGCCATACAACCGTGAGTAGAATAATTCCTGAGGTGTGCGATGCATTGTGGATTGCACTACAGGAATATGTAAAGCAGATAAAACAAAATGGCGTCTACATGGAGTTGGTGTCATGTGACAAAATCCGAAATTGCCATTGGTTAAATCGCCGCGTAAACGCAGACATCCGCGAAAAAGTTGAACCCAGTTCAACTTTTCCGAAAACGCTCGCGAGGGCTACGTGCCTTTACGTGCGTATAACGTACGTAAAAACCTAGAAAAAAACGCGGCACTGGAAATTGGACAACGTAAAGTCAACGCACGTAGTTACGCGCGTAAAATTTCATTTTTACGTACGTTAAAAATTTTTACGTACGTTAACGTGCGTAGGCAAAAACGCGACAGTGGAAATCCACCTTTATACGTTGCTCAAGCGGTAAACGCCGACGTAAAAACGACTGTAACAACAAAGCAATCTACGTTTCACAAGCCAAAAAGGCTAACGTAAAACAGTTAATATTCCGGCTATGCGTTGCTCAAGCGACAAGCGCCAACGTAAAACAAAACAGTAAAAGAAACACTCATTTACGTTCCACAAGCCGAAAGGGCTAACGTAAACATGGAGAAAACTGACGTTCCACCGAAACCACAAAGTTAAACCCACGTGGCAACAACCTATGGAAAATCAAGAAAGGAAAAAAAATAGTAAAAATAAACATCATAGGTTCTTGCGCCGCGGGCTGGCCGGCAGGTTGCCCAGCATCTTGAGGAGCAGCCAATGCTTGAATTTCTTGTTGCTGAGGAGCGTCAGGAGCTTGAGCCATTCTGGAATATGGAGCTTCAGCGACGTCGGCAGTGGGTAGAAGGAAAACCAATTACATTCGCGTCACCCTAAGAGCCCGCGTGGAAATGAGAGGACGAATTTGAAACGGGAGAACGCTTAAATAGCAAAAATTAACCCCGAGGGAGCAGCCTGAGAGGGGGTAGAATGCGCCGAGGGAATTAAGCCAAATAGACAGGAATGCTTAAAGTGTTTTCGTGCCTTATGAATGAATGAGAATAGTTTTATAATGTCAATATTTTGGGTGTTTCTTGGTGTTGCGGAAACTATTGTTGGTTAGCTTTTGTGTTGTGGTGTGGGTATTGTTTACTTTCTTTGGAATCTTTTGTTTTACGTCATTTGGTGATCGCAACACCAAGAAACTGCCAATATGTTTTTTTTTATGCTTTAGTGCTTTTCTTTATCTTCAGCGATCGTAGCGGTCATTTGGAAATCGTTTTCCAGCGATCGTAGCGACAACTATCACCGAGACTTGAGTTCCAGCAGCGATCGTAACGATCATATGGAAAACACTCTCCAGTGACCGCAGCGAAAGAATACACTGCGACGAATTCAACAAATTCTCCAAAGATTATAAAGACACTCAGTACAAAAAGTTGAACTGTTTTAAAATGTATGGTACTTGAAATCTCCGAGCTCTTCCCGCCTCAGAAAAATTTATCTCGAACCCAAAATCTGTTTTCTCTGTTTGGTTTTTCTTTGCCTTCTCCGAAGAAGCAAAGCGAGAACAAGAAAATAATACACGCTACTGATCTGCGATTCAGTCTTGACATGTTGAAATTGGTTTATGGCAGTTGTATCGCTGAAATTCTTCCATGAAGATGGCTGTTAATTCGACCACCTCGTTGGTAGGCTCGATACGCGGGCGCACAAAAGACACAAAACGGCTGGAAATCGAGCCCACCTCGTTGGTGGCCATCTTGGAATGACTCTGGAATTCGCAGTGCATTCTGGTATTTTAGCGGTCTGTCACCACGATCGCTGGAGAGTGGTTTCCATATGGTCGCTAAGAAAGAACTGAGGAGTATCTTAGCGATTGTTCAGTGGTTTCGATATCATCGCTGAACATTTTTTTGTAGCAAGCAAATGGAAACCAGACTACTAAATATGTGAGCACGACGAGGAGGAGAACAGTGTGCGTAATGATGGTGATGGATCTAGTACAAGGAAGATTATACACGAAGTTTGGAATGGCTCAATTCTCTGTTTTGATTAGGATATGCATATGTACTTGTCTTTTCGCGGCCCGACAAATGCCCGGTGGAGGGAGATGCTGAGGCTTGGAATTGACTTAGCCACTACCCCTCGGGTATATATTTCATTCGGAAATTTGGATCCTTATATTCCCATGATTTAAATAAATTTGGTATAATAAAACGGTCTTTGAAGCCATTATTATCGTTTTTGTTTCAATAAAAGGGACTATATTCTGCGAGGTCTATTATCATATATCATTTTTTAAAACCTCGGTTTTTCAAAAACAAATAAATTAACTTCTAGTTGCCAAAAAGAAACATATTCCTTCTCCAACACAAAAATCAACAATCCTTGGATAGCTGTTACGCATACTGGCTTTATTGAAATATTTGTTTTCTTTAATACTAAATTTTAAAAAATATATATATACAAGATAAAAGTTTTTCGAGAACACTACAAAGAAAAAAATTACTGTTAAAATATTTTCATTCGCCGTTCTGAAATTTCAGTCTCAGTCAAAATACTTCTAATTTATATATATTCGCAATCGTCCAATTTAAATAACGTGCAACTATAACTACATTTGCTGTTGTCAACAAACTGGGAGTTAACAAGGCTCTAACTTACCCCAAAAGAATTTGTTTTATCACTTTTCAGTGAGAAATGATTGCATTCATGCATTCTAAACACATTTCTCGAACAATTTATCGTTATTCTATTCATAAGACCACAATATTCTAAGACCTAATATAAATACAAAAATAAAAAATATCCCATATTTCATATTACATAAATTGAACATCAAATATGGTCAATCTGAAGTATTGCTTTTCCTTTTCATTTGAATTGTCACTTACAAGGACTTCATCTGCAGACTTAAAAATATGACCCTGCATGGTTTGACTCTGGGGTTAACAATTGTCAACGCATAACCAATTGTCATCATTCATATTCACTGGTACACTGCTGTGGCGAGTCCATGCTGCCTGTACTTGTCCTTTTCTCCAAATCATAGGAGCCTCGCCGTTTAGTAAAACGCAACTGGAATGGGCTTATCTTAATTGGAGAGCGACTCTTTTCTTTCTCGGCGCTTTTCTCGCTTTTTTCAGCAACGGCTGTTTTTGGTTCTGCACTGATTTCATTATCAAGCCGAACATCTTGAGTCTGTTTAGATGGAATAACTCTATTTGTAGCAGATTCATTTTCCAGTTCTTCTTCTTGACCTTCAGGTACGATTTCCAACTGCTCATTTGATAACTCGAATGATTTCTTCCTCCGACCAAGGAATCGGAAATGTCGACGCTTTGTGGGTTCGTCCACGGAACCGTTCGAAGTTTTGTGAGACACGTCCGGCGTCTCAAACGCTTCTTTCTTGTTCTTGACGAGATTACCATCATTTCTGCTCTTAATTTGCAAGATACTTCTTCTTTTGTTAGCAGGTTTCGATTTGGATTTTGAAACAGCTGCCTCTAGTATCTGTTGTTTTCGCTCGTCAAGTGAAAGTGAAACTACTTCTTTCCTGGCTTTTGACCGTTCTTTGGATTGCTGTTTGCCGATATCCAACAATGTCATCTTGCGATTGGTGGATTCCAAATCCACGTTCTCCATTTTAGTGGGATTCTCTTCGCTAATTCTTTCGTTTTGTACAGGCTGTTCGCTTTCTTGTACAAGGTCGCAATCTTGGGACTGGCTTGGAAACTGGACGATTCTCTTGTTTTCTCCATCCAAAATTCCATTACTTTTATCAGAATCCACTAGAAGAGCGTTATTCTCTATATTCACATCTCCAAACTCGCAATTGTCATCTGCCTGACCATTCTCATCTACAGTTTCGACTTTACGGCCTTCTACCTGGTCACTATAACCATCGGTTTCATTATAGTCTGGAACCACTTGGTTACATATTGTTTCCTCGACGACAGGTGTAGTCTCATTGTTGATAGTATTTCCATCACCTTCAACGGAATGTTCTACATTAGATGTAGTTTTGGATGACTGAGTGCCTCTAATGGCTTCACTTGTATTCAGTTGACGTGTAGAAGATTCAAGTTCCTTACCACATTTATCCGCAGCTGTGGATGACTTTCTTTCTTGCCTTTTAGAATTACTTGTCGAAGATGCGCGGCCGTCTCCTTTTCCAGAGCCCTGCCTCGTAGGCTGGATACGTGTTCGTTCTACATTCTTTGTCCGTGGCGGCTTCTTGTTATCTTCACTTCTCGAAGACCGACCGGACCTTGTCTTGGGTTGGGTCTGCCCTATGCTCTTGATCCCGTTTTCCTGATAGTCTGCGCTTTTAGACTTCGCTACAAGTGGTCGAGTTCTGGGCCTGTCTATGTTGACACTTTTAGTTTTTGAAGCAGGTCGTTTTGCCGAAGGTGGTTTTGCACCAACAGAAGATTCTCGTTTGTTGGATGCAATTTGTTTCTGATTAGTGGTTTCTGAAAGACGGGAATTGTTTTGTTCTCTTTGGCGCTGTGCACGTGTTTTAACCGAGCTCTCTCGTCGGTCACTTGTGCTCTTTGGGACCGTCCTGGTGTCGGTTTTTGGGACCATCTTCGAGGAATTTCGCCGAGTTTCCGTAGCCCGTTCGTGTGCTCTTTTGGTACTCGTTAGCGATGCCATATCCACACTTTTTGCTTTGGTAACTTTCTCACGATTCAAACGAGTATTGGTCATCGAACTTTTTTTGGTTTTCTGATTTTCATCAGAATGTAAACCCTTGGTTTTTCCAAGTTTTTGCGTTGCTCTTCTGGTTGGGTGCATAGGAGGTTTGAAAGCGCTCTTTTGACCTTCTGCTTGACGAAAGTTATAACGTCTCCTATCTGTAATGTTATCGTCCCCACTTTCAGAGGATGAATCACTGCCATCACTGCTATTTTCTTGGATTAAAAGGTCCAGTGTTTCGCACAAAGATTCTAACTCCACGTCTCTGTGTTTTTCTGGAATCGTGTCTGTCACTTTTGCATTTTCTGATTCTCTCTTCGCGTCTTTATCTGAATCCGATTCTCTTTCTGAATCCGTAGAGCTGCCCAAAGTATTCAACATATTTCCCAGCACAAAAGACAGTTGGTCTGCTTCCTCTAGCACGAGCTCGCGAGGCGACTGGATTGTCTGGCGCCCTGAATACTGCTCAGTGCTTAGTGTGTCATACTTGTGGACATCAGCAACTTCCTCTTCATCTGACAAGCTGATGCTTCGCTGCCCATGTTTCTTATTACTAGAACCAGTTTCAAAGTTTATCGGGTTTTCCATAACTAGGTCGCAAGTTGTTGCCTGCTCTTTGACACTTCGCTGAGAGAATCTCCTGGTAAATGGTGAGAAAGGTGGGGAATATTCATCTATGTTTTGCGGCGAAGCAAAAAGAGCGTTTTCACTCACAGAACGACGTAAATTGCTGGAGGGTTCGTTCTCCTTTTCTTCTTTCTGGACTTCATTTATCGTGTACTTGGAATCTTTCCGTACAGAAGTAGATTTCAATTCTTTAGCTGTTCTTAAGTTGTTGACCTCGTCCATCGATACCGTTCTATGTAAAGACGTTGATTTTGTGCTACTCTCCCAACTCAGTTTCCTTGTCTTATAAGAAGTGGAACGCGATGAAATCAAAGCTTCTTTCAGATCCATTATTTTTTCCGCCAAATCCGATGAGCTAGTTCTTCGCAGGTTTGAGTGATTACCTTTCCTCGAGCTATTTTCTTCTTCTTTTCTTTTCTCGTCTGCGATGCTAAGGAAAACAAAGGAAAACGATTAACAGAAATAAGTCCTCAATAGTCAACACACCCTTAACATGGAACCGCTATTTGCTGTTCAGCAAGGTCGCCAATAATGTGCACTTTTTATGTGGTCATGGGTGACCTTTAAGTGGTAAGCTACAGCGGCAGAAATATTTCTAGGTGCCCACTTTAACAGAATCGAAGCAATAAAACATGTGGTAGGGGACTGAATACTTAGAGTACCGTTAGCTCAAAATGGCGGCCATCGTTGCAACAAACCTTCTATATATTTACTAACTACGAGTCTTCTGCATGCAGTTTACTGTTGTGCACTATCGAGTCCTTTGTAATACATCTTATCAGTCCCTTAGGTAAGTTTCGTTTCATGTGAACCCCTATCAAAGCCTGTCCTTAATCAAGCTTTAAGTTCGCGAGGTGTTGGCCTGTCGCCTCCTTTTTACAAGCTGATTCAACTTGGATTCCATAACCTACCTGAGGTACTTGTTTAGTAACAGCAATGGCCCCTCGATCTGCTTGGATAATGGAAAGATAACAAAGCTCCCAACCTGAAACAAAAGCAACCAATAATAAACGATTTTAAGATTGTTTTTCATTCGACTCGATAAGGCCGCGCCCAAATTTTTTTCCGACCCAGATCAGTTGGGCGTTTTATCACAAAAATATCTTGATATTGCTATTGACATTATATCTCGCGACAGTTGCTGAAAGCTCGAATACTGGAAGGGACTGAGATAATTCTTTTGTTGTTAAAGTACTCTATAATGGATGCTTTTTGTTATCAACTGAATTCACTTGTTTTGTCTGCCATCTTCGCTTTGTGACTCGACATTTGATAGGAAGCTGATGTCCACCGTTTCGAATTGTGTTGCACTGACTCCACAGTAAAGCTGCCGCGCTCCGCGACTCCAGTGCGTTCCTCTCATTTTGAATCAACGGACCGAAAGTGAGCAGACGACGTAAAAAGATAACAAAATAGGATGGCCAAAAGCAAAGAAAGGGCGATACATTTAGAACTGATATGAAACAAAAAAGAACGCTCTACCCACCGCTGAAATGGTGTCACACAACAAGTGGTGCTCAACCACAGATAGGAAATGCACGAGCGTGTTTACTTTCACAGTGAAGGAAAGGAAGGGTTTTGCATGTGACATTTGAAGGAATTATGTACTGATTGATTTGTATTGTACTTTTGCATGTGTATGATTTTCTTTTTTCTTATGTCACTATTGGATTATAATTACCTCAGTCCATCCACTCTCCGTCAGGAATAACTTGGCATTTTTCAATGCCAACACGTGTTTTCTAAACTTCACTCTTCCAGTAAAAATTCTGTAGTACTTTTCCTCGTTTGGGTGCTTTTGTATTTGTCTGTAGGCATAAATATATAACATCACATTACCTGTGGCAAATCTAGACGTTAGGGGGGGGGGGGGGGGGGGGGAGGAGAGGAAGGGTAGTGAATAAGGGGGAAGGGGGCGGGGTGAAAATGTTAAAGACTGAAAAAAAAAAACATTTTTCCCTTAGTACCTTAATTTTTGACAAGGTAAGGGTGGGGATGAGGGGGAATGGTATATGTTGTGATTCAATTTTATCCTTGGTTCAAATTTTATTTTCCTTTGTTTTTGGCTATGGTAATGTATGATAATGAGTTTTAAACAAAGGAAAATAAAATTTGAGCCAAGGATAAAATTGAACCACAACATATACGTACGTATCGTACAGTACACCCTTCACCTTATTAAACAAACATTTTGCAAGAGGCCTTGCTTTCATTGACAAAGAGACTTAAAAGTTCTTACAACAATTCGGAAATTTATGCCAGGAGCTTATTAAAGCACTCTCGCTCAAAGCTTATGTCACAATTACTTAAACACCCATTGATGTAGCCAGCGAAAGCAGTTTCTTACTTGAAGATGCCGATCATGTATTTAATGGACTCCCACGCCTTCTGAGCTGTTGCGTTGCTCAGCAGATTCGTCAGTTTTTCCTCCATCAGTTCTGTCGACAGTGACAGGGATGAGCGGCGAGACGATTTTGTCGAAGGGAGTTGCTTTACTGTCACCTAAAAAATAAAAAAGTCACTTAAATACTGTCTCGAAATGGTTCAGGAAGGTCTAAAGTTGAAAACCAGAAACAAAGCGGTGTACCACAGGAAAGTATACGCAGAGTAGGATAGGACGTATATGCGGCAAGGAAAAAAACAACAATTGCTGTCATTCGAAGTCCACACTTTTTTAAGCATCATATAGGATACAGCGTACCGTGTTATGGGTTAAGTGGACTGATTCGTTTGCATTTGCCCATTGCGCATCCTTTACAATTAAGTTCCTACCTTTTCATTATCGGTGAAAACATTCACAGCCTCTTTATTATTCTCTTTATTCTCTGTGCTGTTTTCTTTCACCACAGCTATCGGTGTCTTCTGCCAAATGGGAGAACTAAAATCTTTGGCAACATTCTCGCCTTCTGGTGTGGAAACAGTTTCTCCTGTTGATTTGCTGTCTGCCGAATCCTTAAATCAAATAAACAACAACAAAAATCAGCATTCAGCACTCTCTTGACATTATCGCGTTCGAAGAACGCAATTCTAATTTCGTGTTGGTTGTCGTGGTTTATGTGCAGTAAAATTTGAGATTTTTTGGGGGCCGGTCTTTCAAATGGCCGCCCCTATTGTTTTTTTCAGGGGCTCATTTCCGCCGGAAATTCCTTCGAACGCGTCTCCATAATCTGTGATTACTGCTAGTTATACTTTATAGTACGTCATAAGTTTGGAACTTTTTGTGTCGTTGCCCAGACGCTCTTTTGCGGAAACATACAGTGTATTCTTTCTGATATAAGTCTGATTAGTCTGTTTTCTCAGGCAAGTTATATTATGAAAATATTTAGTCAAAATTGATGAAAATTTAGTGTTTTTCTACCTTTTGATTTGCCTTTGAGATCTTTAAAGGGTCATCTCCTTTACTATTTTCTTTAGACTCTGCCATTGCCGCAAGGGGTGTTTTTTGCCAAATGGGAGAATTAAAGTCTAGCATTGGTTTTCCGCTAGGTGAAGAAGAATCTTTGTCAGCGTGGGACGTGTCGTCTTGATAATCCTGAAACTTTAATATAATGAAAGCATATTAAGTCAGTCACATAAACGATCAAAGAGATCTATTTTTCAAAGAAAACAAAACTAAATATTAAATAAAACAGCCATTTCAAGTTAAGTCCAGGCTGTCCAGCTCACGATATCGACACGACACACGTTCTTTTGGGCGACAGTTCACGGCAAATAACCTAATTCTTGATAACTGGACATCACGTAGTTTCCCACGCAGCCGTCATTTGTCTTGTCACGCAACGCTCCTCCGCACTAACGATCACTAAACAACTTAGCCTGTTCCAGGCGTTCAGATAGTGGGGGAAGGCGCTAAGAAAAGCGAGCGAAAAAAATGCGTAGAGGCGTTTCCCATTTCCCCGCATTTTTTTCGCTCGCTTTTCTTCGCGCCTTCCCCAACTATTCGCGCTTTCCCCACTATCTGAACGCCTGGAACAGGCTATAAACAACTTAATTTACCGAATTTATGCTGTGTTCACACAAGGACGAAATATGTTTAGTCTGATCACGAATGAAACGTGATTCACTGTGAAAAGTGTTCACATCAGGCGGAGCATTGCGCAAATCATGATCGCAACATGTTTACTCTGAGCATGATTGAAACTACTTCACGGGGTAGTTTCGATCGAAGTCAGACGAAACACGTTAGTGCAAATGTTGTCTCCTTGTTAAACATTGCCGAAGAACTTGAGAAGTGTGATTAAATCACAAAACCATGTAACAGCAAGTTCGAGCTCTATTTTTTCGGTCGGTTCATGTATAATTATAGAACCAGACATGAAACGTGTTTTAATATTAACAATTTATGTGATCAATGAAATTGCAAGCATGTCTGCGGAAAACGTGTTTCGTTGAAACATGTTTACTTTCAACATGTTTCGGTGCTGATGTGAGCACAGCATTAGAGATTTCACGTTAGATCGCTAATCAGTTTAAAGAATCAGACCCACCCAGTTTGCATTATGCGCCTACGTTGGTTCATCCGCCATTTTCAGGGCCCCCGAAAGTCCATACTGTATTACTGTATTGTAGATGAAAAATTCACTCGTGCAAGAGGTGATATGCTTGCCCAAATATGGAATAGACAAGAGCCGTATCATAACAATAAGAGAAGCGCGCAATGCAAACTGGGTGGGTCAGACTCTTTAAGTACTCTGAAATCTGACGATGAACCGGGAACTTTTAAATGCACACGCACACGATGTAACACTTGTCCTTTCATTCACAACGCGGACAAAATAACAGGACCCAAACGATCTATTAAAATCACTGATCGTTTTACATGCACCTCCGTAAATGTTATCTACTGCATAACATGTACTTTTTGCAAAAAGATATACATTGGCGAAACAGGGAGGAGATTGGGCGACCGTTTTCGTGAACATCTCCGAGACGTTGAAAAAAATGACAAAGACGCATCCAAACCAGTCGCGCGCCATTTTAATCTTACTAACCATTCTAAACAACATTACCAATCTGCGGCCTTTCCCTACACCAGGGTAACACAGAAAGCCGTAAAAACCTAGAACAAAAAATCATCTTTCAAATCGGCACTCTCAAACCCCACGGAATCAACGAACGCTTTTCATTCAACTAATTCACATTTGTTTTTCACGTCACCAAATTTCCACCAATAGCGTAGCTCCACCGCTTACTATATAAAACCACACACTACCCACAATTCCTTGATTCGCTCCGACGAAGGGCTAGCGCTCGTAACGTCAGCTATTTGAATCTTTTTACGGTGGTCAATTTACCTTATCGACTCAGTCGATAAAACTAAATTCTCGTGTTTCATCCCCCCACCGACGCAGCACCACAGTTTCTCTAGAAACTAACCCCATTCTTTAAGTCTATGTTATATGTTCTGTACCTTGAGCTTTAATCTTTCCAGTGAAGGCGAGCTTATTAAATGTTTTTCGGTTTTTTTCATCTGTAAACACTTTTTTTTCTGCGATGGAGTCTGTTTCCCGTCAGTTGAATCGTTCAAGTTCGCCGCTAAATAATCCTCATTTCCGTCTTGTTCCTCATTGTTGCTTTGAAGTTTACGTGGTTTTTCTTCGGGTCCATCGACACTTTAAAACGAATAACATTATCATAATACGTAATTGATAAAATGGGGGATTTTGACGGTTTTTGGTCAACACTGCCCCAAATTAAAACAAAGTACCTTTGTCGTACACGAAATGCGATTAAGTATTGTTCCACATAAGAACGATAGCAAACTTCATTGTTCTGCGGCATTAGCTCTTTCCCACATAGAATATCTTTGATTTCAAAAAAAGAGGAGGAGGAGCTGATGGTTAATAATTATATTTCATTATAAAAATAAAGAAAATCCATTTGCGTCAAATAAATTTTAGGAAATGTTCGTGCTTAACCAATCAGAATAGCAGAAGACAATAGCTAATAATTTTGCTAATTCTTTGATGAAGTTCCCCAAATACGATTTCTTTTAAAAAATTGTATGTTGTGCGATTGAGTCTCAAATTACTTGAAACCTTAAAAAAATTAGACAAAATGCACCTTGAACCTTTACTTTTTAGCGGTTTTTGAGTCTAGGCCAATGAGATCACTAGTTTTAACAATGAAAAATCTTGACATTCCATCGTGTTTGATATTCCATTGCCGTTCAGCGCTATCCTTCTTATGCGGATCATTACTTAAATACTAAGAGGAAGATATCAAGAGAATTTTCGACCCAATTTTTTCAAGTTGCAATCCATTTGATTTTCCATCCTGGCAATCTGCAGCCCAAGACACTTCTGTTTACTCTTGAAGCATTAGTAGAATAATTTTAAACAAAGCTGGACCATTTTTTTTTGGGGGGGGGGGGGGGGGGGGTGGGGGGGTTCATTGATCAGTATGAATATGTCTTTTGGCTTTTTAAAGTAAAACTTAAAATGGTGAAATAAACCCTTTAAACAAGGCAAAACCAACACCGCTACTCGGTTGATGTCATGCCATTGCAAGAGTGGCTCTCCTTCACGATCGAGTTGGGATTTTTTTAACTATGATACTACTAAAGGCAAGGCGGTCAACCCAAAATTGGTTAAAACCCCACCTACTTCCACCCCCTGACCCCGCCACCTTCCCCATAAGAAACTCAATAACTGTATCGAAGAAAAAGCATTAAAAGGTTTTCAACGTAATGAAATCTCAACCCGCTCAAGGTTTTGCATCTGACTAGTTTGCGATGGTTGAAAAGTGTACTCCCATAGGAAAACATCTCTAGTAAGTGGGCCCCAGCCACAAACACTAAATTTTGTAGCTCCCATAAGCAAACACCTCTACCAAGCAGGCGCTAAGTTTTACAACGCAACACAATAAGCACAGTCGGACCATTGTCCCAAAAGTGTTCAGTTTTGAGAGGTTAAACTGTACTTAGATTCTCCCATCAGTTATAAAAAGTACTTTTAGTTACCCGTCTCGTGGTCTTTTTAAGGGAGTTACATCTCCATTCATGTCACTTATCAACGGTTTCATGTCGTTTAAAGTGTTATAGCGATGAATAACATCACGAACGCGACCACTACTTTTTGCAATCTGAAAGAAAAAAGGAAACGGACGATATTCGTCACAAAATATAAACATGAAACTCAAATGAATAAGAAACTCTTCGCATACTGTATTCATTAAGCGCCCGCCGTCAGAAAATCTCACTCATCTAACTGCATGTGATTCAAACATATGCCCCATTCACACCAACGCTTAAACATGTTTAAATGTTGTTTAGTTTAAAACAGGTTTAGAAAAATATCTCCTAACCTCCTGTAATATTTGGAGTGAAATCTTTACTAAAAGAAACTTTATTGACTTTATTACCATTTCAGGTAGTTTGAGTCATATACATTTAAAAACGTTCAAGATAGAGGCTAAAACGTAGTTAAACTAAACAACATTTAAACATGTTTAACCGTTGGTGTGAATGGGGCAATAGTTTATTACTTTGAGAAGGCGGAGCTCGCTCCGGGAAGCTTTTAAGAACCAGTAAAGGCTGGTTTTCACTAGCGCATAAGCATAAGCACAAGCCAACATACGCAGACTCAGTAACGTGTTGATCATTAGTGCCTATTGTTCTGTTTTGTTCAAACAATTGGAACTAATGATCAACATGTTACTGAGTCTGCGTATGTTGGCTTGTGCTTATGCTTATGCGCTAGTGAAAACCAGCCTTAAGCTTCCAATCGAGCTTGTAATTGGCAACATGAAATTTGAAGAAAAGGTCAGAGTCAAGACTGCCCGACAAAAAACTTAAAACCATAGATATTTCTTACCCATGATCCATTTCGATCAAGCCCTTTTTTGGGCATCAGTCCGTCAACTAAAAGAGGTGTTGCCATCAGCAACATGGCAGCTTCTCGAACAGCTGACGTCACACTGTGTTCGTGAACCTTTTCGTTTTCCTTGTCTAATTCAGGGCTGAGCTTGGAGAGTACTGGCATAGCTCGCTTAGCTGAAGGTGATATCCTATTGATAAAAGGAAACATACCTGAAATTAGAATATAGTCCCTACAACATTGTCCAATCAAACCACTGCTCGTGCAATGTGTTTTTCAACTTTTGAGTCTGTGGATGAAATCTTAAGTGTGACCATTCAAATGAAAGCTATTGAGCAGTACTTTCCTGTGGTACTGTTTATTATGCTGTACAAGATGGTTCTAACTTTTGAGTCTGTGGATGGAATCCTAAAGTGTGACCATTCAAATGAAAGCTATTGAGCAGTACTTTCCTATGGTACTGTTTATTATACTGTACAAGGTGGTTCTAACTTTTGAGTCTGTCAATGAAATCTTAAAGTGTGACCATTCAAATGAAAGCTATTGAGCAGTACTTTCCTATGGTACTGTTTATTATGCCGTACAAGGTGGTTCTAACTTTTGAGTCTGTGGATGAAATCCTAAAGTGTGACCATTCAAATGAAAGCTACTGAGCAGTAATTTCCTGTGGTACTGTTTATTATACTGTACAAGGTGGTCCTAACTTTTGAGTCTGTGGATGAAATCCTGAAGTGTGACCATTCAAATGAAAGCTACTGAGCAGTACTTTCCTGTGGTACTGTTTATTATACTGTACAAGGTGGTCCTAACTTTTGAGTCTGTGGATGAAATCCTAAAGTGAGGACCATTCAAATAAAAGCTACTGAGCAATACTGTCCTGTGGTGCTTTTTATTATACTGTACAAGTGTAACCATTCAAATGAAAGCATTTTTATTTTCATTTGGTGCTGTTTATACTTCGATATTTTGAAAAATGGAATTTTGGTGTTTTCTGTTTTATTTGACCTAGGCCCCTTTGTACGGGAAATGATAAAATACAAATACCAATGTACCCCATCCGCTAAGTTGGTGCACTTATTTTATCCTGTGTTAAGCGATTTTCTCTGTCTCACGCATACTTACTTGGCTATTTCATCCAGGAGCCTTTGCTTTTTGGATTTCTTGTTTGTCGGTGTAATCTGTGCTTTTAATTCTGTTGTTTTTTTGTTATGTAGATTGTTCGCTTGTTCCCTTTTCTTTACATCCTCATCTTGTTTCTTCTTTGCCTTCGCATTTTCCTCTTTTCTTTTCTTTTCCTCTTCGTGTTTCCTTTTCTCGTCATCTTTTTTCTTTCTTTCCTCTTCCTTCCTTTTCTTTTCATCCTCTTTGTGCTTCTTTTTCTCGTCTTCTTTTTTCAATTTCACCCCATCTTCTACTTTCCTGTTCTCAGTTTTGATTTCTCCTTCTTTCTGTGAAATGTTCGAGTCAATCGCCTTTCCTACAGTCCTTCCATTGCTTGTAACCCCATTACCAACAACTTCGCCTTTAGATCTTGCTTCCATTTCTCTTATGATATCCCGAGCCGATCTCCGTGTGTAATTCTCCCGCGAAAACGATCCCGCGGGATTCCGCTTCCACGAGTCTTCCCTCACGAAATTTGGGCGTGACTCCGCTTGCTCATGCTCCGGTTTATGTTTCACCTTAACCAGTTTAACATCTTTATCAGAATGATGATCTGAATCTACAGCTGCCTTGCGTTTGGGTTTACTCTTCCCAAAACCAAAAAATCCTTTCTTTCTTCGTGTGCCCTCCTTTGGACTATCCATCGGATTCTCTTTTGACGCGGTTCTTCTTCTTCCTGACTTTTTTCTTTTGCCTTTCAATTCGTCGCCTGAACTCCCAACAGTAGAGCTCCTTCCCCGCGCTGTCGATGGATTCGCTATAGGATTTATCCGCACTCGCCTCGTTTTCTTCTCGAATACCTCGTCATCACTCCCCGCTGAACTTAACGTCGTCTTCGCCCGTGCCCTACCGTTTAGTGGCACAGACTGCGTGGATGACAGTGGTTTGTGTGAAACCAGATTTTCCGCGCTGGACCCCGAAGTTGATCTCATTCTTCTCGCCCCATACTCCGCAGCCAGATGAGAACTTGCTGGGCCGCGTTTGCGACCTTTAGACGAAGTAAACTTTGCTCCTGTGCTGATCCTCCTTCGGCGAGATGCTGTAGGAAAAAAATAGTAAGACATCAGTTTTTTTGCTCGAACAGAGTTTTTCTCGAAGTTAAGAAAAAACTGTAGTTATAATTTAATACTAATCAAAACTATAACAAAATTCTCGAATCTGACTGGTCATCAGCAGGCCCGATTAGAGCATTAATAGGACAGTTTACGCGTCATGCTTGTAATTGGACGATGTAATTGGATAGTACGCGTCATTTGCGCGCGCTATCCTTTTTCCTTGCTTACATCTCGGTCAAAAATACACTCAATTGTTATGTTTTTAATCACCAAAACGTGTAACCATTTAACGTTTTATCCTCAAATTTTGTTATTGCTGCGGAACGAGCGTAGCGAGTGAGCAGCAACATAATCAGGATTTAAGAGAAATATATGAGAAAAAAATATAAGCTACGAAAAATCTCGATTTGATTGCTTTTTACCAGAATTCACTGCGCCACGCACACATTTTGGGCCAGAATTCACTGCGCCACGCACACATTTTGGGCCAGAATTCACTGCGCCACGAACAATAGCCTCGCTTGCTGCTTCAAGCTGTTGGCTGCGAGATTTGTAATATTTTGGTCCAACATGTGCCAGTCGTAATAGGAACTGAAGTGTCGAAGACTACCGCGAGTTGAGCGAGGACTGTGAGGCATGGTGATAGGACCGTTGGATAGCAAAGATTTTCGAAGATTGTACGGAATAAAAGACAAATTTATTTTGAAATCACTCCGACAGCGGTCGATGAGACTGAGCTGAGCGCGTGGGGACGCGAAACCTGAGCTGAGCGCATGGAGACGCGAATACGATACGGCTAGCTAGTAACGCAACATATTCATTATCAATAGTTAAGTTAAACCTAAATTTTCACACCTTCCTCGTGGTGAACGCGTCCTTTGCTCAACAATATTCCACAGACATTGCAAGAACTTGATGCGTGAATTACAAAACAAAATTAGTCTTATCAGCTGGAGTTTTCGTCGATTCATTCCGGTTACATTTGCTTTGCTTTCCCTCAAAAAACGAAAGAGAAAATTCTCTAATACCAGCGAGGCGAAAAAACAGCATTATTACAACAAATTTACCGCAGCAATTACTATATTTTGGATACACTAGTAGTTATGATTAATTGGTAACAGGACTTCGTGCCGTCCAATTCTGTCTGTAATCATACTCGTGATTAATCAAATCGGACTCCCGCGATTTTGTTAATCACTCGTATGATTACAGACCGACTCCACTCAGTCCTATTACCATTATAAATCGACAGTCAAAACAGATACACCTTATTGCAGAAACGTCGTCATAGAAAATACAAAATATTCGCAGAGATATTCTGTCGCAAACATGACCCTCCAACATATATTTCTTCCAAACAAATTTCAAATTACAAATGGGCCAATTTTTATCTCAGGAATGAATCATAAAGAATAACGCCTTACTACAATAGCATTATGACACTAAGAAACTGTACAAGGCTTAAAGGTACGAGTAAAATTATTAACATTATCTCTAGTTATTAATTAGGGCACAGTTACGGCAGTCATTGTCTCGTAAAGAGTCAACCTCGTCACCAGGGTGTTCTCCGCTTTTTCAAATTCAAAATGGCGCGTCGAGCGTAAGTTCCATATTACGGATCTGCCGTTTAAACGAGCTATGTCAGGAGGATTGTGAAGTTTTGGAGTCAAAACTGCCCCAAATTAAATCTAAATACCTTTGTCATACATGAAATGCTATAGGACACTAAGAGGAAGATATCAAGTGAATTTTTTAAGAGAGAATAAACCATAATCAGAGTTTTAGCGAATTTTCCAAGACACAAGGCGGTCGACTTGAAAAAATTGGCCCAATTTTTTCAAGTTGCAATCCATTTCCATCCTGGCCATCTGCAGCCCAAGACACTTATTTTCACTCTTAGAGCATTAGCAGAATAATTTTAAACAAAACTGGACTATTATGGCTGGGTTTCCACTGATCCAAATATGTCTTCATGGCTTTTCACACTTTAAATGGTGACATACTGGACCCCTTTAAATGTCTGGATGGAGGGAAGTTTTCTCAAATTGTCAAGCAACATGTTCCATATTTTCGAGCCTAAGTATCTGAGAGAATGCTTACAGCTAACAGTGTTAAATCTATGTAGAGTAAATTATAAGTCTTTCTAAGATTGTAAGGAGAACAGTCGAATGTTTGCCGACAAGGTCGACCTCGTCCCCAAGGCCTTATCCACTTTTAAAATGACGCACCGGCTCCGCTGTTTTGAAAGCGAAGAAGGCCCTGGGGCGAGGTTGGAGACGAGGTCTAAGTTACCTTTAGTGTTGACGGCCGTTTGTGGACTTCCGATACTGAAATCAGCGTTCACAGCATCGTCAGTGTCATAAAGGTGGTACACCTCACGAATCCTCTTATGTGTAATGTGCAGATACCGTGTGCTTGGGTTGATAGTATACTTGGCGTGATCTTTGTGCAGATTCTCCGCGCTTGTGCCAGATAGCAGGCGGTAGATATTCTCACGCTCACTGAGAATTTGAAGTGGGGGTTTGTCCTGCGCAAATGAGCGGATCATCCATGCTGCATCCAGGGCGCTTAAAACACCGCGGGCGCATCCAGATCCTGTTGGCCAAAAAGGCTAGGAAAGACAAATCGTGAGAGTTAAATTAATTAATCTCCTTGTCAATTACCTTTTGGTATTGGGAAGTCATCTCTTATATAAGTTACCACTTGTCTGGGATATGTCTTAGAGAGATGTTCGTCTTTAGTTATAGAGAGTTTAGTTACAGTAAAATAAGTGACTGAAGTGAATTCAGGTGTCCATCTTAGATGTGTCCGTTTATCGAGCGTTGACTGCACTTTTAAGTGGTCGAGGATGTGGTGATTTCTTTTTAACCATCCACGGGGCCAGTAAAAACCCGCCGGGGCAAGATAAGCGCGATTTACGTTTAACATTTAATAACTCAAAAAAAACTTAATCGCTCTGATAATGGTAACTCGTCTCACCTCCAATAAACTGTCTCCTACAAGTCCCACTAAAAGTTTACTCCCTTTTCTTTCTATGATCCTAGCAGCATGTTCGGCTTTCTTGATTGAAGTGAAGTCAAAGGCAGCAATATCTGGCTGGTTGTTTCTCAGGATTTTTAGCTCTAAGTTCCTCAGCGTCCCTTTGGTGGCGTATGTAACCACGTCGGTAACATATTCCAGTAGTTTAGTATGGTCGATGTTACATGGAGCAAGAAGTTTGGTAGGTTGACCAAAGTCCTGCGTGAATTAGGAAGGAATACAAATCATGTGATGGAGTAATCTCTTATTAACAGGACATAGAGCGGTCTTGAGTGTCGTAATATTAAAACCAAAGTTATTATTCTGGCCAATCCGACAACAGACGCAGACAATCCAATGAACCAATCAGAACTCAAAGCAAATACATGTAGCCGGCGCCAAGCGCGGGAAAACGCGTGCGAGCAAGTCACTTCAATCTATAATTATTTGATAAAGTGGAGCGGGATTTTTTAGCCAATCACAAGGTGTAGCAATGCAAAACCAAAGAAGTTGCAAACTTATGTTTAACATTCAATTAAAAACCGTTCAAATTCTCTGTAAGTTGTTGTTTTGTTTGTTGTTTTCTTCGCGTTGTCAGTGATTCAATGTGGCACTATACCCTAGTTGCCGAAAGCAGCAATGTTTGTCTCAATTATAAAGTGCCTACGAGTATGAAGTAAAACATAATCTAAGCCCATATGAAAGTCCTGTTTTCTTTGATTGGAGAGTCGATATGGGGCGATTATCACGAAATATGTGAAAATTCGCACTTTTGCGCTTCGCGCCGACTAACCGCGAGAAAAGAGAGTATTCTACGTGACCGCGCGATGCAGTGAATCAGTTTATTCATTGACATACTTGTGGTTGGGTGATCTAATCCGTGTGTCATACATAGCCCATCACTTGAAATCTCAGTAGCTCAGTGGTAAGAGCATCCGACTAGAACACGGAAGGTGGTGGGTTTAAATCCCATCTGGAACTCAGAATTTTTTTTCGGAGTTCCTTCTTCTCCACACTCATCATTCATATATTTTAAAAGAGATGTTACTCCCATATTAACTCACGGGCACCCAACGAAAAATGTTTAGGAAAACAATTGGAATGACGTTGTACTGTTTATCCATATAGAGCCGTTTTCAATTGAGTGTCGTAAAACCAAAACCAAAGTAATTACTCTGACCAATCACAGCAGTCGTAAACAATCCAATGAACCAATCAGAGCTCGAAGCAATTACATATCGGCGGCGCCAAGCGCGGGAAAACGAGTGCGAGCAAGTCACGAATCAGATCACGCGTATGAACAATGGAGCATTTCAAAACAAAAACAAACAACCGCAACGTCTTTTCGGTGAAGGTGGACCTTTAAATGTTCCGATGTACGAAAGTTTGAGGCGGGATTTTACTTAAGCAAACTTTAGTTTTTATCTAATTCATTACGAATTTTTAAGATGACTAAGGTCTTACGAACAGCTTTCCACCGAAACGATTAGCTGGGTGCTTCTGATAACTGGGAAATTAAAACATTTTGTATGTGTAGCAAAGAAAAGCTATCGATTTGTTGTGTTTCAAAGGCATGCAACTTTGACCAATGATAGTCATGATGAGTGAGATTTAGTAGGTTCTTTAAAGTGGCAGACAAAAATAAGACTCTTAAGGTTACCTCCTTCAGTGCGCCCCTTTTCAGTAAGCTCGCTTTTCCAGCTGTCATTACAAAATAGTGTGTTTCATCTTTGTAGTACACAATATTTTCAAGCTTGATCCCTTTCTGTTCAAGCAGGTCATCAAAAAATGTTGGGTTAAATTGGTAAGCAATTCCGCTGATCTCCTCGACGTTAGCTTCTTCTTCGTTACCGTGGTTGACAAAGTTAGCTGTTATCCCGATAGCTAGCGTGCCTAATAAAACAAAATAAACGCAAACTATATGAAGAACAATTTTACAAGAGGGCAACAACTACGAAAATACTCGTAATTATTTTTTTAGTGTTCTACATTCCCACCCTAGCCTGGAATGTTATTGTGTTTTTAAGCATATCATTTAAAAAATGGAGAGAATTCTGAGCTAACGGCACGGATAACCACTATAACACTGTTGTTTGTTTGTTTGTTTGTATCCTAGGCTTGTCAGTAAATCATGAATGTGAATATATGAAAATCATATATTTGTCAGTAAATTCGCATGTTTCAGTACCAAGAATTATACAAGTTTTTAATCCCTGAATATAAAGCCTAAAACTGATGAACTAAGGAAATCCGAAACTATACAATAAAACGCAAACGAAAAGTAATCCCGGCTGTGTTGAGAAGAATAGGGCAGTTGGAGGTCCCGATCACTAAAGTCAATCGTGTCCTGTAAAATGATGTGGACTTGTTTAAAAAACCGAAGCATAAGGTCACTTAGACTTTTCACTTTAATTTTGACAAAACGTCGGGAACATATCATAGGGATTACATTTCAGTCTAAAAAACTGTTTTCACTAGTCGTTCAGCTAGTATCGTTGAAGATGTAAGTCAAGAATTAAAAGTTAAAAGGCGAAAAACTTTTCCCCAAGGGCCAGCTGCATCAAAGTTAACGTCGGACGTAATTGCTAACCCTCTGACTCGACTGAACGTCCGACGTTAGCTGTTACGTCAGATGTTAAGGTTAATGCAACTGGCCCCGGGGCTTCTCTTCTCTTTTTCTTGTCCCCTGGAAACGAGGTAGATATAAAATCTCGAAGAAACGATATAAATTCAATCAAACCTCTAGAAAATGACAGTGCAATTATCATTTTACTTACCTCTCATCTCAATCTGTTGAAACCCAGGAATAGCATTCTTCTTTCCATCAGCTCCAATAAGAACATCAAATTCAAACTTACTGACGGGGTGGGTGTCGGGAGACACTTTGCATTTCCATCCGTCCTCCAGTGAGTTAGGCTCAATCACGTGTTCAAATGTGACGCCCGTGTGCAGTTTGGCGCCAAATATGAGCGCAGATTTGAGAAGAACCGCTTGGAGTCGACGGATACCTGGGATAGAATCAAATCTAGCTCAGAAAAACGACCCAGGCCATCGCAATGTTTCGTTTTCCATCGCCCTCCCATAATGCCTGTAGCAGAGGGAATACCTGGCCTGCAAAGCGTGTAATCGCGTTTTAACTTTTGCATATGCCATTGTCTATAATAAAAATGCCCTGCGGACTTCCGATTGACAGGCTTTACAAATGTATTCATAAAGAAATTAAAACGAGATTGCACGCTTTGTAGGCCAGGAACATCTCTCAAATGTTTCAAGAAAAATGTTTTAACTAGTATCTCAATTCAGTATTAATGATTTAACATTTAGATTATGAGCTTGGGATTTCTATCGCGCGATCTCGAAGCGAAGCCCGAATCAACTGAACTATCACGCGATAGAAATCAAGAGCGAATAATCTAACTGTTTTAGTATAAATCTACTAGACGTTAAAACTTAACAACAAAGACTCTCCACAGATACTTCAAAAACGCGAAGAAGCGGCCGCCATTAGGCTACTCGGTAGGGTCGCAGCTCTTAGAAGCCTCTATTTTCATTGGCCTTTTAAAACACAGCTTCTATTATTTTTAGGGTTACGGTCCATTGATGTGTTGTTTGTCCTATTGTTAGCTCTAAGGGTGGCAAGCCAATGGTGTGAGACCTTCTAAGAGATCGAGGCTACTCGCTCTACTCACTTTCTACAACAGAATAGATATAGATAATGAGTAGCGTAGTCAATAATAGAACCGTGGGACAGCATTCGTGATAGAACGCCAGTAGATTTATACTAAAACAGAATAGATAGTGAGTAGCGTAGCGTAGCGTAGCCAATAAGAGAAGCATTCGTGACAGAACGCTGGTAGATTTTAATATACTAATACAATTTACATGTAACAACGTACCAAATTTTACGACAGTCATACTACCTGCAAATGATTCAGTTGTATTTTGTATCACTTTAAAACAGTTTATCGCAGTACGTAATAACTATCATGCCAGCAACTTAAAACAAGTCATCGGAAACACACAACAATGAAATAAAAAGAAATAAACAAACAATGACCAGTGCAAGTTCCTTGGCTTTTCTGAAAATTTTAACTTGATGCTAAAAATATTTGAACTATAATAACTCAGAAATGCAAATGTATTCATTCACATTTGCTTATGCTCTGCAAGGAAGGCACGCTTAATTTAAAGCTATTTTATAACACCAATTCAATAGGCAGAACATAACAGATAAGACAGAATGTGGAAATTTAAAATGACTTTTTAACCCCTCGATTCTTGAGTGGCGGATAATTAATCAGGAGTCTAAAAAAAGATTGTTATGACTGAAAAATAGCCTGCGCGTCTACCATACTGCTACTCCTATTTCCTTCCTAAAGTCAAAATATAAAATGTTTGGACAAATGAAATTAAAAAAGGAAGGAAAAGGAACGTATTATCTTAATGACGAAAAAGCGATCTAAAAATAAAACGGCAATGAATGTTAAATATGTTAATTTTAAAACTTAAATTGTTCGTTAATTAATAATTTAAAATATTTAAAACTTACAATTGTTTTTTTCGACTGCCGTTGAAAATATTTTTAATGATCAGTAACTTTTAGTCTTGGATTTTGTGTCAAGTTGAAAAATTTGAAGGAATAGTTGAACAAACGTGTTTTTACCATGCACTTAGAGATTTTATTCAAAAAAGACACGATGTTCCGGTTTCTGGAGAAATAAATCGAAATTAAAACAGCTATATTTAGCACAGGTGACAAAATTTCCCATAAAATGCCAATTAGAACTTTGAACTAAAGTGCGGATCTCAAGCAAAAAATTCCTGCCTTGGCTTGCACGTGTATCCACGCGTGGATAATTTTAAAAGAGTTAAAAGTATAGACTATTATATAAAATTGTATTATATTTAAATCTGATATCATTTTCAGTTTAAAAACACAAATCCCCTTGTGGTGAAATGTTTTGCTCTTCGCAACGGCATGATAAACAATTATGACAAACTCACAATGCAAAACGATGTTGTTGAAGATTAGGAAGGCTTATCTTGTCCTAACGAACACCGTCGAAAATTCGGTAAACTTTGAAATTAAATATCAAACTTTGATCGATAAGTTAATTAAGCTCACGAATATGTAACATTCAACCGTAGCAATCATGTTGTGAATTTATTTCAAAATATATTCAAAGCTTATAAGCAACAAATATATGCGATGACGATATTCTGTGTGTTTCATATGATTTGGTGATAGTGCATTAAATTGTCACCTAAAGTATATGTTTGGTCTTCATTTAATACAATAAGCAGGAAAATCGATAAAGCCGAGTATATACACGAACTATAAAAACCGTTGTATACTTTCAAAACAGATCAGATTATGTTTTGAATCGGCGCAAAAAAATAAAATAGTGATATTGTGTCGTCAATCATGTTGCCCTTGATATCGTGTACAGACGGTCAGGAAGACGAGACGTACAGATGAAAATACAAACGCACTTATTCGCGTATAAATCAATTAATTTATAAATACGTCAATAATTCAAACCGCTTCGAGGTTCAGGCGAAAATGCAAGGGAATCAACAAGACATTTTGCGAGATAAGCACTTTAAAATACACTTACTGATGTGATCGATGGACCCAGAACAGAACTTTCCGTAGAACTTCTTTGCTCCAAGCGAACGAAAGTCTGTGAGAAGAAAAGGCCACAAATGAAGAACATTATTTCGTATAAAAGATTCTCGTTTCTCCACAATCACAACTTGTGCGCCAAGCAAAGCAACTTCGATTGCTGTCCTCAACCCGATGGGACCTGCGCCGATAATTAAAACTTGAGTGTCTTCGCAAATTTTCCCTTTGCCATATTCCGTTTGGTTAGCGCGACAGTCAAGCAGTTCCCACAGAGATTTGCACCTCCATGATTGTAGTTTTCCTTTTAGTAACGAATAAAACTCTCGCGGGTTTTCGGCTTTGATTCCAAGAAGTTTAACCAACCGACGAAACGTGTGTGTGATTTCGGGACAGTCTTCAGCGTCCATGAACTTGAAGAACAAGTCTTCGGCCGTTTCTTTTCCAGTGCTGGTATTTTCCATAATAATAATGGCATAAGATGTAATTCGGTAGCTTTCATGCGGGCTAGAAATAAATGCGTCTTAGAAAATTGCCGATACCACGACAACCGAACGCTTATCAGGTTATTCAAAACACATCGCAACGGAAAAAATTTAAATTCAGTAGCAATATAATATGTCACGTCTGTTTATTCTCCCCAGTGGTCATTCAACTCGAACAGCTTTGTTTTCTCAAACAATTGACAGATGTCACTATGTTTGAAGAATGCTCATGACAACCAAGAGGGTCGCAGTGTGTCATTTTGTAACCCGCACTAAAAGTCTCGCAACTGTTTGAAAAGATACAAAGATCTTGCTACATTATACAGTCAGCAAAAAAGTGTCCCTAAATTCCGACAGTTTCCCTCTGTGTTAATAAGAAGAACAGTGTATTGGATCTAAGAACTACAGTGTCTCCGAAGGACACAACACTATTTAGTTTCTTAGACGGTTCCTTTGTTAATATAATTTGCAATTCAAAGACCTTTTCTCATGACACCAGGGACCGATGTATTCAATTATTTTAAATGTGGAGTCCTTTGAAAACAAAGCGTCAAACAATGCTGGAATGCTGCCGCTTGACATGATGAGACCCGCGCTTGTGACTCCAGTGTGACTCCGGCTGTCAAAAGCGAAGGTCACTTTAGATCAGGCGCACGCGGCTCTATTTACAATTTGGCAGACAAGAATGGTCACGAATTGGGAAGTCAAGAAAAAACTCAGTTCTGTCAGGAACCTTTTTCACACGGGCACCAATGAGCGGCCCAGTGTCCGTTTTATGACTGTCCACAGACTGTGTCAGTAATTTGGAGTCTCTCGGACCAAACTGACCGTCACTCATAAGACGTTCGTGTTTTCGAGAAATCCGCCGTAAGTTGAGGTTCGAATATAAGGACCTGCGCTGATCTTACACACCTGGCCAGATGAAGACAAGGAAAACCAAACTGCTGCCGGCGGTGTCCAGTACCTGGCCGGGAACAACAAATGAACCGTACAAAAGAAATTACAGTGTTATGCCTCGCGAGTATTAAACTTTCTGTGTGCCTGAACTGACTTTTTAATCTTAACCAGTTTCAATTAAAAAACAAAAACAACTCCTCGCTTAGCGAGTAGTAAGTGCCTAAAGCCGCCGCCTCTCATCGCTGCTGGCCGCGCGTGTACGGTCAGTTTACGTAGGCTATTAAAAGTCTATAATATGCCGTGTTGAATGTTGAAATAGAGGCCTTTAAATCGAGGGTTTCATATACAGCTATTTCAATTAACGTTGTCGGATGAAAGCTCAAAGCTACAAGCCAAGATAGTTGGGAGCGGCGCAAAAGAAACGTTTTTCCCACTCGTTGCATCGCTCGTTCGCGCCGTTTCCTTTCGTTTCGCCGCTCCCAACTATCTGCATGCCTGGAACAGGCGCTCGGTTTACTCGTTCGGTCTTGACTTGTAGGCTTTGAGCTTTGAGCTTTGAGCTTTCACCGGACAACGTTAATTGAAATAGCTGGTTATATTTTACGTGAAGCGTGAATAGGGCTAGTCTTTTCCCGTGAAACGTGATTGAGACTTTTATTTATTCTAGAATCGTGATTTCTAATCTCAAGATCTTTAAACGTGCTTGTGAATGCACTTTTTTTTACATTTTGACACGTGAACCAAGAGCAGACTAAACGTGTTCGTGAATCATTTTGTTTCACTTGGATTCATTTCCGTGTGTTTCTGTGTTTTGATAAACTCTGCGCCTTTTTTCTACGTTACGTTACTCATTTTATCTAAACTGAGCCGGACAACGCTAATTCCTCGATTTTTGCGTGATCGTACGTGATCGTACGTGACGTATGAAAAAATGGATGAAAGTTCGCAACTGAAAGGGGTATAGGAGGACCTCGTATAGGCCATTCAACAATGACATGTTGACGTGAACGAAAATAGAGGTGAACGACATTAGTCAATCGTTTTAAAATGTTGAATGTGTTTTCTACTCATTCAACAAGTTGCACTACTTTGATCGTTCCGGGCACAAGAAATAGCGGTGGTACAACATCCGGGAGTTTTTCTCTTGCAAAACCAAACCAGCACATTACAGTGAGGTAGTGAACGGGCAGGGAATTATGTTCCCGGCTTTGTCTGTCCCACAGTACTCGCAAGTCAGCGCCGGCTGAGTTAATTTTTGTAGGCGAATTTCACTTTCTTTCAGTTTCAACCAAGTCAGCTGAGCCATGCAGGAGCCCATAACATGAACAACTGTAAGGTTACAGAGCATGGTAATTGACTAGTACTGGACTTGTCCAATTAGCAGCTGGCCGGAATATTCCTTCAGTAGCCTTTTGTAGTTACTTCTCAGTGAATACGTAAATAAAGTTTTGATTTATTTGAAAAAACTTCCTATTTTAAATACGAAAGAAATAAAGCAAGGCTGACTGTACAACTGAGATTATAATATTCTTTCCAATATTTCGTCAAGCACGGCCTGACTTCTTTAGGGAATTACTTAGCACTGACGAAAAAATTCTTGCGGTTTCCTACCGTAGGATCATGAGATATTACAACAAGGAACTATTAAATAATAAATGAGTTGAACTCAACGCAACAATAACAGCTAATAACACACTGACGTTGATTGGAGTGTTTTTTATTCCAGTGGAGTTGTGCCACAAAAAAATGAAAAGGTGCAGATGAACAAAACCGCGCAATTCAAAGCTTAGGTTGACCTGATTTTCTGATTTTAAAATGTGAGAGTGACCTCGGATCGTCTGAGAATCAGAGGCTGAGCTGTATGCCGTATTAATATAAAAAAAATTCCGATGTTTTGATGACGTCCTGCGAGCGACAGGAAGGAAATTACACTACTGTGAGGTACAATATTGATCGTTCAGTGGACCGGATTTTTTAATGTACTTCAGAACAGGTTTAGTTAGTTTCTTGACGTGTTGCTCTACCACTGAACTGAACGTACGTAGGGCAGACAGAAGCGTCACTTGCTCGCACGAACGTCATGAACACATTCCATGATTTCAAGGTCTTTAACCTTGTAATTCCCGATATCCGTGAAATACAAATTCTCCTTCCTCGATCATCCCTTTTTCTTATAGCAATAGTGGGGAGAGAGAAGTTGACAAAATATCAAAGAGAATTTATCTTGAGTGATCGTGTCCTTATATAATTCTTACAACATCTCTGATAACTTAGGTATATTGGTGTTACAGCAGGGAGATATTTGATGGATATCCCTACTGGGATATCCATGTAGTGTTCAAGAACAGGAACAGTGTTGCCCATTATGCTTCACGCGCCTCAGAACAATGGAAGCCTCGCTCCTGTGCTAAACAAAACAATGACAGATGCGCGTGAAGCATAATGGACAATAATGGGCCTTTGCGAAATGATGCATCGTGAATGATATTTTGAACAAATCAATCGACCACCGATCGAGTTGAAAAGATATTTCTTTTACTTTCAAAGATTAACATCTTGAGAGGATGCCCATGCGGAAGGAAGTCAGTAAAATTTAGTCGGTTTACCAACACTGCCGGAATCCTGAAATTCCAAAATCGATCGATCTTGATTCTAGAACATGGCTTAACGTGCACCCGGGGAGGGGGTACTCGGGTATATTTTGGGTGGGTATGTGCCGCCCGGGTCTCCAAATTTGAACCCCGTTTTAGAAAGAATTTGCAGTCAAAATGATACCCCGTTCTAGAAATAGGTCAATTTTTAATACCCCGTTCTAGAAAAAATGGCTGCTGATAATCTGAAGCTTTCGTGCGTTCGAAATATTATACCCCGTTCTAGGAAACGTCTCTAAAATGGATACCCGTTCTAGATCAGGAATCCCAAAATCACGACCCCGTTGGGCGGCACATACCCGTATAGGTATTTTGGGGGAACGTGCATGACGCCGGTGTAGAAAGAAACACCACAAACACGCAATAACTATGGGGATAGTTCAGTCAAACGCGACTGAGTGCATTGTTGAATTATACAAGCACGCGGTAATTAAAAAAAAAGAGAAGTGCTGGTACGAGTCGCGGGCGATTACTTCTCGAACGTTTTTTTATTTTTAATTCCCCAAGTGCTCTTACAACTCAACAATGCGCGAGGAAGAATTGAAGTTCATTGTTACCTTTATAAAATGTCCTATGATTTGCGCGCGTTCATACTGGTGACCGGCAAGCAGCGTGCATTATAACTCGCCGAAACACGAACGTGACGTTAGGGGCATGCTTTATCGCAGGGTTCTAGTTAAGGTTTGCAATAACAAGGACCAATGCAAATTGTGAATAACAGGGACCATTTATTGGCACGCAGTCCCAAATTCAGCTAGGTGTGGGAAGGGGGAAGTCCCCATCCCACTTTGGGGGGGGGGGGGAATGGGGGGGGCCTATCCCAGATATTTTTTACCAGTTTTGAGGCCCAAAGTGTGCATTTCTGACCACCAATTTGGGTCTTTGTTCTAACTGCTATGAAAAAGGCATTAGCAACGAAGCCCAGTTTCATTTCACTCGTAATAAAGATGAAATAGCCCATCAACTTTAGCAGTTTTTTATTCAAATATCTTAGCACATTATCCTAAGAAATAGCCGGGACAAGAATTGAAATAGCCGAGTAAAGGTCCTTGTGTCCCTGCTCTAATAAAATAAAACTGTTTATCGAATCGATTTGACCAATTAAAGTGCGCGCATTTCTTTGAGCATTTTATTAACATGTATACAGCAACAAATCGATTAGCCAGCAGCTTATTATTAGGCTCCTGGATTAGCCTATGTCAGGCGTAGTGGTGAGCAAAGGATAGGCGAAATATAAAAATATTGTGAGTGCTGATGGAGGAGAATAGGCGCGAAAGAGAGTAAGGCGAGGGAACCTCACCAACAGGCTACAAATCGATAAAATGTTTCAGATTCTAGCCTGCCATAACAGACGTCTTTTGCAGTGATATTTTAAAGATGAAGTTACAAGAGGCTTACACCCCCCGGGGGGGGGGGGGGGGGGCGTTAACTCCCCTATATAAGCTATCATAGGTATGTGCCTCCCTAAAGGGTATGGTTTTTGAGCCATTTTGGTCTGAAAACTACAGATTTTGACTGTTATGGTCTGAAATCGGGTATGGTTTTCAAGGGAACCACGAGAGCGTATGAACGTATTTGTCTTTTCAACTGCAAATGAATAAGAGAGAAAGAGAAATAACCGAAATATCTCATTCGAGCTGAATTTTAACTCAATCTTTTGTTGGCGTTTAGGTCTGAAAACGGGTATGGATTTTAGAGGCCAGGCGTGCGTTTCTCAAAGGTCCCGAAGACATTTGGGGCCCGAAAGCCATTTTTAATTCTCAGTTTCTATCAAGTGGAGCTGAAGTTAATAGCCCACAAGCCTGCCCGACGTGTTTCGTCAACTACGAATTCAGTTTCTAAGCTTTCAAAATAAACAAAAACTTATTTCTTGTCATTAACACTGTGCACAAAATAAGGCTTTTCGGGCCCGAAAAGTTTTCAGGGCCTTTGAGAAACGCACGCCAGGTCTGAAAACGGGTGTGGAAGATGGCATGTTTTGGTCTGAAATAAGGTCAGGATTGGGAGAACCGGGCGGCACACCCCCACTAAATTACAAAATGAAACTACAACATGAAACTACGATATTATATAAAGGAGAATGTCGAAATACATATTTAAAAAAAGAGGAGGGGCGGAAATGACCTGTAAGATAATCAAAAATAAAGATAAGGCTAGGGATACGTAAACTACAATAGGCCTTTATCACGCGGCGCATATGATGACTCCCCGGAGAATAAAATGCTTTGTTTTTGCCCGCCCAACCTCGTTTACAACGTTTTCACTGCGAGGCTGCGCGGCGTAAACTGCTTTTGTTTTTATACAAAATGGCGGGGCATGATAAGGGCCTGTCTGTTCAACCCACGTGGTTCTAGTGTTTTTGCAAGTTTATTTTTAATACATAAGGTTATTTACACAGGTATTTACAGTCAAGGTACGAAGTGCTTTTTTCTCTTCACAGCGACTTGTACGACTATTTAGTGTTCAGAAAAGAATTAACCAGCCACTCACCATACATATATAAAACACCCAATATATAACACAGCAAACCTGGACGTTTTGTTTTCTCGCGGTGATTAATTGCAGACTGAATAATAGAGCAGTTTTCAATTGAGTATCAAAAGTAATTACATAATTGCTTTGGTTTTTCATTGCTACGCTTTGTGATTGGCTAAAAAAATCTCGCGCCACTTTCTCGACCAATCAGAAGTAAAACCAAAACCAATTGTGACTTGCTCGCACGCGTTTTCCCGCGCTTGGCGCCGCCGACATGTAATTGCGGCTCTGATTGGTTCATTGGATTGTTTACGACTGCTGTGATTGGTCAGAGTAATTACTTTGGTTTTGGTTTTACTACACTCAATTGAAAACTGCTTTAAATACTCAGTTCCAAGATACAATTGACGAGGATCCGGAATGAGCAGGAACCGATTATTTCAGTAAAGCAAATATGCCTATTTCAGAAAATTTCAGAAAATTGTCCATTTTTTAAATTTCGAACAAAATCTAAAAGTGATGTGACCGCAGAAATTTTTCGATATTATGAAAATACAATACTTTTGGCATATTTAAGAATATAAAATGTTAATAAATTATGGCCACTTTGTACCAAAGATATCAACTGAATTTCGATAAATTTGGCACTTTTTCAGCGCGACCAAACCACACTCTTTGTTCAAAACTATTTCTCTGTAAAGCTGCTGTTACGCGTCACAATTTTCCCTGCAACTTGTCTCTCAAAAAAATTTGTTGCAAGTTGCACGTACAATGTTACACGTTACAACTGTCATGCAAGTTGTCTCGAGAAAAAAATTGTGTAAGTTGAAAAATGACGCATCTGTTGACTAAAGAGTGTGGCGAAACAAGCTGCAAGAGCCATGTTACACGTATTTTTGTTGTGCAACTTGAAGAAATTTGTTGCAGAAAGTAGAAAACAATTCAACTTTTCGTGCAACTTTAAAAAACAAAAATTCAGTTGCATGAAGCGGTGTTACATGTAAAAAGCGTGCGTGCAACTTGCAACAATATTTTTTGCGAGACAAGTTGCACGAAAAAGTGTTACGTGTAACAGCAGCTTAGAGCAGTCTGAAAGTAAGATTGTTATATTTTAAAAGAAGTAGGGCTGGCTAACAAAGAAACTTTATTAGATTTAAAGATTCTGCTGCTTTTGTTATGACCAGAGACCTGCAAAGTTAGTTAATTTTAGAGAATTCAATGGTCAAAAACTGCTCCCTGGCCTGGGAGTCATAATTTAATTACCTGTCACGTGATCATAAGAGATTTAAAAGTGAAATAATATCGATTTGATTATTCGCTCATGACTACATTTAACCAGACCGAGTTTGAGGTGGGGTTGTTTCTGACCATTTCCAAAAATCATTGAGTCTTACGTGGACTGCCCAATTTAAAGGCACTTTTTGACCACTGCATGTCTGGTGAAATTGCAACCAGCCTGGCTAAAACGTTGTTTGCAACGTGAAGAAGAGAGACCCTGGGAACGAGGTTGAAACTAAACATCCTTTCAAGGCCTGTATATCGCTTTTTGTTTTCGGGCATGCGCACAAACCAAAATTTCTTTTTTCTCTATTTTCCGGTTTGTTGTTGGCCTTTCACTATACTTCATTTTGACGGGAAAAACTTTCACGTAAATGTTGGAGAAAGTGAAAATATTTTATAAGTGGCAAATGGCGGGAAGAACAAAATTGTCTTCGATTTTACCAGTCAAATTAACTGGGTTTTCTTGTGTATATTCTGGCCAATTTAGGGGATCGCTTCATTTGAGCCCGCTTTGGAGATTTCTTCATCCTGGTCATAAAAATACATCTTTTAGTGCAAAAAGTGTTGACCTCGCAAACGGTAGCGGGACCGTGGCACCTCACGGACGGTTTCGGTGTAAATGGCATGGGTTAATGAAAGAGCTATTATTCTAGCTGTCCACCTTGGAGGTGTCCGTCTTATAAAGAGTTTAGTTACATACGAACAAGTAAAATTCGGACATTACCAGCCAATAATCGATGTCCGTCTTAGAGAGGTGACCGCCTTACAGGGGTGTCACTGTATATATTGTGTTTATTGTAACGTTTTTATCAAATCGAAGTAGTCTCGTTCTGTGCTCATATAGTAAAATATAACACAATATATTTTAGACTGTTTTACAGTTAATATATAGTTAAACACAGATTTTATATAATTATCATAACTTCTTTTAAATAGGTTATTTATTTTGATATTGATTTTTGTTGTGGAGTACCTGGAACTGTATGTCAGGAAAATCACAGACGATCGGGGATTTCGCTGTTTCCCGACCGTCCCGAATTTTGCGGACTTCAACACGAAATCGTAGACATCCCCGATGGTCGGAGACAAACCGGGAGCGTTTGTATTTTACCGACGCGTGCTAGATTTCAACGATTTTCCCGACATATCGGCAAAATAGGGGACTGTCAAAATCCCCGATCGTCTGGGATTTTCCCGGCATATGAAAACCAAGCTTTTTACAATACAATACAACAATACAATTTTATAATACTTTGTTTAACGTGGAAGCACACTAAAGCCTGGTTTTCATATGTTGGGAAAATCCCTGACGATCGGGGATTTTGATATGTCGAGAAATCGACATATCATATCATATTGATATCGCCGATCATCGCAGAAATCTGGGTCGCGTCGGGAAAATAGAAACGCTCCCGATTTTCCCGATTTGTCCCCGACCATCCCAGATGATCCGGAATGTCTACGATTTCGAACAACGAAATCCCTGATCGTCTGGGATTTTTCCGACTTTCGAAAACCGGGCTTAAAAGTTTCAAGGTATCTATTTTTAAGAAAGGCACTGGCACGCGAAAATTGTATTCGCATAAGTAATAACTTGTATTCCAATTTACGGGCGAGTCTGGAAAGTAAAATAAGGTTTATAGAGAAAGCGATTCGGGACAAGCTTTGCTGGTAGATAAAAGCTCTGAACTAATCCGCTCGTCACGAAAAGTAGTTGTCGATGCAATTTAGATCAGCGTGCAAGACAACATGTAAGCTCTCTGTCAGTGCGCATGTCTTCGTGTTGTACTTTATTTAACATGGACCATAAGGTTCGATCCACTTTAAAGTACCATAAAAAAGGTTGTTAGCATAATAAATGCAATCAGGATGGCACAAGGCACTATATCCATTCACGCGCTGACTATCGTTACGGTTCGGTTCATTGTTGTTTCTATAATACATCATAGACTCCGTTCGGTTTTTACACCTGTAGCAGCTCACTTTACCCACTGGCGCATCAGTAACAAGAACGACAAATGGACTGCCTTGAATGTGAGCACCACGTAAAAGCACGGACAACGTGTGATCAGCTTTTGCTTCAGCGGGGATAGTGTAAGTTGCCTTGTGGGTGCCATCGCAGTTGTCTTTCAAATTAACTTCAGTCCTCTCTCCGTTTTTTTCTTTGAGCTCCACCGCAAAGACGTCGCCACGCAGGCCACGCGCACGTCCTTGGTCGTCGTGTGCAGTGATGGTGAAGGACGCTTCTTGTCCAGGTTGTGCGTACCTTATTCCAAAGCCTGCCGCAGTGGTGGTAGCCGCGCATGTAGACGTGTCGCTGATGCCGCCCACGTTACTGAACACGTCCAGTAGTTGCTCAAGGTTGACACTGAACTCTATCACACTGTTTGCTTGTGGCTCAAGCACAAGTGGTTGGCTCTCCAAGGCCCCAAGAGTTGCTACTATATCGGACCTGGCGACAAGGAGTTCAACATTGCCTGGGGACTGGATGGTGGACATGGCACGCTGGACGGCGCTCCGTAGACAGGCTTGGAATATGCGCAGACGGTCTTGCTGCTCTGTGAGGGTGAATTCCTTGGTCTTGTGGAGCTGATCCAACTCATTCATCAAAACTTGCTCTCGGGCAGTAAGTGCGGCATGAAGCTACAAAAACAATAAAAATAATAAGATCCACGAAATATAAAATGATGAAGGTTTAATCGGAATTTCGACTTCTGATGTAAAGGTCAGGTTCAATTCTGGTTTCTACCACCGTATGGTTTCTTGAGACAAGAAACTTTCCTCAACAATCTCTCTTTCTCTGATACATGTCTACAGCTAGGTGTTTTTCAGTCAATAGTTGGTTTTCATGTTACGTCATCGCCGCCATGCTGGTGGACATAAACAATAGTTCTCTCATTAGTTCCTTTTGTTCGTCCACCAGCATTTGTTCGTTTCACTATTGTTATCTATGTCTCTAGAGATTGATTGCAAACCACCTATACCTGTCAAGCGTTCCTGCGTAGAGTGAATCAATGAATTCATTATTGCAAATACTCGTTCATCCACTCTACAAATAGGTGATTTGCAACAATTCCCTGAGGATTTAAAAGACAAAAGCGGCGACCATGCTGATGGACGGGGCAAAAGAAAGTAATAGATGCTATGAGGACAAATAAGAAATCTTTTGTTTCGTACACCAGCGTGACGTCAGGTGAAAACGTCCTTTAAAGAATGCAAAATTCAAAATAAGCCTCAAAAAAAATAAAAATAAGACATCTTTCTTGATATTTACATAATCCATGTCCCAATGATACCAGTTTTTTATTTCCTTCAGAATACCAAGTGCATGCCGTCTTTGGTCCGAGTGTAACTGAATCTATGCAAAAAGAAAACGAAAAAGAAGGAACAAAAAGGCAAGCTTACTTTTTTAAACGTGCCTTTAATCTGAGCAGCCTGTTCCTCGTAAGACTTTTTCAGGTCAAGACTCACATCCATCACCCGAGTTTCCGCAGCTTCAATCTCCTTGGCATGGGTGCTGGCTTTAGAAGCAAGTGATTCCATCTCCTGTTGGTACTTTAAAGCGGCATCAATTAGTGATAAACACTTGTGACCATTGTGCTTGAGGGTGACACAGTCTCTACAGACGACACGGTTGCATTCCTCATCGAAGAAGCGGAATTGATCGTTATGTTCTGGACAGAAAACCGTCACAGCTGCCAGCTTCGGGTTTGTCTTCAACTCCTCCAGGGAGACAACGCGGTGGTCACGACTTGTCTTGTAACGAGCGTGCCAGCGAGCTGCATTCTTGCACATGTCCTCTTTGCAGTCCAAGCAGCAGGATGTCGCTGGGTGTTGCTCATCATCACAAGTTTCGCAAATGTGCAAACCCTCATCTTCTGCGTGTTTGGGTGTGGCCAGTATAATATCCAATAGTGCAAAATTTTTTGGGAGTCCATTGACTCCAACGGGCACAGCGACTGCACTTCTGCACGTGGGACAGTTGATGGAGTTATCACTGAACAGCTTCTCCAGGCAGCCCGAGCAGAAGCAGTGACCACAACTCAGCAGACGGGGGCAGAGCTTTTGATCATCAAAACGTTCGCAACAGATTGAACACTCCAGTCCCTCAGATGCCATTGTCTGAAACAAAATTGAAATAGCGTCAAACCTGTTCTTACAGACATCTCTATCTCGAGATGTCGAGATTCTGGACATTCAGTTTTCGTCAAAAACAGCGTGTTTCTGAATGCATGTGAGCTGCCAGGAGACGCTTCAGTGGCATACGTAGTCAGTGCAAGGAGTTTTTGTACTGACCTGCAGCTTAATTTTGCCAATCATCTAGCTAATCTAGGGGATATTTTGGTAACTACACTAGAGCGAGTAACAAAGAATTAGGGCACGAGATGTAACGGTTGTGGACCAAACACTGACCCCCAGTCCATTGACTACCCCAATGGACCACCTATATGGACTACACTAAAATAAACCACCCCTGAAATAGACTACCCTTAAAATTACTAATTTCAGGTGAGTATTATCTGACTATTCACAGAAGCTGCTATTACACAGTAAATCTACCAGGCACTTTCACCTTAACCTAGTCAGTGCACCAAAGTGCAAGGGAGTACGGCTTTCCAAATCAAAACTGACCAAGTGCAGGTGGCCACAAGCCTGGGGGAACTGATTAAGGAAATATTTTCTCATGATATCAAACTTAATTTTAATTTCCCAACCTGTTTTATGACTAACTAAGACTAATGCCCCATTCACACCAACGGTTAAACATGTTTAAATGTTGTTTAGTTTAACTACGTTTTTAGCCTCTATCTTGGACGTTTTGAAATGTATATGACTCAAACTTCCTGGAATGGTAATAAAGTTAATAAAGCTTCTTTTAGTAAAGATTTCACCCCAAATATTACGCGAGGTTAGGAGATATTTTTCTAAACCTGTTTTAAACTAAACAACATTTAAACATGTTTAAGCGTTGGTGTGAATGGGGTATAAGTTAAGTATATTGCTTTACAATAATGTCAGATAACCTGGTTCATAAAAAATTAACCATTGTACCAGTTACTAATGTCTAAGTTGTATTGCTTTGCAATGTACAAAGCTAGATCCAGTTACAGTTAATCACTGCACTCCAGATTCATTTAATCAAGTTTATGGTAAGTGAATTGCTTTACAACATACAAAGTTGGGTTTGGAAACCTACTATAGTCTTGTGTTTAAGCAGTCTTTCTTCGCTTTCCCCCCCCCCCCCCCCCCCCCCCCCCCCCCCTTATTGTTGAGAGAAAAGCCCATCTGGAATTATAGTAATTTAAAGGGTAATTTTAGTCCCGGCATAGTAAATCGAACTCAATCGAACTCAGTTCGATTGAGTTCGACAATCGAACGACGGAAATCGAACACCGGACTTTCAGTGAGTTCTATTTCCGAACGAATCGAATTCAATCGAACAAATCGAACTCCATCGAACTCAATCCATCTGATTGTGTTCGACTGAGTTCGGAAACTGAACTCAATCGAACACAATTAAATGGATTGCGTTCGATTGGCTCTAGTAAACCTATACAAAGCAAGCCCAAAGCAAGCCCATCAAAGCAGGTTTTTCTTGTGCTTTTTTACAATTTATTCAATAACAGAAACCCCATTTATAAACTGTCCACGGCATCCTTGACGTCAAAGCGGCATTCCTGGTAGCCTTTTTCTACGCATTTGAAGCTTACAATCCACAGTGAATCTGAAGCCATTTCTTCGCGGAATTTCTTCGCTTACGAAAAACACGTGCGCTACACTCCTGGCTGAAGTAACTCGAGCTTCCAAGATCTGGTTATGGATTTTCATCGCCTGTTTTACACAAATCACGAGTTCGAAAATCGAACGTTCGATTGGGTTCGATTGATTTTTTTTCTTTTCGGTGAGTTCGATTTCGTTCGATTGCCGAACCCAATCGAACTCAATCCTTGAATTGAGTTCGATTGAGTTCAATTGAAATTTAGTTCGATTGGGTTCGATTTACTATGCCGGGTTTTAGTCCATGGACTGGGAGTCAGTGTTTTATCCACAAACAGATGAAACTAATATAATATTTACTTGAATGTTTAGCAACATTAAGTTTTTACATTTTTTTTTTCGACTTTTGATAGCATCATCATAAGATAAGACGAAACACCTTAGTTATGAGAAATCCCAAACTTTATTTTGCAATTAAAATAGTTCTGTATTAATTTTTTTTTTTCATCCAAGGCTTTATTAGTTTACTACTCCACTCCCTACAGCAGGGGATATAGCATGGTGAATTGCAATTTTGTATCTTCACCAAAGCCAATGGCTGCATGTAAAAGTAGTAACATTAGCAGCCTTAAAAACTTAAGTTAATGAATTGTATCCATCTCACCTGGGTGAGACAAGTCCTAAAGCAGGGCTGTGCTCTAGCAGTGCCCGGGTGTCATTGGCAACTAACTTTTGTCTTTGGGCGACAAGAAAAACATAGTTTTTTCACAAAGCTTAACTAAATTTTATAGTTGGTCTCCCTTTGGGCTCCCATGATAAATCTTAGAGCAATAAAGCCTTGCCAGTAGTAGTAGTAGTAGTAGTAGTAGTAGTAGTAGTAGTAGTAGTAGTAGTAGTGGTAGTGGTAGTGGTAGTGGTAGTGGTAGTGGTAGTGGTAGTGGTAGTGGTAGTGGTAGTGGTAGTGGTAGTGGTAGTGGTAGTGGTAGTGGTAGTGGTAGTGGTAGTGGTAGTGGTAGTGGTAGTGGTAGTGGTAGTGGTAGTGGTAGTGGTAGTGGTAGTGGTAGTGGTAGTGGTAGTGGTAGTGGTAGTGGTAGTGGTAGTGGTAGTGGTAGTGGTAGTGGTAGTGGTAGTGGTAGTGGTAGTGGTAGTGGTGGTGGTGGTGGTAGTGGTGGTGGTAGTGGTAGTGGTAGTGGTAGTGGTAGTGGTAGTGGTAGTGGTAGTGGTAGTGGTAGTGGTAGTAGTAGTGGCAGTGGCAGTGGCAGTGGTAGTGGTGGTGGTAGTGGTAGTGGTAGTGGTAGTGGCAGTGGCAGTGGCAGTGGCAGTGGGTGGCAGTGGCAGTGGTAGTGGTAGTAAAGTAGTACGTTATTAAAGTGATCAGTGGTTCTAGCGTTTACACACTAATTATTGGTGACACTATATTGTGATAAGAAAGACATTAAGAAATCTTACATCTGATATATGTTCTGAATAAAAACTCTAGTTACAAAATGTACCCTAATTACATATTACATCTAATTTAAAACTATGATAAACATTAAAATTAAAATAAACTGTTGCAAATATACCAGCTCTTACAACCCCCATCTTCAATTGAAACTGCTAAGTCTCTTTTCCTTATCCAACCTTTAAAAGCTTTTAGACTATTCATATCACATTTCTCCTTTGTCAACTTGAACCACAAAAAAGGTCCTAAATATGTCAGTGAACTCTTGTTAGTGACTGACTGACATTAAAAGTTGAGCCACGTTAAGGGAGTCTAGCTGTGCAGACCTTGCAAATGCCAACTCATTTCTTAGTGACACTGCTCTCGGAAACAGTCTGTACAAAGTTTGACTGCTCGAGGAATTTTCATAATAATATTCCCCTACCTTATTCATAATATAATATGTTTACATGTAACAGAGTTTATAAGAAATTCATCTCACGATAATTCAACCTACTTTTAGTCTTGTGTTTAATAGCCCATCTTTGATCAGAGGCTGTACGTGTGACATTAGAATGCCATTTCTGAGCAAATTCCAAGTGTCGCAAAATGAGTAATTTGCATAGTAAATTAGTCTAAATCAAATCACTTAATGCATCTAGACAAAGATGTAATATTTTGGATCAGAAAGAATAAGTGATTACATGGAAATTCTGCAAAAATTCTGGACTCCCATTCAAATAGCAAAATGAAGTTCACATATATACAGGTGCGAATAAAATAAGCTTTTGTCTTAAATATCTCAATTTTTTCGGGCTGTTTACCACTGTGAGACCATTTTGGCATTGAGAGAAAAAAAAGAAAAAATATATATTTTTAAACTTGACTTGTGACTCAAACTTGACTCAGGCTAAAACTTTACTCGGGGTCAAACTTGACTCGTGAAATAAGCACATTCAACTGCAGGAGTATCAGTACTTTTTCCAGTGAAATTGTTTTTCTAAAAATTGAGATATATAGCCCGACATTGAGTATTGTTTTGTCAGTCCTTTTGAAGGCAATTTCTTAATATTGCTATGGTTAGCATGACAGTGCTAACAAGGTCATGTATTGATTCTGAAATATTTAGAAACAATACATGTACATTACAACAATAACAACAAAACACTTTATTAAATAACAAACATTGATTTAAATAGTACCTACCCATTGTACATGTAGTTTTACTTGAGCAATAATCTGGAATTATCCATCCATCTATTTTGCACAATTAAAACTCGTGTAAAATAATATTTTAGCTGCATAAATTTAAAAGATGCTAACAATTAATGACCTAAACAGTTGGATGTTTATTGATGTTTAAGGTCGCGGGGGACACTGGTTCTGCTCATCAGTATGCATTTATCAAAAGAGTATGCACGAAGTGCGACGGCTGATATCGAAAATGCGTGAAATATTTACGAACTGGCTCTGTAATGTTTCTGCATCAATAATTGCACGTGCAAAGCGTTGTCTGGTAAAATACACTACATGTATTCAACTATTCAATGCATTGTTCTGCATGATGTGTTGACAATGCCCGTGGATTAAAATGAGCAAAATTACCATAAATATATAATTTTTGCATTCGTGTTTGCTCGGGAAGACTTCGGAAGCGTAAAAACAAGCAATTTTGTGTCCAAGAATTCAGCGCGGATTGAGAATTTCATGAGTCGACACTGCAGGGAGGTAAACTAGGTGTATTATAGATTGTCATATCTGACTCAAAATTTTTAAATAGGCTTTCAAAGGAAAGATATGAGGGTTCAAATTCTAACACGGACAATTTTACTCCTTAAAAAGCTAATAACTTTTAATTAAAGTTGAAATAAAAAAATCGGAGACAGATATGACACAATAGACGTTTTGACGGATCAGTGAGTGGTGAAATCAACTTGCTTTGTGTTCTTCTCGAGGAGCAAACTTGGACACAAAACCACATTTTTAAAAATAATAACTTTAGTGGCTTATAGCATTGCCGCAAAGCGCGATCCCTTCAATAAAAAACAATCTTTATGCACTTCCATTATTTGGCAATATCTCTGTTAAATTTTAGTGAAATCGGCTTTCAAACGTTCACGATATAACGTTTTTTAAAGTGATAACCTTGCCAAAATTTTGCCTTATGAATTATTTATTCATGGCCAGGTATCCCCCGCGACCTTAAGTGATGATATCATGGCAACCCATATTGTCACAGCCCAAGCATGTCAGTCTATCCCATTTCAGATTACACCTGAGAAACAATGGGAAATACCATGTTCATTTGCCGATTAAGCTAAGTCAAATGTGTTTTTTTAACAAATTCAAGCCATTTTTAGCAAAAAAAAAGTGTCAAGTCATCAATTACAAAACCGTGTGTGAATAAATTCCAAGTGTCGCAAAAGGAGTCGTTCGCACAGTGCATGTACACAGACTGAGCAAATTAGCCTGAATCAAATCAACCATGTTCCAGACTTGGGCCATTCCATTTTTTATCCACACCAACTACGGATGTGATTTTCTGAGGGGGTCTTCAAAGGTCATTTCTGAGGGGGTGGCTGTGTCGGCGCCTTTGATCTTTTGAATATTTCTGAGGGTGGGGGGGGGGGAGAGACAAATTGGTTATTTCTGAGGGGGGGGGGGGGACATGTCGGCACTTTGATCTTTTTTTCCTGGGGGGTCAATTTTGACTAACCTCTTCCATAGAGGGGGGGGGGGGGGGGGGGGTGTGGAAAAAAAATGGAATGGCCCATTGCAGTTTCTGCTGAGTTTCTGACATGGCCACCGTGCAAATCACCAATTATGAAATTCAAGCCAATTTTAGCAAAAAAAAAATGTCAAGTTACCAATTACAAAACCGTGTGTGAACAAATTCCAAGTGTCGCAAAATGAGTAGTTCGCGCAGTGCACACAGACTGAGCAAATTAGCCTGAATCAAATCAACAACGTTCAGGGCTTGCAGTTTCTGACATGATATGGCCGCCGTGCAAATCACCAATTATGACAATAAAATTAATACGGAAATCTTACCATATGCGGGAATAAACGAAGCTGCAGTATGCGTGGCTTCTTCTCTGTGACGTAAGTATGTTTTTTTAAGTTCTGCCCACCTTTATAATTAGTGAGGGAAAACAGGCAGAAAACGAGCGAAAACACGTGTTCATATGAGCAGCTGGTACGAGTGGTACGTCATATACGCTAACATCGACCCTCGCGCCTCGGCTTCGTCAAGCAACGAATCCCGGCGTGGGCGTGGGGGTGTGGACTCTGAAACCGTTACCCTACACGAAACCATGTTCAGCTGATTTTGCAACCCTATCCCAGACTTGCTATTTTTAGAACTGTATCACTATCTTAAAAGGCGGGGACCTGAATTGTTATGAAATTTTAAGAGGTTAAAAGAAGGGATAGAAGAAAGAAAATGATTTTTGGAACACCAACAGACAGTTGATACCCACACAAGAGCACCCCAGGTTGCTAGTGGACTAACTTGGTGTCCGTCTATTAATTATAAACTACAAATTCTAATTTTAAAACTTCACTAAATCTTAATATTTCTTATTTCTCTAAGTTTTACAAATCTTTTGAGAAAAAACTATTTCCTCCCAAAATACCCAAAAATCACCCAAAAATTTACAAAACATCCCACAACATAGATTCATGAGATGAAGGGTTTTTGGATTGCTTGAAACGTGAACGAGATATTTCCATTAAAGTCATGTTAAGTGGCGGAAAATTACATTCAGGTAAAGTTGATGAGACCCTCGCACAGTGACTCAGGCTGTCAAAAGCGCTGCCAAGGAAGTTTTAAATCGAAAAAGGTCACCTCAGAGCCGACCCAGAAAGTCAGGCGCAGGCGGCTCTATTTATTGCCAAAATCTAATTACCTTTATCACACGGAAGCTCACGGGCACCAAAAAGACAGAACCCAGTGATCGTTTTATGGCTGTCCATAGAGTGTGTTAATTTGATGTCTCTCGGACCAAACCTGGCCGTAATACATATACACAAGCCCCCTCAACAACAACCGTTAAAAAGAAATGACAGTGCAGTATTAAATGCCTTGGGAGTATTAATAACTTTCTGAATGCCTGAATTGCCTTTTTGTTCTTAACTTTTCGATTAAGAAAAAAAACACCTCCTCGAAGCAGCTTAGTTTGCCTACAACGCTCCTATGACCTAACTTGCGAATACAGCTGCCTATTATCGCTGCCGGCCGCGCGCGAACGCTGAGTACCGGTTCAATGTTGCAACATGCCATGTTGAATCTTGAAATAGGCCATTTGACACTGAGTTCATGCCAATTATATGTTTAACGTTGTTAAACGAAAATAGAGCCGGACAGGCGGTCTCGATATTCCGTTCAACAATTTGAATGTGTTTTCTACTCATTCAACAAGTTCCGGCGGTAAATCCGGGAGTTTTTCTCTGGCACATATGCAGTGAGGCAGTGAACGGCTACAAATCGATGAAATGTGTCAGATTCTAGCCTACAATAACAGACGTCTTTTCCAGTGATATTTTAAAGATGAAGTTACACTGAAGAGGCTTACACATCAAAACAACGTTATTTTTAATACACAGGTTATTTACACAGGTATTTACACAAGAGACGAAATACTTTTTTCTCTTCACAGCGACTTGTACGACTATTTGGTGTTCAGAAAAGAACTTGGCACTCACCATACATGTACATATACAAAAACACTTTATATAACACAGTACAACTGGACGTTTTGTTTCCTATCTGAGTATCAGTGATTAATTGCAGACTGAATAATAAATAAAAGTCATACGTACTTCTTTGCAACCTTTATTTTTCGTCTTTGATTAATTTAAAACATTTAGGGTTGCAACTTTCGAAGTCTCTATCGACCACAAAGTACTTTCACTTTTTATAGAAAATTGTCTTCTAGAAAGAAAACAAACTGAACACAACTGTCCGCCATTTATACATAAAAACAATTCTTAGTAACTTTCGCTGTTGCCTACTGAATAAACTCAAAAAGTAAAAACATCGTCTTGCGGAAAAAAAAACATTTTGCACACATCAACATTTCTCTATTCTTAAACAACAACTACATTATTTGATTACTGTTTTTACAATGTTTCCCGAGACGAAGGTTCTCGGATGGGTCCGGATGCGAACTTTGTTTCCAGGATATGCATTGTTCTTGAAGTGTAAGCTGATGCCCTTTTCTAACAAGCCTTAGGTTTGAATAAAAAGTAAGAAAGGTGTTGCTGTTGTGCCGTATTAAAGTACGGTTCTTATTCTAGAGAACAGTTGCATGCAAATCCTCTAAACACAAAAATAAACTCACCGCTTCACAATATAAACAGTGAATTCATCTCCTCCATAAAATATACGCAAAATAAGGTTTTCTCTTGTCTAGACTAAAACTTAAATTTTTCACCGCGTTGATTAAGAAGTTATTTTACAGCGTGGTTCCTCGAAGAAAAGCTCAATTTGTTTTTTAATTGTACGGTTAAGGTATTCTGCCGCGTGATCCGTTTCCAACAGGTAGCTCTGTTCTGATTGGTGAATAGTAGTCATGTGACAGTTTATGACCAGAGGAGGTGGGACTTCGCTTAGAAAGAAGCTGGTCTGCAAAAAACATGGCCTGCAAAAACACAAATAAAGAATATTACAAAAATGCACCAACAACTCAAATTTACTGTTCTTACTCATACTTTTACACCAAAATGATTTCCCGTCATCATTCAGCCAAAAATGTATTTTGTGAGGCTTTATTTTTAACGATGCCATAGAAAATGCAATGTTTGGGCTCAAAGATATTATGACCTGAAAATGAAAGCCCTTCTATGAAAATGAAAGTGCTTCCATGGCACTCACCTTCTGAGCACTGACAGTCTGCACACCAACACTTCTCGTCTGCTTGCTGATTGGTGCCAATGGTGAACTAGTTCTAGTCCTCTCTCCAAGCTTTGGGTGGGATCTGGGAACTATTCCCAGATCTCCCAGCTTGTAATGGGGCAGAGGACGGTTAACTGCAGCTGCCACAGCCTGGGTCTTAGAAGGAGGTGTCCTACGAAAAAGACAGTTGAGTTAAGAATCAGAATACACTTGAACTAGTAGACTTCATGCAGTCCTTCACTTCCTTCAGCAATAGAAAAAAAATGGGAGAAACGTGAGACACAAGATTACAATGAAGCTGTGATTTTTTTTCACAATCTTGAGCAGACTGAGGCAAACTTTATTTTACATTCATGAGATTCAAATATCAAGGTTTCTAGCATTTTGCAATGGTACTGAAAACATAATTTCCTTTTTTTATCCTTGGTGAAATTTTCTCACATGCATATTTCAATTTTTATTGTTTTTGAGTACACTTAGTTTAGTTAAAAACTTACTCTTTCTTTTTATAGACGTGTCTGCCAATATCCGGGCTGGGGCTTGCATACCCTCTGGTTTCGCGGGTTGGAATAAAATCTTTTGCACTGGGTGCTACGCCAAATTTTGCAGCATCATTCAGTATTCCCAGAAGTGTCTGGACAAGGTTCTCACGGTGAGAAATGGCTTCTGCTTCATCATTCTTTCCTTGGACTACAGTAGGAGCCTGAAATGATGAACAAAAAAGGATAATCACATGACTGTGGCTGATGAGAAAAATCACTTCAAGGCATTCCAGAAAATATGAAAATAAGGAATGTCTTAAATGGATTTTACAATTCTACAGCATGAAAGTAATGTGTACTTCTGATATATAGCCCTGTTATCCTATTTAGGTAATTTACTTTTAGTGACTAAAAAAAATAAATTATTATTGATCATCTCCATTGGGGTATAACATAGACACTATTTGAAAGGGTATTTTTTTCAAAGTCCAGGTACAAAAGTAGGAAATGCTGGTCTCTCTTTGGAAAGTAGTTAGCTTAAACAGTACGACTTTAATTGGTACATGAGAGGGTATAATTTTTTGTGGATGATCAATGAATGCGATGAATATATACGATTCTTTTGTTTAAAATTTTTAAGCAGTATGATTTTTGTTTTCCATTGTCTCGGAATATGAGAATGAATCTCCTACAAAGAAAAATTACAATTAAACTGATTTGAGCATTTTCAAACCAAAGAAATTTGAACCACAACAGATCTGCAAGGTATAAGATGTGATGTGTATAAATAAAGTTATTCCATATTGTACAATAATTACAGAGATAATTGGGAATAGAAACCTGGAACAGTATTTAAGTTGGCAGCTTGTCTAAGATTGCACTTGAAGGAGGAAAGAAAAGCTTACCACTAATGAAGTTCGAAGGGCCTGTGCAGCTTGAGAGAGAATCCCAGCCAACTCATCTTTCTTCTTCATGGACAGATTTCTGTCCCTTGTCACTTTGGCAAGTTCATTCTCTAAAGACTCCTTATTCTCTGTTGTGGTCTATCATGAAAAAACAAAGTAACATAAAATTAGTCCAATGGAAGTGACACTGTGGCAGCCAATATTAAACAAATCAACTTAATGCCAAATGAATGGAGTACTGCTTTGATGGAGCAAAATCTCACAACTAAATTAAAAGGAAATACACCTTTCAGTTTCTTAGAGACTATACATGTATAAGGGGACAAATAATGCTAACTTGCGTATTAGCAACCTTTTTTCAATGACCATCTTTATGACATATTTTTTGAGACTTTTCTCAGTCAAACCCCATACTTTACCACTCTCTCGTAAGCGACCGTCACCTGTAAGTGACCAACTTTCCGGTCCCATGCATGCATGGTTCCTTATGAGAGAGTCAAATATTGCATGTGCAAAATCATGGGCTGCTACAGGCTGTTAAAGGAGAATGAGATTAACACCATTATTTGGATAAAGTCTACATTATTAATTCTACAAGTCCTGCAGATCTGCAAACACCAAACTGTTCCTATGATATTTTATAGCCACTTTCAATTGATATTTATACTGTTATAAGACATCAGGATTAGTTATGTTTATTTTTAGGTTTGATTCCCGGCCCCGGCGTCATATGTGGGTTGAGTTTGTTGTTGGTTCTCTCCTTGCTCCGAGAGGTTTTTCTCCGGCTACTCCAGTTTTCCCCTCTCCTCAAAAACCAAAACTTCTAAATTCCAATTAGATCTGGAAAGTGTCCCCAATTAGTGCTCGCGTGCTAAATACCTTTGACACTTAAATAAAATGATTTATTTATTTTATTATTTTTATTTTTATCAAGCACATTTTGAACATTGTATGGACATTCAAGCTTTATAAATTACCCACCTTGAGTTCGTCCTTCATGCTGTCCACCTGTGCTCGTAGCAGGTCCACCTCACTCTCCAGGTCTTTATGCTGTGTATCATTCTCATCGTATTCAACTAACATCTCCTCCTGCTGTTTGGCTTTCTCTGCCAACATGCGAATTATCTGAAGTACATACACAAGAACATAATAAATTTTAGGCATCTTTCTATTATGTCAAGTGCTTTACAAACTACTATCTTTTTATCACTTTATAAAAATAATGCTCAAATAAATGTGCATGCTATGATTGGTCTGAAAGAGTTCATTATAACTCAGTTGATAAAGCAAGCCTCTTACATGCACTTTGTTGAGCTGAAAATGACACACAACCTATGTCGCCAGTATGCACAACTCATGGTACAGTAGAACCCCATTTATGCAGTCACCAACGGGTCATGAAAATTTGCCCGTATCAACGGGGTAGGGTCAAATTTCATGACTGGTCTATGTGTCTTTTTCATGACAGGAAAGTAAATTGTTGTTTGATTACGTTAACAACAGAGGTCAATGACATGACAAGTTACAGGCATTGTAAATAGATACAGTATTGTTTCTCAAGTACTGTACAGTATTTGTTTTGTTTGGTCAATATTTAATGCGTATTTGGTTTGAGTGGCCGTATTACGGGGTAAAATTATAAAGGATTATACAGATTGGGATTTCAGAATGTGGCCGTTGGCTGTATCAACGGGGTGGCCACATTAACAGGGTTTTATTATAAGAAAATGTATGGGCGTTTCGCCAGGACAAAAAAAAAAGTGACCGTAATAACAAAGTGACCGTATTAACAAGGTGACCATAAGGCGGGGTTCCACTGTACATTTTATAAAGGAAAATTCTTACATGTGGTAAGCTTGCTCTGAGTACATTGTTGAGTTATATAAGCACTAGGAAATTTAAAAAAAAACACCTGGGAAGTGCAAGAAGCACTCACTTGTGGCTCATGCTTCTCTGAGCACTTCTTTTGTGTTCTTTAAAATTCCTGCATGCTTGTAATAACTCCGTCGTCAATGTACTTGGTCAAGTTTTCTAATGGCTGTGAATTTAAATTCCCAATGGGTGGGTACAAAAAATAGATTAAATACCCCAAATCTGGCTGGCCTCTTGACCTAACGTACTGTGCATTACCTTCTGATTGCTGCTATTCTTTTTAGCCAGCTCTTTTTCATTATGCTCCAGCATATCAATCTGTAGTTTCATCTTTTTCTCCTTGACTCTCAGTTCATCATTTTCCTGGATGAGTTCCATGGTTTTGTCAGACATTTTAGCAAGCTGTGCATTGATAGAGACATTCTCTCTGATCGTTCTTTTTGTTGTTTCAGCCATTTGCTTGTTTGATACCTTTCTAAATTCTGCAGCAACTTGATTCAATCTCAGCACCATCTCTTTCTTTAATCTAAGTGAGGAAACATTCAAAAATTTCAGTCATGAAACTTATAGATATTTTTTTGTTTTTATTTTTGTAAGATGAAGTGTCCAAGATTAAGTGACTGCATAGACAATAATGGATAAAATTTTTGTTCAATCATTAACAAAGAAAATAATCAATAAGCTGTTACAGTGGAACTCTGTTAATGACTGACTTCCATAGGGTAATTAAAAAGTATACTTGGCAAGGATCCAACTTGTATAGGGGTAGGGGGGCTACCCAAGATACCACCTATCTGATTAGCCCAAAGGACAAAATTTATTCCTGTGCATGTAAGCTTGCATAACATGGTTAGTTCAGTTGATAGAGCACCCGTCTGCAGAGCGGGAGGTTTCGGGTTCGAACCCTGGCCAGACCAACACTCAGGGTCTTAAAATAACTGAGGATGAAGGTGCTGCCTTTGCTATGACATCAGAAAATGGTTAGACCTTCACATGGCTCGGATGATCACATAGAAATGGCAGTCTAAAAAGAACCACTGAGAATGTAACAAACCCTGGCTGTGACCACCCTCAGTGTCACTTGTTCATGGGTGGGGTGGGTCTGATTGATTGTGAAGCGCATTTGAATATGTATATAGAATTTGCGCTATACAAATGCATAAATTTATTTATTGCGTTCGACGATACGAGAACGCTTTCTAATTTCGTCGGGTATCAGTCTTGGGCGCAGGGGATTGTGGGAGGAATTGGGCTGGATGCTATGCGATTTCAGGGTTTGGACGCCATCTTGGACTGACACACTTAGCCTCGATTCCATTTGGACTAGCACACTTAGCCTCGATTCCATGTGATAATTTTCTCGGCCGCCGGGAACTGGTATTTACACATGGTATTTACACGTAACAAGATGCTCAGGCCATAGAAAATATGCCAATCAGAGAGAATCAAATCATGGCGATGATTCGGCTGACACGAACGGGACAAACAAACGAGAATTGAGCAAGAATAGAGCGAGACATATGAACCGCTATGACATTTGGATGGCTTGACTGAGCTAGAATCGGGCCATATTCAAGCCATCCCGTTCGAAAATTTATGGCCAGACACGAGCGAGATTCAAGCCAGAAAACGAGCAAGAATCAAGCGACGAATGTTTTTCTCACTTTGATGGAGATTATGCGGATGGATCGATGGAACGCTCGCGAAACCAAACACGGCTTATGTTTATTCCCGAAGACACTCCAAACTTTCTGTGATGTTTTAGCGCGGTGGAAAACTTGGAAATGAAGGCTGAGAGTTTGGAAAAGCTTAATCTTAATTTGGCGAGCGAAACTACAAAGAAAACAGAGAATTTGTAGAAGCGCATAGTCTGTTTAATATATAAATACTTGCGACTTTCGCTTTTGCCAGCGTGTTTTCAGGTTTCAAATTACAGTTTTGACATATGCAAATTCGGTGCACTTTTCCCAACGGACCGCCAAGCACTTTTCTTTACCGACAACTACAACAAACTTCAAAGGATTTAATTTTTTTTTTCTGCTACTACACTTTCCCTACTGTCTTCATACACAGAGTAAATACAGGTTTCACTGTACACAATAACCCTTAATTTGACAATATGCCATAGACATATTCATCTATCCCAATAACCAAAAATTAAAATCCCCCTTTCAACTGCCGAACGCACTACCCTAATCTCCGATTACTCCTAGTTTTATTTATTTGCCAGTAAAATAGCACAGGAAAGTTTGAATCTTTTTCTCAGTTTCTACTCCTGATAGAATGGGGGCTATACCAACAAGACACCATCTTTTCAGGTGGGGGAGGGGACATTGGTTAAAGGACCAGCAGTCTTTATGTAAAACAGTGGTTCCTGTCCAAGCATAATACATGTACATGTAGTTTTGACCATTTCTCAAAAAAGTTGGTTGTAATAATTTATATGTGTTGAAAATGACAGCATGAGGTGTTTGTTCAGGTCCCAAAAAAGTGGCCATATTAACAAGATGGTTGTTTTAATTAAGTGGTTACCAGGGGTTTCAATAAGAATTGAAGTAGGGGGCTGGCCAAGGTATAATAGGCGGCTGTGACAGATAAGGGGCCGTAAGGCCCCATCCCACTAGGGCGGTCTGGTAACCGGGGGCGAGAGGCAATGTAGGCGGCGGTACGCCACTGGTAGCTGGGTTCTATTGAAACCCCTGGGTTACAAGGCAGAATTCGGCAGGGTTCCACTGTTTTGGAAAAAATGAGCAGGGATGGTTCCCTTTAGTTCAGCAATTGCTGTTTTTGATACACTTTAATTTGAGGTGACTTTAGTGGCACTACATACTTTCTCTCAACAAAATCCATCTTAAAACGTAAAAATAGCAAACCTGTCCTTGTCGACCACAGCTTTCCTTTCCAAATTGTAAATGACGTCTTTATGATCCTTTTGTTGGTTCTCCAATTCCTCTTCCAGTTTTGCAAACTTTGCCATCAAATCTTCTTTTTGTACACGAAATTCTTCCAAAGAAGCTAATTTTCCTCCCAGAACCATATTCTCTGAAGTTAACTGGTCCTTAATTTCTTGCATTTCAGTCCTTAAAGTGGCTAACTGCACCTCGTATTGATCTTTTTCGCCATCTTTGGCTTGTTGCAATCCTATCAAGCGATCTTGAAGATCGGCTATTTCGTCCGCTCTTTGCTCTAGTTGTTTCTTTAAAAACGACACGATTTCTTTTTTATCCGTTGTTTGCTGTGCGTGCTGTGATCTGTAATCTTGATTTGCAAGTTCAAGTTCATCGCACTTTTTCTGGTACCGAGAAAGCCTTTCCTCCAAGTCTCTAATCTGAATAAGAAAATACTCCTTCGACAATTCATTGAGAACATCAGTAGAAGGTGCAGCAGAGGGCGCCTTTTTGGCGCTTTTTTTACCACTCTTCTTCTTCTTGCCACTTTTCTTCCCTTTCTTTTTAGGAGGCATGACTTTAAACTAGCATAAAACTATGATAAATGTTATAAATTTGAGCATGAACCTTGCTCCGCGATAAAAACAATATGGAGGCTCGATTTTCGGCTCGACTATTGAGGCTGTTGTCATGGGAACGACAGAACGAACTGCATCAACGAAGGCAGTCGTTGATGTTGTACAGCGGACAACACAATAAATCAAATACGTCATGTAATAATAATGAATTTTCAAGAAAGGCGTGAGTCTGGAAATTTGAAAATCAATAATCGATTTGAATTTTCTTTTTTATCGACCTTTATCGCTATTCAATGGTTAAAAAAGTACATATGACAGCAAAACCATTTGCGCTGTCTGCAGAACGGCATACTAAGAAAGACAAGCAGTAAAGTCGTGGATGTGTGGAGCTGGCGCGAAGATTTTTTATGAGACCCTTTGCCATGCTGGCATGTCCTAAATAGGACGAAACAGCTATCCATGGTTGCCAATACCTGAGTGATATGGCTGTAAGCATGCGTAAATTACTGGCCATACCGCAGATATGTGTCGGTGTGACCATTGCTTTCAGATGGTTTATTTCGACTAGAGCAACTGGAAGAGGGTGCAAGACCTTGGAGAAAACCGGTTTTTGTGTTTAATATAGTGGAAAGCGAGATCTAGAGTGAATTGTTCTGCATAATTATTCATGAATATTGCATAATATTTTCCTTGCTATTTTTCTATGCCTTTTTGAAAATCAAAAAAGTGCCGATACTTTCTCGTCTCCCTTCGCTTCGTAATCTGTGCATTTCCTTTCTCTTTCTATATTTTCCTTAAAACGTATTTATTTCTAAAACAGTTAAAACTATACAAGGAGTATCAGGATTCGCTGATTACACAGCAGAGTGAAGTGATCCGCATTTTGGGAAAAAAAGTTCGATGGCTGCAAAGTTACAGAAAAGCTTCTGTATGTTAAGGTTGAAACGCATTTACTTTTCTCCTGAAGCCGGACTACATTTATTTTGCCAAACCAAAGGACATGTTACGACTTTTAAGGAATTCTGCAAAATCGAACTTTTCAGACGATAAATAAATACAGATCATCGCAACGTACAATAACCTCGGCAGGATCCAAAAGTGGACGTTTTAGAATTATTTTCCAATTTTCTCCGTACATCGTCACGTACACGCCTGCGACCCCTCTTGTACCAAACCCTTTATTGTTTGTGAGACAAACAAATTGACAGTCACCCCATTCAGTCAGCAAAAGTACGGTAAGGAGTTTAAGCAACCATGAACCACGACGGCGACGGCAGCGAGAACAGTCGGCTTAAAGACCAAACAAAAACGCCACTACTTTTTAATGTTTGTACATTTCCTTACCGTTCCCTGCAACACAACAACGTCAAATGGCCAAACTATAGGTTTTGTGGAGAATGTGAACATACGACGGTTAATTTCCTCTCTCTATTTCAACTTGAAAACCGTCCTTACGAATTCAACTCATGTAGAAATCAGTCACATTAGACAAATTAGCCCTTATCGTAGATACGCCACGCCAACATATCAGCGGTTTCTCGCTTTCTTGACCCTATAGTCTCGTTTTGATGTTTACGCTCATCGTCGTCAGAGTTCTCGTAAACATCAAAACGAGACTATAGGGTCAAGAAAGCGAGAAACCGCTGATATGTTGGCGTAGCGTACTCTACGATAGGGGCCATTGGAACATTGCAAAGTAGTTCAAAACAGCGCGAATTCTTTTCTCAAGTGACGTTTCCCCTTGGCGTTGCCGTTGTGGTTGCTAATCACAAATGAATTCAGAAGTGGTAACATCAAAACGAAGGGGCTCCAACAAAAAAAAAACTTTTTCTTCAATAAACAGTATTTTAATTCTTTTGCGTGATACTCATTCATATATTTTTACAAATCCCTTGAATTCAGACTACCGTTATCATTAACGGCGTAAAAATTCAGATAGAAGAAAACACTATGATCTTAACGCAGTTTCTTTTCTTTTGTTCATCTTCTTTTTGTAAAATCCTTTCTTTCCACTTTGCTTTGCAGCTTGTATTTCCAGGTATTTTCTCTTGTTGTATCTGTTGGAAAGTAAAAAAGGTGCTCAATTCGTGACACAAACAGTTATTTAAGAACCAAGATATAACAATCTCAGAGACAAGTTTATACTCCAATGCAAACATGGATTCAGTATGTACAGTGAACTCTAAGCCGGGTCTTTCCGCAAGTACCGGAACACATTGTGTTTTTTATTGTTTTTGAGGTTTTGAATTTTAGTCTTGTTTTGGAGTTATATTGTTTTCTGTCTTTCGTTTCTTCTGTTTTACGTCATCCGTGCTCCGGTACTCACAGAAGGGACCTCTAAGCTGAACACTTTAGGGACCAGCTCTACCACAGACGAACAAGCAAAATTTGGTCAGGAGAGGAGCCCACCTTAAAGGGGTGCCTGTCTAAAGAAAATTTACTGTACAATGAATAGCGTCTTATTACTTTAAATTGCTTATTTCATAAAAAACAAACATTTATTAAAAGGCAGAATTGTTAAAAAGTTTCTCCGACACAGCGAACAAGTCCAGTACTGGGTACACACAACTTTTAGGTAAGCTCAATGCAGAAAGAGAGCGAATGACGATACACGATAGCTTATGACATGACAAAACTTTCTGGAATCGCAACACACCAAACTGGTTTAGCCGGTAGGTACCTGCCTTTAAAATAATAGTGTGCTATAAAAAACTTCTGGAAACTTTGGTTTCTAGAATCTAGTAAAATCATACTTCAACAGTTCATATGGTTCGGAACAGGACATTTCACTAAGAGTGTATTTCCCAACAAGAATTAGTTCCACCAGTCCAAAGTACACTCATCAAAAGGTAAAATCAAGAAGAACATCTACAGACTAAACACAACTTGCCAACAAACTTGTGGCCCGGGCATACCTCCTAAATTCAGCATCTGACAGCAGTTCATCAATCATGTTACTCTTCCGTTGGCGTTTAGGAATACGAGAAGCGTAGAAGTCTGTTGATCCCTCTACCACAGTACCAATCTAAAAAATACACCCGGCAAATGTTCATAAATACAGTAATGCTGTAATTTGTACGCTGTGGACTGTATTAAGATTCTCATCACAGTATTAGTGATGACCGTGTTTTTGTACAAGAGAATGTCATTAAAGCTGAAATAGGGATCGTACACCTTGATGAGAGTTTAATCCTCAACGATTTTTTGAAACGCTTTTTTAAACAATAAACATGACTACAAAATAATGATAATAATGTATATCAAAACATAAGACATATGTCTCTATGCTGTTTAAAAGGGATACAAAACTCTCCAAAAACAAACTCTACTAGCCTATTACTAAACCACCTTACATACAATTGAACACTTATGCTTATATGTAAATGTTGTGCAAGCTCCCACTGATAGCCTGTGTGGCAGGTGTAAACATGGAGGGGGGAGGAGACGCAAAAAAGGATAGGAAAGAAGGCAAGGAAAGTCTGCTATAAGAACCAGGCTATTCGCATTACACCCACCAATTTCTTGGAAATGGATTTTTGTCAACTGTCAATACAATTGCTAATCAGAAAACGGTGTGCACTTTCAGGCATGGCTGACTTCACATGGGAGTTTACTATGTTTTCACACAGCGCGAATTAGCCAATCGGAATTTTGTGGCCGCCAGCATTTGTGGAAATGAACAAAAGGGGGTCTTTATTGCAGGCGTCCTTTCCTCTCTCCCCAGTTCCCCTCTTCCGACCCCTGCTATGCAGGCTACCAACTGAGGACTGTCGATCAATCAATAATCTATCCCTAAATAGCTCACCAGTTTGTACATTTACTAAGATTTACCATATTTACTTGAATTAAGAGTTGGGTGTCTATTACAAATTTAGTTTCTTGGAACAGTTGTTAACTCAACATTTGACTTAACATGACTAGAGGAAGTATTTTGTGTTTTGACCATTCCATAAGGACTGTGAATTTGAAGGAAAGCATTTAAACAAGAGGTGTTTATTAGAGTAAATACAGTAGTAAATAACTGGGTTATGCTAATAAGGTAGAGTGGCAGCCACAACCACACTTCAATTTCCCACCCACCTGGAAGTATTTGGGTAATGCAGCAGAGTCGTTCTTCTTGTAATGACGTTTTCTGTCCAGGATATTTCTCATCTTCATTATCTTCATATCTTGTTCTATCTCTGGAGTTATCTGAGTTGCTGGCAGGTTAAACCACATTGGTCCTGCTGTCTCTTCTCTGGCTTTCTGAAAAATCAAAAAAAAAAATTTATGTCACACTTATTCTGAATATTTGAGACTGTAAATAGTTAGCTTCCATTCACAATGTTATAATGCATACAATATCTTGAATAATTCTTTTATATAAGATACAATTCAACAATTCTTTAACCCATTCGCTCCTACACCGGCCAAAACCGGCCGTACAATACTCCACTGCTTTAAAAAATTGCAACTTTCTCAATCGCGCGAACATTGCCCTAACTAGCAGTTCTGAGCATTGACTAGAAAGTCCCTCAAATTGAGATACCCAATAAACACAAAAAAGTCAGCGATTTTTGCAGAATATCAGCGTTTGAATTTGGACAATAACAAAAATGACCGTTTTTAACGTCATAGAAAAACAACAAAAATCACGTTTTTGCCTTTAGTTTTTTTTATTCAAATCATCATGGCAAACCCAAAAGTCAACATTCACAGCAAAATTCAGTCCTAGTCCTAGCTTAGCAGTGAATTTTTTTGCTCTTATTCGTTGCTCGGGCCGAGCTCTAGCCTCTCGTTCTAATGCATACTGACCTTGCCTCGATTTTCAATATCACCACCGCACTGCATGCTGGGAAAAAGCCAAAAATTTTGACAGCGTTCAATTCTTTCCGCACACATTTCATATTTATACTAAGTCCACAGCCACTCCGACCCACCGCCGAAATTTCGCGCTTGTTGTATTCTCCTGTGGTCGCAACTTCCAAAATATGCCGCGGTAGGTCGAGAAATTCATCCAGAGTCGAGTCCCAAAGCCACTTCGTTTCCAGGCGGCCATTTTTCCAGTTCAACGAGCAACGAGCCAAATTCGTAAACGAAGTACAACACCTAACTCGCTTCATTGAGAAGTGGACTCTGAACTACCTCCAAGCTTAATGATGCTCATCAGGCAGCTACTAAAGATGAAAAATGGCCGTGAACTTACCAAAAATCATAGATAATTCATATTGGACCCTTTATTGCAAATCAACCAAGCAAAATGAGATCGTCACAATGACGTTTCCAGTAAACTCGAGCCTTCAGTGTTTTAGAACAGCAGCACTTTCAATGGTAACTTTAAATATGGAGTCACAAAATCCTATGGGGCGTGTGAATGCAGAAAATCGCTCAAAAACGTAAAAATTCTCAGGAGTGAATGGGTTAATGACAAGAGCTTATGATACACATAGACAGTGACAAGTTTTATAAAAATTGAATAACATTCATGATATTACCTTTTTTTGTTTTCTGCGGACATGCTGTGAAACATGCATAGGGGGTACAGAATGCCGTTTCTCAAAGTCTTTTGTTATTACACTTCGCTTCATCAGCTAAAAGAATAACAAAACATCACTGATTAAAAAAAATTCCTGAAGGTTTTCTTGAGGGATGACTTGACCTGAATGTAATTATGTCTGTAAGTATTGACTGCCATTAGAATGGTAGAAAGACTAAGATTTGAAATGAAAGTAAGTTGAGTCATGATTAATGTAACTAAGCTCATAAGCAATGTATTGTAATTTGAAAGTAAACAAATTACAAGAAAATGTAAACTGTACTTTTAAGTAACGTTTTGTAGGCAATGTACTATGAAGAAAAGATTCATTATTAGCATTTTGTTGACTATGCAACTTACAAAATGTTGTTTACCTCTTTATCATTGAAAGCAAATTGATTAAAGCTTTTGTTCAATGTGACAGGTTTGAAGCTGGTTTTGTCAAACTTGAGATATAAATCTTCTGTGTTGATGTCAACTTGAAGTTCTGATGACAGTTGTGAAGAGCTAGAATAAGGAAAATGGAATCAGTACTACAAAGAGATAAAGGAAGGGGTGATTGGGAGCAAAGATTTTGCACACTATACTGACATATTAAGCCCCCTCTTAATCTAATAATTAGCCTGCGTGCAGACGTATCCGATTTCCTTGCTCCCCGCAGAAAACAGAGGTCTGCGAAATGCTGTTTCGAATTGTGTCAACGTATACTGCTGTTTCTCAAGGATCTGTGGACCGCGCTCTGATTGGATGCTTGACAGTAGGCATCGTAAGAAACAACTCTGATTGGCTATCACTCCGAAATGCCGAAATAATTTATGCTGCATAAATTCATGATTCCTCTCCGGGGATGTAAACAAATACATAAACGAACCCCTTTCGACATCTTTTAAAATTCCCTCTGACTGTTCGTCGTGCAGAGCCACCGCTGATAGTCCCAGGGCTTTTAGAAATTGAACTTGATCCTCCATCAATGTTTTCAACGGAGAAATAATAATCACTTTGCTGCTACCACGTGGACAGTCAAAAACCACATAGACGATGATTGGAATGGCGTAGAAAATTAAAGATTTCCCATACCCAGTTGGGAGACTGGTGTAAACATTTTTGTCATTGCAGACAGCCTTTAAGCATTTTTCCTGCTCTAAACGAAGCGAGGAAATCCTGAAAATTTTGCAAACTTGGTCTAACGCGACACGAAAGACCACCATTTTTTTGCATTGATGATACCATGAGCTGTAACCTATCCGGTCAGCGGATAATTATCATAATTTGTGATAATTATCATAATTTGGGGGGTAACGTACCATGCATTATGATAAGGTTTCACCGCAATTTGCAGTTAAAATCATCCAACGTCTTAAAACTGACGACTTACTCCTTTAACTTTGTCTTGAATTCACTTGATAGGGTTATAAAGTCCTCTTCTTGTTCTTCATCTTCTTTTGAACTTGTTATTCTCACATTAGAGAGACGCTCAACATCTTCATCGCGTTCATCGCCATCACTTTTATCACCAACATCCTTGTCCTCGTGGTCGCTAGAACTAGTCGCAACATGAGAGGGAGTTTTGTCTATAACAAAATCGTGATCTGTCGAAATCAAAGCTTCCATGTCATCCTCGTGGTCTCTAGTTCTAGTCGCAATATGAGAGGGAGTTTTATCTATAACAAAACCGTAATCTTTCGAAATCACAGCTTCTACATCATGATCTTTGACATCTGCAACTTCTTGACTGCTTCCCTCGGTTTCAGAACATTCAGTTGACTTTTTCCCCGCTAAACGTTTGCTTCGCCTCATGTTGTTTCGTCGAAATGTCATTGTAAAACATCTGTAAAAATCTCGTTCTGACTCTCGTTCTCCAACTGTTCAGTTTCCAGCGGTTAAGCTCCAAAGAGTAGGCGCAATAAGCGACTTGTGCCCAGTCCTTTAAATAAATCACCTACTCACTGACCAATATGAGCGCAGGCTCTAAAGACTAGGACGGACACGTGAGGAAAAAAAATTAAAAAAAAAAAAAGTCGTGAATGTTTTCCTCTTTTTCGCTGAAAAAAGGATAAAGATGGCGACCGAACTCCCTCAGTTAGTTAAGGACGCAATTCTTGCTGCCAGTGAACCAATGCCTGCAGATTCGGTGGAAGTAAGAGGATATGACTTCAGTGACGGGGTAGATTATCATGCTCTGCTTCAGTCGTACAAGACAACAGGATTCCAGGCCAACCACTTCGGAAAAGCAGTGGAGGAAATTAATAAAATGGTAAGAACACAACAGGCGTTGATCAACGTTAAATTTGTTTCCATTAAGTTTAAATCAGACTCCTCAAGAAACCAATCAGAATTAATGCTAGACCAATCGGCTGATCGTGAGTGTATAGAATGGCCATTCTTAAAAAAGGATAAATTATGCTTATAAAAGTGGCGAACGGGCTTGGGATCTTGGCAGTCAGCTTGACTGATGAGCTGCCGAGCCTGTAAGCTACTGAAATATTTTTTGCACAAATATGAACTGGACTGGCGAGCCACTAAGTCCCGGCGGGGGGTACTCCCAACAGTTTAGGATAGGTGTGTGTCGCCAAGGTTCTCAAGCCCTGACCCTATTTAAGGGTAGAAAATCGAGATTTGATACCCTTTTTAAGGCCCAAAACCAGGCGTGTAGTACAGTTTTAACAGACCATATCTTTTTTGTTTTGCGCGTTTGGGTGGATACTGCAATTTAGTGACCCTATCTAAGAAATATCTAAGGATTACAATGCCAAAAATTCCAAAAAGGATACCCTATTTAAGGACTGAGCACCTCAAAAACCCTACCCTATCGGGCGGCACATACCTATATAGCGTATATAAGGGAGTACCCCCCCCCCCCCCCTCCCCAGGCATTAAGAAAAGTATATTACCTTCCTTGTTCCTTTGTTTCCACCTCCCGGAGGGGACTCCCATATAAAAATGACAGGGATGCTCGTCGTACCTTTTAGGGGTCAAAATTTGTAGATTGGTACCGCTTAGGGTGCTAAAATCTAAAATGACCACCGTTAGAGTTATCACGGTACCTTTTAGGGTATTGAGCCAAAAAAATATGACAATATGAAGCATTTTGTTTTAGAATTGGTACCGCTTAAGGGTAAAAATTCATTAGAGCCATGCCAATCAAAAAACATTCTGGTACCTTTTAGGTTGTTTATCAAAAAATTTCTGACAAGCACCCCCGTCATTTTTATGTGGGAGTTTCCCCCCTTGGAGCCACTCAAGATCAAGGGTGTACCCAAGGGAGGGTTTCAGAACCCTCTTTTCTGTTGCTCGCTGACCTTCTCTTGGCAGATTAATGAGAATTGATAGCAGAATCCTTAGAAAACATTAATCAAAAAAGGGGCAGACTATTTCAATGTTAAAATGAAAATGTTTTTGATAAATTTTTATTTCATTAAACCCTCTAGATAAAAAAGAAGTTAGAACCTCTTCCAGTACCTGAAGATAGTGTAAACGGCAGTTACCATGATCCTGATGAGCGACCAGTCGACAATTGTACAATATTCTTAGGTTTCACTTCCAACATGATATCAAGTGGCGTGAGAGAGACAATAAAATACCTGCTCAAGAATAATATGGTAGGTAAGGAAAGTTTTTTGTTACAACTCCAGATGTATGTAGTGATGTCTTACTGAATACCCCCACATTGACTAAAAAGTGTATCTGCAATGTTCATTGATTTCTGGATTGAATGTCAAGTGATGCAAGGTACTAATAAACACTGGAAGGTACATACATGTACAAGTTGGACAGAGTAAAAACTTGACTAAAATCTTAAAAAAAAATACTTAAATTAAGAAAATTGAGGAAACATCTCTTGGCTCATTTTCAGTCATCAGTCTGTACTTGTGTGTAATACTTGATGATCTTTACGCATGTATCACCTAAAATAATATTGGTCTCTGCTGTTTTGCCAGTTAAGTTCATTATTTCATAGTTGAAAAGATCTGGGGATGGAAGAAAAGTTACCTGTGTTGTTAAAACTGGAAAATAGCATGCAATCTGCTGCATCATTGCTCTTGATCTTTTGCCGGACAATCTGCTCTGAAAATGCTTCATAATTTCCATTTTTTTTCCACACCCTTTCAGACACCCCACTTTTAGCATGGGTTGTAATGATTTGTCATGATTGTGACATATCTTCAGGTTGATTGTATAGCTACAACAGCTGGGGGTATTGAAGAAGACCTTATGAAATGTATGGCACCCTCATATCTGGGTGATTTCTCATTACGTGGTACCGAACTGCGAAAAAAAGGAATCAATAGAATTGGTAACCTAATTGTACCCAACAATAATTACTGCAAGTTTGAGGAATGGATTTTGCCTATTTGGGACAAGCTACTGGAGGAACAAACTACACAGGTATGAAAAATAGTAATATTAACATGCATTTAAAAGGCACTTTATGACTAAATAAATTAGTATTGAGTTGTGGGGGGGAAATTTTGCGTAAACCATAGAATTCGTGAACGGATCAAGTGAGGCCTTTAGCTACACTGTAAGTACTGTATTAATTTTACTCTGAGCGTTTGCACATCCACGGCATCATCAGGGATGCTTTTGAAGTAGAACTTCAACCATTTATAAACCACAGAGTTTGTTAAATTGTGGAGATAGCCGATGTCGCCGAAGGGTAGGGAAAAACAAACCTGAACCAGGTTGTTCAAAGCACGATTATGCTAACCCAGGATTAGCGTCAATTTTGAATCCAGTTAAACAACTCAACAATTGAAAATATTCCAAAGTTTTCTTCCCTTCAGTTTCAACTTTAACTTGTCTTCACTACGAGCTACAAAAGACCTTTGAAAACATTTTTCGTAAACTGAGAAATGAAATCCTCGGTTAACTTTTAATCCGGGATTAGCGTTAATCGGCTTTCGAACAACCGGGCCCAGATGACCAAATGAGCCTGTGTCAAAACGAAAGTCAGAGGACAATTTCACCAAACACAACTGCTTGAAAAGGATGGGAAAACTCCCTAGGGATTTATTGATAGGGTGTAAAGCATGTGCAATGAGTTCTAGCAGTGAAATCGAATATCGTTAACTGAGACATTTTCATGCCTTTTGAATTAATGAGAACAAGGAGCCCGTTGGGCTTCGAAACTGGCTCGTTTGGTCTCAGTTTCCACCCGGTTATTATTTTACAGTTTTATATTAGCATTCCACAATATACAATCTAGAATCTATTAATATGCACAGTCCAGTCCACTTTTTCATTTTTATTCCACATCCCGTTTCAAGCACTCCTTAGGGACGGACTATTTTATTGTTAAGGGCGGGGAGGGGGGGGGGGGGGGTTGAGTTGGGCAATTACCAAAACAAAAAATTCCTGCACAGCAAAAGTAAAGAAAAAAAGTAATGCACAGCAAACTAAAGGAAAAAGGGTATGGAACAATCCCGAAAAAAAATTATTGTACAACATCAAGACGGAAAAAAAATCATTATCAGAAAAAATCAGCCCAACACGCACGAGACAACGACTTCGAATAACTTCGCTATGGCGTCGGAATGGCTTCAAATTCGGTACAAGACACAAATTACCAAAACAAAAAATTCCTGCGCAGCAAAAGTAAAGAAAAAAAGTAATGCACAGCAAACTAAAGGAAAAAGAGTATGGAACAATCCCGAAAAAAAATTTTGTACAACATCAAGACAGAAAAAAAAAATCATTATCAGAAAAATTGCCCAACACGCTCAAGACAACGACTTCGAATAACTTCGCTATGGCGTCGGAATGGCTTCAAATTCGGTACAAGACACAAGTAAGCGACACATTTGAGGTAGGTAAACTTTATTTCAAAATAGATAGTTATTTACCCAATTTTAGAGAATCCGTGATTTTCCCATACATTTCTCTATATACACAAGCTGTCGCATAGCGTATGTAGAGTCGGCCGCCCGAAGGGCTCTCAAAAACACATCAAAAAGACGAATTTTGAGCTTGGGAAGCCTGTGCTACTACAAGGAATCAGGATTGTTTAAACACAGGCATTTTGGAGAATCGGTGATAGGATTTCGAATAAATTAACAATGTCAACATGATCGATCAAATAATTAACAGCGGACCATAGCGTGACATAAATTCGAGATGTTTGGAATTTCAACGTGCTCCATGGCGTAATGCTGTTTACTCAGCAGTTGACTTGCCGGGACGTGTTTTTCGATCTAAACTCAACTGTTTGACAATTGATTTGGTTAGAAAAGTTCAACCCGCTTTCCTTTTACCAGAAATAGAACACATCCTGAAATCACAGCGATTTAATGTTTAACAATTCCGTTGAAATTAGAACGGTAAATATTTGAATTATAGTTGCGACATCACTGATTACGCCATTTCTGAAAACCGGAAGTAAACTAGGTGCGGTGTTGGCCGCAGCAAAAGCGATTCCCGGGGCAGGTGACCCGACAGGAAAAAAAAAAAAAAAAAAAAAAAAAAAAAAAAGAGGGTATTTTAAGAACTGTCTCGTCGCAGAGCGACGAGCCAGTTAATTATTGTTTGCTTACCCTTTCACTGAAAGAGTACTCAAAATTAATTTGTTATCATTATTTCTTATTTTGTAATGTTAGGGAATAAAATGGACTCCATCCAAGATCATTGCAAGACTGGGAAAAGAAATAGATCACCCCGACTCTGTTTGCTACTGGGCATACAAGGTAAGTTTGATAAACAAGTCTTATTTATCATTGAGGGGGTAATCACTATTTAAAACTCAAGACTGATATAAACTGTGTCTTAAGTCTTAAAGTCTGGATAACAACAGTGACATAAGTATACACATGTAAGCCCAAGGACAGTCCTTATTTTTTCTTGCTCAGATTTGTCCATTTTTGGCATGTGAACTAGAAATTAGTTGCAAAACATCCATTGTTGTTTTTTTCCGTCATTTTAGAGAAATACTGTATGCAAAAAAAAATAAATCAAAGGCTCCTATTCTAATGCAACAGTTCAATATTTTTTTAAAATTAAACGTAAGGATTTTTGACGAACGCAAAAAGAAGTAAATCACTTTCATAATGTCCAGGTCGAAAAAAAAAAAAAACATCTGAGCGTAAATCGAACCCGGAGCCGTCCGAGCGCAAAGCCCGGACCAAACCACTAGACCACCGAGGAACACATGCTCAGTTCAGACTAAGTTTTACTATTTAAAGGTTGATACACATCAAAACGCTTATCTCGATTTCAAAATCCTTTTAGATAGATTTTAATGTTGCATTAAAGACTCCAAATGCGAAACATCTTCCTGTAGGCCAGCAAGAACTCACTTCGAGCTGCCCAAAGCTGTATTTCAAGTTCCCGCCCACACACAGCGGACCCATCTACCTCTGTCGCAAAGCATGTCGGGAAATCCTACAACAAAACTGAAATGGAGTTGCCACCCGAAAATTATTGCAAAATACTATAAGTCTGAAAGCACTTCGGATATCGGGCATTTCGACCATGGCACGGGATGGGAAATGGCCCACAACTCTCAACGCTGCCCCTTTTCTGATCCAAAGTGATTCCAGAATATCCCGCCGGCTCGTCTTCCCCACCAAGGTCCGTTTTTCACCTCGAGCGCTAAATGGCGCTTCAGACAAAAGGAAGGACAAGAAACACGACTCGTTTCTTTGAGAAGTGCTAGCGACTTAAGGATTTCTGGACTTAATGATGTCTTTCAATCACCGGACGGGCCTCATACACATTGGCTTACACACACGCTACAGAGGCGATGTGTTGCCGTAGTGAGCTCACGATAGATAAGCGAGCCAGGCGTGCGTAAATAACGGTATTTTCGTTCAGGTTGTTGGCACTGGTCAGAAGTATTGCAGTCGCATATTCTCACGCCCAATCTGCTTTGAAATGGCTTCGAAATTGCACTCTGAATGTACAGTCAAAGCACTGGAGGGCCAGAACTCTGCTTTTTTCAGGTGAAATTGGTCAAATTCCTTAGGGTTAGTGCAAATTCGACAAGGGCTTGTGATATTATTCGTTGTACGATAAAATGAGGCTATTCTAAGCAAGAAAAAAAATAAAATAAAAAAGGCCTAAAAAGTCACATAGGCTGGATATGCTCTCGGCCCTTCAATTGTATTGCTCGCCAATCACAGACGTCGTTTGGACAGCTATGGGGTGGCCCACTTCAAGATGTCAACTGAAATTGTTTTTTACTTGGTGTTCAACCAAGCTAAATACAAATTAATATACATATTTTCCATCAGGAATCTTATTTAAAAATACCAATAAGCTTCTGAAATAGTCATTAAATTGTTTTGGTGTTCTATAAACACTTTCCATAAAAGTCCTCCATACATATTAATATATGACACCCATTTGAGAAAAGAGCAATTACAATAAGAATAAGAATATTTTAATAATGACAATAATGATTAAAGGAACACTGTCCAGCCGAGATACAAAATTTCCCTAACCTCAAATTAAGCGCAGGCTAGGATTGCAAGGATAGAAGTGCATTGTCATTCATCAAATTTGATTTCTTGACTTCAAGAAATCAAATTTGTCATTCTTTTTTACCATTATTTTGTCTCTTTGGTTAATATTTCTTTGCGTTCATCACTTTTGGCATTTTTGTCTTCCTATTTCAAGATATTAAAGCAAGCTTAAAGCAAGCTTCTGGCCATAATTGTGAAAACATGATACATCAGCCAGGACAATGTCCCTTTAATATTTACTACTACAGCTGATAATTAACAATTATTGGATAAGGTTGAGCATGATAGCGATAATTATCAAGGCCAAAGTTCGGCTGAGGCGGATAACACAAACTGAGGCCTTGATAATTATCGCTATCATGCGAAAACCGAATACAATAATTGTTTTATTATGCATTTTCCTGAGCTGCACTTGTAAAGACAAGAGCGCGCACAAAAAAGTGATCAATGCACAGCAGTCAACTTGTAAGTAAACAACTTACGTCACTTCTGCATGCATAAAACTATTGTCTGTAGGTATGACGTCACTTCTACATATATAAAATTCATTGTCTGTAGGTATGACATAACAGAAACAGCAAGCAATAATTAGCTGCGTGCTTATAGCCAATCAAAATCGAGCTAGTGACACCAATGTATTATAATAATAACTATTGGTATTTCCTAAAAGTATTAGTACATGTATTTGACAGTGTGTTTATTATTCAACAGAATAACATTCCAGTGTTTAGCCCTGCTATTACTGATGGTGCACTAGGGGATACATTATACTTTCACTCATACAAGAATCCTGGTTTAGTCATTGATATTGTTGAAGGTGATTGTTTGCTTAAATTAATTACCATATTCACTCAAAAAGTGCCATCCCTGGATAAGTGTCATACATAGCAGCAAAAATATTAATAAGTACCGCCCTCAAATAAGCACTGCACCCACGGGTCAACAAGAACATGGTGCTCTTTCGAGGCACTCGAGCTCAAGAGTGGCAACTATGTGAAGAGTGTCTAAGTGAAAAAGTAAAACATATGTTTCACATCAAACCAAGTGCAGAAAGTCATTCTCATGCATGAAAGAAAGAGACTTGTTGTCAACATTTTATTTTAAAAATATTGTGGTTTAAATACATGCTGCCTGAATGTCTGGCAGGTAGTGTCACCAATTAGTGTAACTACGCTAGAACATTTGACACTTAAATAAAGTTTACTACTACTACTAGTCGGTTGTAAAATGCTGGCAGTACATGTGTTGATCAAACTCTTGTCACAGCTAAGATGATTATCTCTTTTGTTAGTGACATTTAGCCATTTGACTTGTTTCCTACAACTGTCATAGTAAACAAGTGTGGAATGCTGAAGAACACACATATAATGTTTTGTATTTAGAAGGACTTAACAGGGCTGTCAATAGTTACGGGCAACTAATATGGCTGACAATGGCAAAGATGACCAGCTGAACGTAAAGTTTAAAAATAAGTGATGTACAAGTTGTAGCAAATAAAGCACTTGGGTTCCCTGTGGTACAATGTTCAACCATGGTAGGCTATCTTGAGTTTATGACTCTCCAAAGCTTAATAACAGCCCTGCTTGGTCTCCATCACATTTATTCATGGGTGGGGTGGGTAAGGAGAGATAAAAATAATAAACTGATAGTGGGTATCATAGTCTTGTTTACATGCTGACATCACAGGCTTGCCATCCTCTGTTTGTGTCAGGCGTGGTGTGCATCGGTAATGGCCGTATTGGTTTATAAAACTAGCCTTACAAAGGCGAAATTTAGGGCTCTTGAACATGATGAAAATGCAATAAAAACCCTCGAAATCACTGAGCCACAAATTACCAAAATAAACACAGAAAAACAAAGTCAAAACAACATGGGAGTGATTTTGAGAGTTTCTATTGCATTTTCACCAGTTTTAAGAGCCCTTAATTTCTCCTTTGTGAGTGTAGTTTTATAATACCGATGCATAGCACAACACGCCACACAAACAGAGGATGAGAAGCCTGTGCTGACATCAGATCTCACCCTTCTATTAAATTATAAACTAAATACCATAAAAGCTCTGTTCCTCCATACTACTGTATACTATCTCCCCACAATACAGCTTGAATTATTAATGAGTTTGAAAAATTAGAAGGGAAAATAACTTATCAGAATTTGCCAAAAATACTGAATAAAATTGATAATCTTGTCATTCCTTTATCATTTCAGACATAAAAAGGATAAATAACATATCAGTATTTTCCAAAAATACTGGCATGATTATTCTAGGAGGAGGACTCATCAAGCATCATATATGCAATGCTAACTTAATGGTAAGTTCCTTCGTACTCAAAATCTACCGCGCTTTCAATAAGGGTGGGTCGATACCAAAGCAATATTATTGATAATGGGCAGGTGACCATTACCTATCACATTTGGAACAAACAAAATATATGTGCAAGCCCCTTATGCGAAATTATCATAAAACGTTTACAGCCGATAGATGGAAGTAAGGGAGGTGGGAAGGAGTGAAAATTTGCATATTTGCCGCCGTCTGCTATAACTGGTTCAGAGCAGGAGTGGCGAAGTGGTGAGAGCACTCGCCTCCCGCCAATGTGGCCCGGGTTCGATTCCCAACACGGCGTCATATGTGGGTTGAGCTTGTTGTTGGTTCTCTTCTTGCTCCCAGAGGTTTTTCTCCAGGTACACCAGTTTTCCCCTCTCCTCAAAAACCAACACTTCCAAATTTCAATTAGATCTGGAAAAGTGTCCACAATTAGTACTTGCATACTAAATACTTTGACACTTAAATAAATTTATTTGATTTTTTTTGCTGTGCGTATTTCTCAGTTAAAAAGGGAAAAACTCAATTGTTATAGCTTCAGAATTTGTGTTACTAAAGGCGCAAAAATATTCACTTACATAAGGAGGCTTTTCTAGTGATAATATTGATTTGTTTTGTTTAGCGTAATGGTGCTGATTTTTCTGTGTTTGTGAACACTGGGCAAGAGTTTGATGGGAGTGACTCGGGAGCCAGGCCTGATGAAGCTGTATCGTGGGGAAAAATTAAAATGACTGCATCACCCGTCAAGGTAGGATATAGTATACTACTAGGTAGATGGAAGTTCATTATAACTGTCTTTGGCAAAAACTACAGTCAACAACGGCCACCCTTGGACAGAATTTTCTGGGCGTTGTAGAGAGGTGTCCGTTATTGGGAGGTTTTTGAAGAATTTGAGTGAATGATAAGTAGGGACGAGAAAACATGGCCAGTGTAGAGAGGTGGCTGCAACCTCGTTTCCAAGGTCTGTCCAGGGGACGGAAAAAAGAGACCCTGGGGACGAGGTTGAGGTGGCCATTAGTAGAGGTTCTAAACTGTTGACTTCTTGACCTTTTTGCATAGTTAGGGTTTAGTATTTATATTCTTACGTACATATATTTTTTTTAAATTGTAAATTTATATCATATAAAGTGCATTTGGGCACATAAAATTATTATTTTAAAGCCAAAGTCCCACCTTACAACCGACTCTGTATTGCGGCCACTTTTTACTGCCAACACGAAAGTTGAGTTATTTTGGTTATGTGAAAACCGCATAAGCCGACCACCTTGGGCATGGAATGAACCACCACCTTCGGCAATCCAACCTATCAATTTACCCCGTTCATCACTTTCTTTATTTGACCAAAAAAAAATAAAAAATCATGTAAAACTAGTTAGTGTAAAGTGTTCAGCGGCAGCCTCCAATGCAGGCGTCCTCAGGACTCGTCACGCGCTCCTCCCATACAAACGATTGCGTGATGAACCCTAAGTATGTCGGCGTTGGAGACTAAAATGCCAGCCGTCTCCCAGCTAAAACTCCTCATGGAAGCAGGGGGACCACGCCCACAAGGGGGAGACCACTGCCACAGAGGAGTGGGTGTAGAACGAGAGGACGGAACGGTTGTCCCATTGTATTGAGAAATGTCCGGCTTTGATTTTTGAAAGAGCCGCTGGAACAAACTTAGCTAAACTGAGCTAAGCTAAGCTGGTTAAGTTAAGCTAGAACAGTTTTCTGAAAGAAGAAAGAGTAACAACTGGGCGAGTAGTTAAAGTGAGGTTATTAAAAAGTATAACACGGACACTCGCTAATACCTGACGGACAACGCATTAACCTCGTCAATACGGACATACTAGGCGATTTTATACGTTCGTTGCGGCGAAATTCCCCGATTACGGCCGCTCATGATTCTATAGCCATTAAAAGTTTGTCAAATGGGCCAAGTCGGACAGCTACACCTATTTTATCTGTTTGGTTGAAAGAAAATTACATAGTTTGGTTCAATCGTTTTGTAATTTTTTTATTGTTATTAATTGTCTTAGTGGTGGTAAGACGCGGTACTAACTGAACTGCATTTTTCTTCTAAAACAATAAATCTCATAAATCAGTTAATACGTCAAAGAACTTGGGCAATCAGTGGAAAACCACGGACGCACTGACACGAATGTCGATGTGTTTATTTCAGGTTTGTGCCGATGCTTCCCTTGTATTTCCACTCTTGGTAGCAGAGACGTTTGCGAGGAACTTCAAACTTGACAACTAAAACTCAGCTCTTTGAGCTGGATTTGCAGATGAGGCATTACAGATGAAGCCTGCGTAACTGTCGAAATAGTACGATCGGTGTCAAAGATTTGGTTCCGGAGCCGCAGTAGAGTGTGGCCAGGCAGTTCATCTTATTTTCTCCTTGTTCTTCACGCGGACCGCCGTCAAAACGTGCCTTGCTTTCTCGCGAATTATCACGCAGGCTATAATAGATGGTTAGAATTAACTCCACTGTGGAGACCACAAAATAAATCTTACTTCTCTTTTACTCTAAACCAGTGATAAACAAACTTAAAAACACCGAAAAATGAATTGAAGTAACGAATATCTATGTTGCTGTACGTTTTTTTTTTACGACAAGGGAAACATGCTGGAGTCTCACCAGAAAATAGCAATCTTTCTTCGTCATTCAAATAATCCAACCATAAATGGCCAAAATAAAATTTTAAAAAATTATATCTACATAGCTTTTATTTAAAATGTCACACTGTAGGTAGTGTAGGGTTTCTTTCACATCACCGGCATGACATAAGGTTTAACTTGAAAGCCCCGTTCACACCAACGCTTATAAATATGTTTTAATGTTGTTTAGTTTAACTGCGTTTTTAGCCTCTATCTTGAACGTTTTTAAATGTCTGTAGATATTTTTCTAAAACTGTTTTAAACTAAACTGCAATGTTTAATCATTGGTGTGAACGGGGTAAGCGAGCTTGGCAAACATTAAATGTTATACGGCAGCGATTTTACGATATCAAACTTTTTCAATATGAAGCCGTATGCCCCCATTATAGATGATCTATCAGTCGAGCTTTTAAAACGCTATTTTAAAACTACTCTAATGCATTACTGCCGCTCAAATGGTTTTTGTCGGCAAAAGGTACTTTATTTTAGTTTGAGAGCCGCAATCGAGTTTTTTATTTCAAAGTACATCATGACTGAGTGCTAAATTGAAGTTTTCTCACAGTGCAAATTAGTTTGATATTCATTTCGCGCATAATTAGCTCTCAAATAATTATACAACTTTTAAGTTGTTAAAAGTCTTTCCTTTTTAAGTTTGAAGATATACCTAATTGCAGGAAAAAATAAGAATTAATAACATAAATCATATTCACAGAGGTATTGTTTTGCAAACATGGCATTTCAACCGATATTTCCAAACAAATTTCTACCAACTAAATGAATGATTTTTATCTTTAGAATGAATAGGTTTTTCTAAATTTCTTAACAATTTCTCTTCTCTAGTCCTCTGTGAATATCCAAGAAAAGCTCATTAACTCCAGTTTGTTATTTGCTATTTTAAAAGAACATTGTTAGTTAGATGTATATTTATTCATTGTTTATAAAGGACAATGATCTGAAAAATTCAGTGAAGAATGCTGTTCATACCCTGGTTCATATCATGAACAATCTCAGATCTTACAATCTTGTCTAAAGCTGTTAGTACTGCTTCGAGGGTGGTAAAGGGGGGGGGGGGGGGGGGGTCTGGATCACGTTTCACGAAAAATAAAATTGTCATTTCACGTTTCACGGAGAATAAAATGGCTATTTTACGAAAAAAAAAAAACATTCCTTACTTTTTGCTAATTATATTACATCCAAAGTACAGCTTTGTTTGTTGTCTTCACCGACAGTCCACTCCTCGTTCTTCCTGATGTAAAAAGAAAGCTGAGTTCTTTGTTTTGCTGATGTTGTGTAAAATTACCTAACCGGGGTCCAGAATGACGATCAGTCACGGTCATGCATTCGTCACGCAATTTACCACCGGCGTAGTCAAACGCTTACTGGATAATTTTTTGGGAGGAAGAAAGAATCACGGTTTACAGTAGCATTTCACGAGAAAAAAACAACAGTCATTTTGCAGTGCTCATGAAAAAAAGTCGATTCACGGCTAACGGGTATGTAACCAAATTACGTTTCACGAGAAAAAAAAATAGCCATTTCACAATTCACGGGGAAAAAAAGGCCTTTCACGGATCACGAAAAAACCCTTTACCACCGTCTGCTTTTTCGTTTCCCTGCAACCTCGTTTAGTTTCCAAATTCCTTGTAGTTTTTTATTATTATTAAAAAAGTAACCAGACAATAAACGGCAAAATACAATGGTTCCTCATCAGATCTATTACCACTTTTTTCAGGTTTTTTTTTTTATTTCTCTGCAGGTGCACTTAACAAATCATTTCAGCGAAAAAGGTGTTCGGAAGGCCGCCTCAATAGCCTAAAAAGTTCGTAATAAATTAGATTCCAAACTAGCGTTTTCTTTAGAAAGACCCCTCCTTTAATAGACTGCAAAACAGTCGTACTTTTTGCGTTGGTCATACGAATGCGCGCGGTCTTTGAACAAAAGGTCTGGAGCGAGACGCTAAAAAATACACCTTCGTAACATCGGAAAATGTAACAGCTTTTGTTTTCTGAGAATTAAGTGTCGTTTTGGGCATGAAATAAGGTCAGCTAGGATTTTCAGAAAGGAGAAAGCTAAAAATTACAAAAGCTGAATTCTACAGGTGTCACGAAGCTCTTTAGAACCTCTAATTTTATTGGCTTTGGGTATCACGAAGCTCTGTTGTTTCAGGGTTAGGGTCCATTCTTCTGGGCCCATTTGTTCAAAAGGTGGGTAGCGCTATCCACCGGATAAATCACTATTCGTTGGATAGCGCAATGGGTTTTGTTAACGTTTATTCACTGGATAGTGATTTATCCGGTGGATAGCGTTATCCACTCTTTAAACAACAGGCCCCGGTTGTTCAAAAGGTGGATAGCGCTATCCACCGGATAACACAATGGATTTTGTTAACACTTATCCACTGGATAGTGATTTATCCGGTGGATAGCGCTATCCACCTTTTGAACAACCGGGCCCTGGGCCCTGTTGTTTGTTCGGTTGTTTTCTCAGCCAATCCTTTGACGCGTTCCGAGAGCTTCGTCCCCGCCCAAATTCTGGAGATAAGATTCTTTCCTTAAAATTTTCTGCTGCTAAAATATTCAGCTAAAAGAACTGAAAAGTTCAAACTGTATTAGCTTTCAAAGAGTTTGCCACCCTCAAGTCCCAAATCTTTCTTTTTTTCGACTTTTTCATGTACGCACGTGCGTACAGGTAGCTACGCCCCTGGGAATAAATAACGCCTTTCAACGTGTTTTCCTAAACATTCTTGTTTGGTGCCCCTGTTTTGTAGTTTAGTGTTCAGGGCCCGGTTGTTCAAAAGGTGGATAGCGCTATCCACCGGATAAATCACTATCCAGTGGATAACACAATTGGTTTTGCTAATGCCAATCCACTGGATAATGATTTATCCAGTGGATAGCGCTATCCACCTTTTGAACAATCGGGGCCAGGTGGAGTTAAAAGCTTGCTAGTTTTCCTTTGAAAATTTTATGTCGAATTTTAGTTCTCTCCTTTAGATCATTCCCTTCTTTCATGGTCTTTAATCTTTCTCGGATGCAGTAGAATCTTGAAAACTCTAACTTCTCATTAACTCAGTTCAGTTTATTCTGCTTCGCTTCATAACTGACAGGATAAACTGACTGGTTTTAATAGAACTGGTTTCATTATTCGACATAGAATTCTAGAGTGCAAATATACATGGAAACGATTGCAAATATTTGACACGTGACCGACTCTTCTGACGGCGCGCTAGGAAAAACACTTTCAAAAATCTAGATTTACGAGAGGATGACTGTCGGATAAACAGTTTATTCAGGGAATAGGTGTGTAATACGCCACTTTTCGCTGAATAACCTCTATTTATCAACTGAGTTGGTAAAGTAAAATTGATTTAAAAAACTGACGTTTCGAGCGCTGGCCCTATCAGAAGTGTCAGGTTTTGAATCCTTTTACACTGGCTAATTTACTTTTTCAATCCAGTTGATAAACGAAATTTTCCTGTTACACTTCCCTACTGACACAGGACCAAAACTTTATTTATTCACGGATTGTAAACCTGTTAAAGTCCTAGCGTCTAATTGACTGCTAATTTACAGGATAAAAGCTAAAATATACTAAAACAAAAAAACAAAACAAGATGCTAGGCATCAAAATATTAAAATGTAAAATTATTAGAATATAATTTGACCTCATGTTTAATCTCTCAAAAAGTTTCATGATTCACCAGACGGTTTAAGTTTTAGGGATTCTACCGCGTCTCGCCTGCAAATATTAAATACAACCGCCTCTAATCGCGCTAACGCCGACCGACCGCAAAAAGAGACGGCTGAGTTTGCAGTTTATTCTAATGGAAATTATTTTAATTAACTATTTTATGTTTTGACTCGTTTTTGTAGTCAATCATTTTAACCAAGTGCTGTTAAAAATTCCACTGATAAATTACCGCAGATCTTTTTTATGAAAAATAAAAACGAATGATGTACTCAATAGAAAATGTCTTCCTGTTCTTATTGTCACCAATTTATGTTGTCTTTTGGCATTATTTTCTTAATTATTTTGCGATATACCTCGAGGAAACTGTTTAACACCCTCATCTATCTTTAATTTTAATTTTTATTAATATTTTGTTGTATTGCAACGCGACGTACCGCGTGTGTTTTCAATAATAGTTAATTCAGTCGAGTTTAGTCGAACTTTTTAAGGTACACCTCCCATAACCTTGAATCTGATTTTTACGAGCGACGCGAGTGGGACCGCGCGCGGGCAACAGCACTTGTATCAGCGTGAAACTGCTGGCTCGACGCAAGCTGACTGGATCGGTGGGTGAGACAAAAGGTGTCTATTCTCGCAGGCCAGAGGGCAAGGATGAAAACTTTAACTTCGTTCTCTTGCTTGCGCCGTGTTCATTTCCACTAAAGCGAATCTTTTGTGCTTGTGGCGCTGATGAGAATTAAGCGAAACATAAGCGAACACTGCTACTATATAACTGACTGAAACTTGTTGGCGGACTGAATAATTTACTTCAGTGTTGACACAGACATTAATTTTGAGTCATTTGTGTTTCGTCGATGTAGCCTCATACTTCTTCCCATAACTGAGTATCTCTGGTAAGAATCAACGATAGAATTCCCTCGCATTTCGAAAAATCGATGTTAGGCGACCTCCAAATGAAACGAAATCCATGGCGATAAAACATTCTGGCTATCAAACGCTCAGTGTTTTAGAAACGAATGATGAATAATTTCCAAAAACACCAGAGGCAAAATGAGCCGTTTTTATGCCTCGGATTCCACGTATATGAACAGAGACGACGAGACTAAACGAAAAAGGACTTCCACAAGTGATTTGGTACAAGTCAAAATCCAGCTTTTAGGTCGATCATCGCCGCTCATGTTGAGAACGGGCGGTATTTAAGTCCCAACAAAAAAGGTGTGACTGGAATAAACACTCAACAACAGCACTTCAAGACATTTATTTATTACACCTTGCAATAAAGACGGATAAATTTTACAATATGTTATATATTTCGTCGTTTACAGCGATTTCAGCCGGCGCGCCTACATCTCGGCCCTTTATTTTTAAAACCTGTGCAAGTGCGGGAAAAAGTCGCGGGTTTACCTTACAGTTTCGGTTGTCGGCGTAACGACTTAATTTCATATGATTGCTATGAAAATTATTGAATCCCTTATGTAGCTTAGAAGATATTAAAGTCATTTAGAAGCTGTTTTATGAAGCAAACATTTGAAATTTTAGCATTTGCACAAGAAAATCTTTGAGAATGCCTTGGCATAAAAACTGTTCATTGTTCCATAACACACCGGGTGCAATGCACTTGGCAGACATGTTAAAATAAAATTATACCTCCGCATTAGGCGATGATATCGAAATTTCCATTCCTGTACGTTCGCTATTCTCTCCCACAAATACATTGCTTGGTAAGGAAAATAACATATCACAAAAATTATAATGAGTGCGAAAATCATCTTAAGTAAATCTTTCTCTACGTCTGCGTTTTCTGGCTTGCTGAATCTGCGGTCATTCACATCAATCAAGACTTGTCTTCTTTGCTTATCTTCTTGCAATTTTCTTTCTTCTTCCTGGCTGTTGGTCACAACATGGAGTTCAACTGGTTCTTCAATTTCAACAACTGTATTTGAAGAGGGGATGATAGAGTTCCTAGCTTGCTCTGCCTTTTGGTAAATTCGCTTTCGTAAGCTGCAAGCCACCGCCCCGTAAGATGTTAACATGACCAAGTAAGGCACGGCGAAATTTAGGATTAATCGCACAGTTTGATACGTAGTGGGGTCAAATCCCAAGGGCTGCTCAAAGCAGTGGCCATTTTCAAACTTATATCCTAAGAATAAGGGGACACAAACAGCAGCAGGCAGTAGCCACAAACATGAAAAGGATAAAGTTTTCACTTTCCACGACGGGCTTCTCGAGTCGGGGTTGACGAGAACTCTGTACCGGTAGAATGCGAGGGTAGCCAAGGAATAAGTTACCACCATGAGAGAAAGAACTTGAAGTGGAGTTGCAATGCACGAGATATCACGGACGATAACATAATCAGGATCTTCATAGTCAATTTCATATTCCTTCACCAACATGACTGGTAAACAAATGGAACTGAGAATTTCTGCAAAGGCCATGTTAGCGACGAGATGGTATGAAAACGGTTTTCGGTAAGGCATACTCCACACCGCTTTACAAATTACCGAGTTACCGATCAAGCTGGCCAATATTATCAGCGAGAAAAAGGTAAGACGAAAAATACGCAAGCCTGTAGGTTCAATGTACTGGTCCACTTCCGAGGGCCCTGCAGTTGTTCCATTTGTGGCCGTCGTGGTGTTGTCAGTCGGGGAGGCCATTGTGTTTGCCGAGTCTTAATTCAAACAAGCACGTTTATCAGCGAGTCTAAACGGGCAGGAAGACGAATTCTGACTGCTTCAATTAGCTCAGTTGCAGGTGTTTTTAATTTTGATCTGCATGTTAACAGTGTTTTAAAATGATGGCCACTTTCAGTTCGTTTTCCACAAAAGCCAATCAGGTAACTTACCAACACAAACGCGTTTCAGGTATTGGCACAGTCGCTTAACTCTGTCAGAACTGTCATCTAAGCTGAGGTATCAATCAAGAAAAATGTATTCGAAGGTCTGCGTTATTGTTACAAACTCAGATGCTTCAAGTAGGCAATAATTGAAAAAAAATAACACTGATAAAAGGACATGTCAGCTAACTGATCCCTGAGGCATTATTTTTTGTTTATTTATATAAAAAATATATAGTACTGTTCAATAAGGACTGTGAACTTCAGCGGGGTATTGAAACGACAGGGGGTTTTATAATTGTTGTAATCGGTTGGCGTCGATTTCATTTCACCTTTTCAACCATTTCTCTAGTCTTCCGTAAATAAAACCCCAAAATTGTCACAAGTTTGTTCGAACAATGAACAGTTAAGCTGTGTCGACTTATAAATGGCCTTTTATTTGGCTCACGCTGCGTTGAACGACCAAAACATCGCCTGCCTTAGGCCGACTACCTTATAACCATAACAACCATAAAAATGATTAATTCTGAACACGCACAATATTTTTCACCGACATTGTTTATTGCGCACACCACAGCTGCATTAAAACTCTAACCTTTTTACTTATGGTATGCTGTAATATGTGAAGCATCGGAAACTGAAGTTCATACCGCGTCTAGTGATGGGTATCCGACAGTTTTTTTTATCTTTTTCCACTTTCGAAAAAAACCTTCATTAAAACTGTTGGAACTTTAAAGTTTTCATTTCCATCGCCCTCCAGGGCCGGCAGGATTTGGAGTTTTGTTCCTGCCAAAACTCACGTTTTCCAGTATCATTTGTTTGCATTAAGGCAAACCTGACATTATTTGCTCCCAAAACTTTAAACCACACGCGGACAGCTGTTTTGCCCTTATTGAACCTACTAGAAGACTCGGTGGCACTTCACCTATCTCAAATTCTAGAAAAGAGTACCATCATGATTAGTTCACGGATATCGGATTGCCGGATTTTGGCCACTAGCCACACGTAATGTGTGCAGTGACAACCAAATCTCTCTTAACTCTCTTCTAGAACGACACACGCTCTTCTAGTTTTTCAGCTACGACGTCGCTTGGACGCGCTTACGAGCCTCTAAAAGGGCGAAACAGCTGTATACCTCTGCTTTCTAGATTTCAGCGCTCAAAGTTTATATATTATGTCAGGTCATTGTTGAAATGAATTACTGTGCCTTACAGTGTTACATACATACATACATACATACATACATACATACATACATACATACATACATACATACATACATACATACATACATACATACATACATACATACATACATACATACATACATACATACATACATACATACATACATACATACATACATACATACATACATACATACATACATACATACATACATACATACATACATACATACATAAGCTTTATTTTCACTCGAATTTTAGAGTAGCTTACAGAAGCTAATATTTTCGAGAACATAAAAGTTAATTTTATAGCTAAGCGAGACAGGGACTACACAAAGTTACAACACTGAATTTTTCTTCTTAAGTCTTCAAGCACACTAGTGCGTGTTCTATTGTTTCATTTATATAAATATTAAACGTTTAAAAATATCAAAATAATCTTCTCAATGCAGTTAAGTTTTTTAGTGTTTTTAAGGAAACGAAATCTATGATCTTTTTTTTGGAAGGGAATGGGATACAAAACAATTTTTTTGGGATAAGACGCGGCGGCTGTTTTGTCGACATGCACTATGTAAATTACTTAGTCATTGTCAGCAAGATGATGCAGCTCATTTGGCAGATTTCAAACCCATACTACATTAAAATTTAAAGAAAAGCGAGCTGCGAACTGCCAAGTATGACAGGGGGTGACAACTTTAAGAAGGCCTGTTTCGGGAGAGAAACAAAATTCTTCCGGGAATCTGAAGATTTTGACGGGAATCGGGAGACTCAAAAAATTTTCGGGGAAACATGAGATACAATGTTGTTAAAATTTCTGGAAGTTTGAAATTTTTGCGAGAATGTCTCCGAAAAAATCGGGAAGATATTCCAAATTTTCGAGACAACTTTCAGTTAGACACAGCATTGCTCAAACAGCGTTTGTTAGAGTTGTCACCCCCCGTAAGTATGCACAAACACAACACTCTTTCTTTCGACCGATTTTTTTTTTAACAAGGTCAGTCTGAATTTTTGCCAATGTCTATTGTTCCTAAAACCTTTTCACAAATAATGCCTGCTAATATTTAGACTTATAAAGCAGCCCAAAAAAACTTGAAAATTACGCATATGCCGCGAAAATGTCAATTTATAACAAGGTGCTTATTTCTCAAAACTATACACTACTACTACAAAACAGTCAGCATTTCCGACGCGTCCCAGATTTCTGCGATGATCGGTGATTTTCCCGAAATATCGGCAAAATCTGGGACGGTCGGAAAACTACAAAATCCCCGATCGTCTGGGATTTTCCCGACATGTGAAAAACAGGCTTTTTAAATCAAGGGAGAGGAACCATTCGCGCGCGAGCCTCACGCTCACGCACACGCAGGTGCACGCGCGAAAAAAATACGGACTGTTTTGCAGTCAACCACAGAGCCACTAACAAGCTTCTTCCTTCAATTATTGTCAAATCTCACGAAGTTGTAGGTTTAATGTTGTTTCCAGCAACTTTGAGCAAAGAAAGTTTCCGACTTTTAGACCTCGTTTAAAAAATCGGCCACATGTTTTTTTCATTACCGTTTTCCAACCTTAAAGTAGTAGCACCAGTTCGATCAAATTTTTGAATTCATTTTTGTGCATTTTCCGGAAGGAAATAACGTATTTAATAACCTGCCCAAACCTTTCTTCAATCCGATCAAGGGCCGCCATTAATTTACATGTCCCTGAAGTTCCAGTCGCTTCAGTCTGCTTGGCTATCACTTGGAACTTCAGGAACATGCAAATTTAATGGCGGCCGTGCGGGCGAAAAAAAAAACCGTTTTCATGTGATCGGATTGAAAAACGGTTTGGACAGGTTACTAAATACTTCCAGCAACTTTGAGTAAAGAAAGTTGACCGACTTTTAGACCTCGTTTAAAAAATCGGCACCATTTTTTTCCCTTGCAGTTTTCTAATCTTAAATGAATAAATTGTCATCCACTAACCCTATTGCACATCAATTTTCGTTTAATTTATTGCACGATAAAAGTAATTTGTTATCCAGAAAAACAACTGTTTTTCTGTTGCCGTTTTCTAACGTTAAACCCACAAATTCTCACCGCTAAAAACCAAAAATGGTTGCAACAAACCCCACTCTTGAATTACCGCACATTAAAGACCCACCTTCACCCAAAAGACGTTGCGGTCGTTTGTTTTTGTTTTGAAATGCTCCATTGTTCATACGAGTGATCTGGTTGCTTGCACGCATTCAAGCGTGAATTTCAGCACAGAAACTAAACACGGCGCGCACAGTATTTTGGGTGAAGGTGGGCCTTTAATATATGTATATTTAATTTGACGCACGGTAATTCTCGCACGATAAAGTCGCTTGCTATCCGAAGCCACCAACTGTTTTGCTCTTGTCGTTTTCTTATTTTTCATCCGATATTTCCCCACTCGTTAACCGAGGAACAGAAAAACTGTCGTTTAAGTTTTATTACATCTAACTAATTTTAATGTGTCGCACATTGAATATTCATGGTAAGATAATAAACGTCACTTAACATGACTTAACAAAGCAAGTTGTCCTATATGAATAAGAACCGCAGTAAATGTTTCTTTCCTTCCGTTTTCTTATCGTTAAATCAAATTACCATCCACTAATTAACCGAAACATCAAATATTCGCTTCATCTAATTTACATTATTCATTTGCCAAAGGATATCATTTAATTTATCACGCGATTATTTTTCAACTTCCTGCACAATAACTTTTTTTTGACCTACGGAGTTAAAGTAGCTGATATTTTCGGCAGTTAGCGGAATAATCCTTTTTTTTTTCAATTTAAAATATAGTTAGTCTTTTCACAACATATTCAGCTTTACTTTACTGTTAAATACACGAAAATAAATTTATATCATAATATCTTTTGTATTTTTGGGGCAGGAACAAAGTTCATTCTTCGCCGCAAATCTTCTATTGGTTCCTCGAAGTGTTTTTCAAAATACACGTTCATGAAAAACTTGGACTGAAAGCCGCAGTATACAGCCCAGGGGACGTAATATTTCCTGAGATCACCACGCTCTCTGTGAAGAAGTAGAAACGAAAATCACTTCACACATTACAAATCAGGATTTCATCCAGGGACTCAAAAGTTAGGACCACCCCACTACAGCATAATAAACAGCACCACAGAAAGTACTGCTCAGTAGCTTTCATTTGAATGGTCACACTTTAGGATTTCATCCACAGACTTAAAAGTTAGGACCACACTGTACAGCATTGCATAATAAACAGCACCACAGAAAGTACTGCTCAATAGCTTTCATTTGAATGGTCACACTTCAGGATTTCATCCACAGACTTAAAAGTTAGGACCACACTGTACAGCATAATAAACAGTACCACAGGAAAGTACTGCTCCATAGCTTTCATTTGAATGGTCACATTTTAAGATTTCATCCAGACTCAAAAGTAAGAAGTACCTTGTACAGTATAACAAACAGTACCGCAAGAATTAAATAAATAAATGACTTATTGATATAAAATTGCACCATTGGTGACGTCCTTTATATTAGACTGCGAGCAGGCTCTTTCTTTTCCTAATCTTTCTGGGGGGCGAGATGCGATTGCATAATTATTACATTTCCGCTCGCGCCAAGGATCCGAAGGAAAAAAGACCAACTGCGCGCAGTTATAAAATTAATAGCTAAAAGAACATAATTAAGATAACTTACACGATATTGAGGGCTACTGGTCGGCGATAAGCGGTTAACAATTTTTTAACGAAATTAAATTACATTCACAGGTAGTAATAATACTGACATTATGGTAAGAAATATAATAAAGACAATGTTATAAAATTCAATAACGCGGCCACAATACGCGGCCACAATACGACAAAGGAAAACTAACTCATCAAACTTGTAAGGGCCACAAAGAGACTACGTTTAAAGCGATCGCACTTGAATTGAAAAGAGATAAGTTATGGCTACTGCGCATGTACCGGCTACACACGCTTAACCTTGTATGAGGAATGAGGTGGGCAAGTACAAAGCTGCTCTGCCAACCTCGTTCCCAGGGTCCCTCTCCATCCCATCCCACGGGAAGGAGAGAGATCCAGTAAACTTTTAGAGTTTCTTTCCAGCACTCTCTTACACACGTGAAAATTAAATACACACGTACCTTGATGTCAATCTTATAGGAGCAACAATAGAACTCAAGGCACACATTGGTAATCCTGTCTGAATCATCTCGTACCACTTCACCGCTATTTCATGAGGGACACTATATCAGAAAAATAAAGGAACCAAGTAGCCTTAAGCCTGGTTTACATATGTCGGGAAAATCACAGATGATCGAGAATTCCGCTCTTTCCCGACCGTCCCAGATGTTCCCTATATTGAATAGCAGTGTCGGCAAAATCGGCGACGATTAAAGGCTTGGTACTGAGCTAATCCCAAACAGTCAAAATTTATGTTTCATAAGTCGGGAATGATCGCCGACCATCGCAGAAATCTGGGATGCGTGGGAAAAATAGAAACGCTTCCAATTTTCCCGATTCATCTCCGACCTCTCCAGCACAGGGAGCCCATACAAACAGATTATATGGGCTCCCTGTGACTCCAGATGATCGGGGATGCCTACACTGTACGATTTCGTGTTTTCGTAAGTCAGCAAAATCTGGGATGGTCGAGAAACAGCGTGTCTACGTGCGCACATAGACACTTAGAGTGGATGCTAAAACTGAAAGCTGTAACAATAAAAATTGTAACAATGAAAGCTGTAGCAATGACACAACCGGAAAGAGATCAAATTCGAGAAAGGGCAATGGCACGAGACCTGAATCCTGCAAAGACCCCTTCCACACTTTCTACGCACTAAATTCTGCAAAGGCTGACACTCCCAACATTAACACTGCTCTATGGAATTAATGAAAAATTGGCCGAAGATCAGACAAGACGATAATAACAGCCGCGAAAAACGAAAACGAAACGAAATTTATTTACCCACGTAACACCTGGGAGCTCAAGAGCTCGTTACAACGTGTACGTTGTAACGTGTACGTTGGAATTTGGAATGTTGGTTTTTAAGGAGGGAAAGACCGGAGTAGGGGAAAACCGGAGTACTTGGAGAAAAACCTCTCGGAGCAAGGTGAGAACCAACAACAAACCCAACCCACGTATGACGGCGAGTCCGAGGATCGAACCCGGGCCACACTACACCACCCGTACTCCCCGACACCACCCCTGCTCACCGCGCTGGTTAACAATAACATTGCTACCCACCGGGTGAGTTGGCTTCAAGTTGACCCGGGTAGAACGTCACCCCAAAATTTCAAAAGAAGAAAGATTGAATTAACCGTTTAACTCCCAAGAGTGCCAAATATCAAAATTTAAGAAAAATCCAAAGTTTCGTTTTGTAAAATATTGAAAAACAAATGGTACCATGCAAAAGTACTGCTGAAGAGGTTTTATTTGAATGGTCACACTGTAGGATTTCATTGACAGAGTCAAACGTTAGAACTGCATTTCATGTCTCCATAGATGCGGACTCTGGGAGTGAAAGGGTTAAGTGTACATCCAGAAACTAAAGAGGCTTATACATGTCACCATTTTAGTGTTATTTTAAACAGCTAAAAAGCATATTTATATCAGTGGAAACGCAAAAATAATGGTCCAGTTTTGTTTAAAATTGCTTTACGGGTATAATGAAATTATAAACAAGTGTCTCTGACAACAGACGGTCAGGATGGAAATGGATTGCAACTTGAAAAAATTGGTGAATTTTTTCAAGTTTGTTCAATGTGTTTTGGAAAATTTGCTAATTTGCTTCTAAGAGCATTTTGTGTTTGAAGTAACTGAGATGCTCAGTTTTAATTCTAGCACAGTCTCAGACAAAAACATATAAACCACCATACATGTTATTCAAAGGGAGCCTATGTGTTTGTTCTGGCGACAGTCCAGAGGCGTAGCTACCTGTACGCACGTACGCACGTGCGTACCTGAAAAAGTCGAAAAAAAAAAGATTTGGGACTTTAGGGTGGGGGATGGAGGTAAGGGGAGTGTTTGAAAATTGATTGTGCGTACCTCTGAAAAATTCCTGGGTACGCCCCTGCAGTCACCAAAAAATAAGAGCCAAAATAAATTTAACGGATGCTCTTGGTCCTCTTGCAGGCTAGAAATGAATTAGCTTGACCTTACACAAGATATAATAAGGTATAAATAAACATTATTATAAATAAAAATTATTTTATTGTACCAGCATCAACTAGAAAGATCAAAAACCTGCAGAAAAAGTGAGTGACTCCAAAAGGTAGTCCATAATTTCTAAAACTTTCTAAACAGGATGCCAAATTCCACTTCTTTACCTTTAACAATATGTTTAATAAAATTAATATTCTATTATCACAATATTTTACAGTTCAAACCTGATTGATAAGCCAGCCAGAGTGTGCACAAAGTCATGAAGTTCTCTGTATCTCTGCATTACATAAGCAAGATCTGTGTCGTCTACAAACTTCACCTAAATCAACAAACAATTGAAACAAGTTCTTAAAATGTTTAGTTTTTATGTGTGTTTAGAAGAATGTAGCATCCTCTTCATTAGGGCTTTACTATAAATTGTCAGCAGGACTGGTAATTTTTTAAATGGCTCACAAGTGACGGAGCTAAACTCGGTTTCTGTAGCATGAAGCGAGTGAGAGTATAACTACTCCCCCCTGGATGGGATGCCAGTCCATCACAAGGTTACCCCCCTGCATTATGTTGCCAGTACCCATTTATACACCTGGGTGGAGAAAGACAACGTGGAGCAAAGTTTCTTATCTAAGGAAACAGCACGATGGCAGAGACCAGGCTTGAACCACCAACCTTCAGTTTGAAAGTCTGACGCACCAACCACTAGAACACCGTGCCTCCTGTACCTACAAGTCCATTAAAATGGTCCACATTATTTACAAACAGTCCAGCCAGCATGTTCTGACAAATAATGGCATATATTGACCGCTCTCGCCAGCCAGTTCCAACAAATAATAAGCCCCCTTAGAAATCGGTGTATGTCTATTAGGGAACCTGTATAGTTTATTTTATTGCTCACTGATTGATTTGCTAACTGTTAAAATAAACGATACGATTCATTTGTTGCCACCTGATATTTTTTTTCTTGTAACAGGCTATCTCCTACTGAGCAAGACCGCTTTGAGGTGCCAAGCATTCAATGAACAAAGCTTTTGTTTTGATGACATGAACATAAACAAATCAATGGGACAACGTTGGCATCGCGTTTTCTTTAAAAGTGTTTGTTGGATCATTATGTAAAACGCTTCTGGCTTCCATTTCTTTAGTAAATCTACTTTTCATGCTAAATCTTTTATAAAACCAATAAAACGCTACAGTTGAACCTCCATGTGTGACCAGCTCTCCTAAGCGACCACCTCTCCTAAGCGATCACCTCTCCTAAGTGACCACCTCTCCTAAGCGACCACCTCTCCTAAGCGACCACCTCTCCTAAACGACCACCTCTCCTAAGCGACCACCTCTCCTAAGCGACCACTTCTCCTAAGCGACCACCTCTCCTAAGCGACCACCTCTCCTAAGCGACCACCTCTCCTAAGCGACCACCTCTCCTAAGCGACCACCTCTCCTACGCGACCACCTCTCCTACGCGACCACCTCTCCTAAGCGACCACCTCTCCTAAGCGACCACCTCTCCTAAGCGACCACCTCTCCTACGCGACCACCTCTCCTAAGCGACCACCTCTCCTAAGCGACCACCTCTCCTAAGCGACCACCTCTCCTACGCGACCACCTCTTCTAAGTGACCACCTCTCCTAAGCGACCACCTCTCCTAAGCGACCACCTCTCCTACGCGACCACCTCTCCTACGCGACCACCTCTCCTAAGCGACCACCTCTCCTAAGTGACCACCTCTCCTAAGCGACCACCTCTCCTAAGCGACCACCTCTCCTACGCGACCACCTCTCCTACGCGACCACCTCTCCTAAGCGACCACCTCCCCTAAGCGACCACCTCTCCTAAGCGACCACCTCTCCTAAGCGACCACTTCTCCTAAGCGACCACTTCTCCTAAGCGACCACCTCTCCTAAGCGACCACCTCTCCTACACGACCACCTCTCCTAAGCGACCACCTCTCCTAAGTGACCACCTCTCCTACGCGACCACCTCTCCTAAGCGACCACCTCTCCTAAGCGACCACCCCTCCTAAGTGAACAGCTCTCCTAAGCGACCACCTCTCCTACGCGACCACCTCTCCTAAGCGACCACCTCTCCTAAGCGACCACCTCTCCTAAGCGACCACCTCTCCTAAGCGACCACCTCTCCTAAGTGAACAGCTCTCCTAAGCGACCACCTCTCCTAAGCGACCACCTCTCCTAAGCGACCACCTCTCCTAAGCGACCACCTCTCCTAAGCGACCACCTCTCCTACGCGACCACCTCTCCTAAGCGACCACCTCTCCTAAGCGACCACCTCTCCTAAGTGACCACCTCTCCTACGCGACCACCTCTCCTAAGCGACCACCTCTCCTACGCGACCACCTCTCCTACGCGATCACCTCTCCTAAGCGACCACCTCTCCTAAGCGACCACCTCTCCTAAGTGACCACCTCTCCTAAGCGACCACCTCTCCTAAGTGACCACCTCTTCAAAGCGACCACCTCTCCTTAGCGACCACCTCTCCTAAGTGACCACCTCTCCTTAGCGACCACCTCTCCTAAGCAACCACCTCTCCTATGTGACCACCTCTTCTAAGCGACCACCTCTCCTAAGCGACCACCTCTCCTAAGCGATCACCTCTCCTTAGCGACCACCTCTCCTAAGCAACCACCTCTCCTACGCGACCACCTCTTCTAAGCGACCACCTCTCCTAAGCGACCATCTCTCCTACGCGACCACCTCTCCTAAGCAACCACCTCTCCTACGCGACCACCTCTTCTAAGCGACCACCTCTCCTAAGCGACCACCTCTCCTAAGCGACCACCCCTCCTAAGCAACCACCTCTCCTAAGCGACCACCTCTTCTAAGCGACCACCTCTCCTAAGCGACCACCTCTCCTAAGCGACCACCCCTCCTAAGCAACCACCTCTCCTAAGCGACCACCTCTCCTAAGCGACCACCTCTCCTAAGCGACCACCTCTCCTAATAATATTATTATTATTAATTATATTATTATTAGATTCCAGACCTTTTCAAATCAGTCTTTGTCTATTTAACTGCCATGGCAAGACAAATGGCCTACACTTTAACGTGTGCATGTATTATAACTAGTTGTAAAATTCATTAATAATTCATAAGGGTACTAACAAAATAATAGAAATGAGCCATTCCAATCACATGATTTTTAGAACGTAAAGTTTTTTTTTTTAAATTACCCTCTATAGGCCTATACAATCTTGATACAACTCGCGAGTGGTTGTATCTAATTTGCAGTTCCAGATACAACTCATGAGTAGTTGTATCTAATTTACATGTGAATGTGAATTTCACAAGTTGTTTACTACATTCGCATCCGTGTTGTATTGGCAATATACATTCACTCGCCTTCGGCTCGTGATTGTATAGGCCGATACAACACTCCCGCTCATGTAGTAAACATTACTTAAATATATTTTATTATTATCTAGCAAAAAGTTTAGCCTTACCTCATCTCTATCGGGTGTGATTCTCTATTTAAGGAAATAAAAAAAAACAGTTACAGACAAGGTTAGATGTCCTAGTTAAGAAGATTACTAAACACTGTAAATCCTCAAATGAGTGCTTCCCCTTGAAAAAGCGCCCCCTTCAAATAAGCGCCCCTTGTATCAGCCAAATGTTAAAATAAGCACCCCCCCCCCCTTGAGTAAGTGCCCCTTTTTTTGAGACAAGAAAGGTTGAGTACAGTGTTGATCATGTTTAATCACTTGTGTGGCATTTTTTACAATCATTGGTATTATTACTACATCATTACAATACAAGAAACCAGTTTCTTTTCTTCTATATTGCATCACACAATTTCCAGATCCATGTATTGGCATAGTTCCTTTTATTAAATAGATACCCTCCTTGAATACAGTCAACTTTTAACATCATTCAAAGCAGTGAGTAATATCCCCTTGTATTCAATTGTCTTCCGCAAAAAGTCATCTGGCTTTCTCAGTTCAGTTAATGAAACTTCCAAATCTTTCTCGAGGATATTACTTTGGGACGTTGCTTTGCCTCACTCTGTTTCAGTTTTTGCTTCAAATAGTTCATAATTATCTCGCACTCAAGAGTTTTTCTTAGAATTGCTTGACAGAATTATGAGCAGCCTTGATTCACTTTGTATTTCTTTCAATAGTTTTCTTTGAATCTGTAAACTTTTTGATCAAACATTTTGCACATTTACAGTTTGTTTACAAGGAGCGAGCAAGTGAGCAAGTGCTTATTTGCTGCCATCTGTGATAAACCCATTCATTACGCTTCGCGTATTCCTAGGTTAAAAACGGACAGATGCCTACGAATAGTTAACAGCTCTGGAAAACGGTGAGTTTACTGAAGGCCAAAGATTTAGATTCCATAATTTAAGTGAAAGTCTGCTGAAATTATGCAAAGAGACACCAATTTTATGGTTAATATATAAAACACAAAATATGCAAATTTGGTACACCATAATTTGATACATGTTTCTCAAGACTGGCAAAAACACGCATTTCTTAGAGGTGTTGGAAGGCAACTATGATCCTGAAATCTCTTTGTTATTTCTTTAAGTAGTCTAAAGTGTTGCTTTTTTGACGAAAAAATGAAGCAGTTGGTGGTGATTACATTGCTGATAACAGTATATTTCTGACGTGACCTGGCATTTTGCATGTGGCAAAGAACTTTTTCAACAATGTTCGTCTTGTTTGTTCGTCTGGAGCGCATGAGGAATTATTCACTAATCCATGGTAGGTGCTTACTTTTACAGATCATCCAACAGAAAATACATGAAACTCGTAAAATTTGGAATCTTAGTGATTCAATATAACTGCTTATTTTTTCACTTCAACTGGAGATGGAAATATTTCCAGGGGGATGAGCAAAATTTTGTAAATTACCGGGGAGCGGGGGTTAATTTTGGGGGCTGATTTTGGAAAATCCAGAGGGGAGGGGGTCATAGGGCAAATCCCTTCTGTGGGGGTATGGATATTTTCTGGAACTACACAATGTAGAATCGTTCAATTTTTTTGTTTTATCATGTAACAAGCGCTGGGATTAAAAAATTAAATAACAAAGGAAAAACAAAAATAAATTCTGGTAGCTGTAGTAAAATGATGCCATCATTATCCAGGAAAATCACCTACTACAAAATGACATTAAAAGAAAAACATAATTTTCATGTGATTTTTTTTAATGTCAGCGTAAGCTTACATTGATGTCCATACCCCTGGCATATTCCCTTCCAAGCGATCCATCTGGAAGCTGCCGGAGTTTATTGAGGTCAAGTGTGGATGGGTTTAAGCGAGGACGTTCCCTAAAAATTGAGGAAGTGCACCAATATGAATGACTGATTGATAGCATTGCTTAATTTTATCAACACCTGTACAGGGCTCAAAATTGCGCCTGTATCGGACGCATTTGCGACTAAAGATTTCGCTTTTGCAACTAAAATTTGTCTATTAGTCGCGATTTTGCGACTGTTTTAAGGCCTAACTAATAAAGGAATTATATTCAACAGTCTTGTGTCTTACTTGTAACTGGTAGTTGCAATTTTATTCAAAATATCCTGTGAAATTCACATTTAATGTTGCGTGACTTAATTGTCAATTTCATGCTCCATTAATGCGGTTTCCAAGAAGTGTATCACGGGCGCACTTTTTCAGACTTGCTTAGAAATTTCTTGTTTCCCATTTCCGGTTCCGGTAGTAGTAGTTATTTTTTTTTTTGTGACTAAAATTTTTGAACTTGCAACTAAATTACTCGCAAATTGCGATTGAGAATTTTTTTTAATTTCAAGCCCTGCTGTAATCATTAATTTCCCCACATACTTAATTTTGCCAAGTCAACAGACCTGTATTACTTGAGGTTTACTCACACTTGTTAGTTTTTTGGGCAGTTGGGCAGTGTGGTTTGTTGGTTTGCATACTGTAAACAGAAACATGAACCACTGAGCACATTTCCTGACAGTGTTCATATAAATTTCCAAGTGGAACACAATTCCTTGACTTGTAGGGGTCCCAGGACTCTTTTTTCTTAAAACTTTATGCTAACACTGCCACACTTGTCAGCTGCTAGCTATTTATGAGAGCCTTGAACAAGCCAATCAATCTTCTACAACTGTGAAAAGCAGAGTTGCTGAAAAGCAAATACTTTATCGAGTGGAGCTAAAGTAAGGCATGTGACACTGTAAATTGTGCACATATAATCTTTTTAACATTTTTTTATATCACTCATGAAAATAAGTGAGAGTAAAGTAGATATGCATTCCTGTTCACACCTGTCTAGTTACTTAAGGTCTATACCTACTCTAATATCTGTTGTCCAACTGGATCTTGCATCATTCTGTGGTGCATGTTCTTGAGTGCAAGCAGTCCTGTTGTTTCCCCAAGAGTGGCCACCATATCTGTTGATAGGAATACATATTAAATGTAGCATGACCATGCCAGAAAGTAAACTGGAACACTTTGATTTAATGCATCAGTCAATTCCAGCAGTCTCCAGGCATTAGGTATGGGGACAATGCCCCATAATGTGTCCAAAGAAGAGGGCAAATGCCCAACACCCCAAGGTGCATGGAGAGATTAAGTATCACACAATTTTTAATACCCATAGAGGGCTGGAATGGTCATGGCAACTGCCATTTTCTTTGCGTAGAGACCTGCTTTCATATACTACACTTAGAATAGGGACTTCAATTTTTTTTTAAAAATTTTAATGTTTATCTTAGTTTTTAATTAGTGTCACCAATTAGTGTGAGAAACGCTAGAACAATTGACACTTAAATAAGTTTACTACTACTACTACTACTACTACTACATACACTACACAACAGCAAATGGCAGACAACAAACTTATCTGTGGTATATACATTAGTTCTTTGTAAATTCTGTATCCTTTCTGGCAAAGTCTACAAACGATGCAAGGCGTAATTTCTCAGCAAAATTTGCTGAGACTTTGAAGCCATGAGGGTATCAAATGCCCAAATATCAATAAGTTAAGCTGACATTTCAAGCACTAGCCCTTCAACAGAGTGAATCACTGTGATGAAGGGCTATTGTAGCTCATGGAACATCATCTTTTGAATCTTTTTACGGTGGCCAATTTTCCTTACCAAATCAGTTGATAAAATCTAATTTTTGTGTTCCACCCACTGATGCAGCACCCCCCCCCCACCCCCGGACACTGGACAAATGAAACAAATTTGGCAAATGCCCCATGGCGGGGACAATTGGCTGGAATTGACTATTATGCATAATTTACCCTTTTATTCATCAATGATATAGACTCACGATTATTAAAAGATAGCATGATAATAAGAACCCTCACCAGCCCTTGTTGGATTGTACAGTGCCACAAGAGCAGATCCTGCCGTCAGTAAAACCTTCTGCATCATAGATGTATGAATGTGGGACTCGTAGAGTTGGGGTTCAGTCTCTTCCTCTGAACCATGGATATTGTCACTTATAACATCATCAAATTCAAATCCTAGTGAAAGAAATCATAATATTCTTTAATATTTTACGTAATAATCATTTTATTTAATAATAGTGTTTATTCAATACTCAACAACTGTCAAAATACCATATAAGTCTTAAGACTTAAACTTAACAGACTTAAAAAATTTATAAGCTTAATATCAAAATGCCCAGCGCACACTAGCTGTATAAAGCTAATTCCCCCTACGCTACAGCAGTATTGCCTCTGCCATGCAAATAGAAAAGCATATTAAAGCTATTAAAGTTAATTACCTGCTGATACAAAGCGTCTTCCCCTTGACTGCCTCCAGGAATTAAACAAAACTTTCAATGCACGACGACTTCGAACCGCGGTCGCCGCCATTTTGTTTTTAGTCCCAGACCCTTCTCTGTCTGAAACATTACAGTCCCGATACAGTCCCGAAATTGTCCTGAAGCCATTTGGTACGAGAATTCTTTTTCCAATCGCTTCCTATCGATCGAGTGACCGCAGTTTTTTTGTGCAAACTGGTCCATTTGTTTTATACTGAATAGAGGGGTTAGTTTCTAAAGAAACTGTGGTGCTGCGCTCTGGGGGAGTGAAACACGAGAATTTGGTTTTATTTACTGCGTTTATGAGGTAAATTTGTCAGCTGACGTTTCGAGCGCTAGCCCTTCTTCAGAACGAATTAGATAAGCAGATTAGGGCTTTAATATTAGACTTTCGAAACACAACTAAGCATTAGAACTAAGTCAACTTTAACTTTAAAATTTAAAAAAACGAGCCCTTCAAAAACTAACTCCTCTATCCGTAAGCCAACTTAGTCAAAAAAAACCTGGACCGGATAGAAAGAGGTTGACATTGCGCGTTTTTTTTTCCGACAAGTGATTTCTCCTTTGTCGTGCATATTTCTACTCCCTCGCATATCCCTGAGGTGCGGTAAGGACTATGGGCCCTTTCCCTCCCAGAGTCGGTTATGGTCTTATGGAGACATGTAGTGTAGTTCTAACTTTTCAGTGTGTGGACGAAATCCTATGGTGTGACCATTCAAATGAAACCTCTTATGCAGTACTTTTGCATGGTACCATTTGTTTTTCAATAGTTTACTGAATGAAATTTGGCATTTTTCTTAAATTTTGATGTTTGGCGCTATGGGAGTTACAGGGTTGATTCGGCTGATTCTGGCCCAATCTCTCCGTAGTGAGCTAGCTGCGCGCTTTGAAAATGAGACTTACTAAATCAAGCCCGAGAACTTCTTGCGATCAGAGAAATAGTCTGTGTAACAAGCACAAGAGTTAAACATCTCGTGCGCATCCTTGAAAATTCACGCCCCTCATTACAAAGCCAACGCGCGATAAAGTCGGCAAGCAAGGCAAACCAGCAAGAAGAAGCAGGCGCAGAAACCTGAGCTCACTTTTACCCTTCCAATTTCTTTTTCGCTGGCTCTAATCCGCTCGCGGCTTAACCGCTCGCAAGAGAGTCTCGTGAGTGATCCGAATTTGTTTGCAATCTAAGAAATTACTTTTTAATGAGGTTTTATCACGCCTGTTTTTCACAAGTTAGTTTTAGTTGTGTGTAAGTCCCAAAGGGCAATCTCTGAATTTCGCACCTATTGTTTTTATTTCGTTGTTGCGGTCACTGACTTCGTGTGTCCTAATGGACTTATTAGTGAGCGAGAAAAGTGTGAATAAAAAGCTTGACGTCTTGAATTTATGTTCGCGTGTCTGTAACACAAGTTGGCAAGACAAAATTTGAGAATTGTGTAACACTTTAACACAGTTTTTTCACTGAATGGCACTCGGTGCATAAAGAATGACGTTCTGAAAGAGTGAAGAAGCAAAATTAAACTCAGTTAATTTGTTAGATCAGTTTTAATTTGACAATTTACAAAAGATGATTGAGTGTGACGAAGCATTGTTTCATAACATGCGAAAAACCGAGAGAAAAATTTGTCCGCACCAAATAACCAGAATGATAATTAGCTGAACACATCAGAATGTCAAATCCTATTTCATTCGTCCAATTACAAAAGAAGCCGGGATTATTTCTTAAGGACAAGTCTCCCAGCAGCGTTTTGAAACCAAACAATTGAATGTTCTTGGTGTTGTTACCGCCGTGTTTATTTGCGCGCAAGGCGTGTTTCAAGTTAGCGTGTCATGATATTTCTTTGTGCTTCTTGCTTGAGCGCGCGCACCGATGAAATTAACTCAACAGAGTTATTTGCTCCAATAAATTAAGCTGCTTCCCTGACTTTTAAATTATTGTGGCCACAGCGTTTCATTGTTGCACTTGCTTTATCTGAGCAGCATCAGCTGCGTCATAAGCCAGTTTTCAAAAAGTTTTAATTGGATGCTATTAATATTGTTAGCGATAAGGCACAAAACCGAAGAACCCAACGTTTTACACCTGTCTGTACCACGGGTGAAATCTTTTGCGCAGATTGTCCTGTTCTAAGTCGGCCCGCCCAATCAAAATCCCTTGAATACAGACTTTCAGAGCAATTAACGCCCAACAGTGAATTGTTAGTATGACACCTTTCGCACTTTAAAGCAGATTTGTATAAACTTGCTGTCTCGAGGGTCAATTAAGGCGATTGTTTATGCGACTAGCCAATCAATTTACACGTCGCACAAGAGAGATCTAGTTTTCTTTGTGAGCCACTGTTGGGTCAAACGCGGTAAAGAGGTGATACTTGTTATAAACCCACCGTGTTACTGACTTCTGGAGTGATCGTTTCAGAGCGTGACTAAGACTCGACGCAAACAAAATTATGAACCAACAAGCGGACGACAATGAGAACTTATCCCCGAAGGCTGCAGCTTTCTCCATCGCCAGCTTGTTGACCAAGGATCTTCATGAAAATTCCATCACTGGTAAAACAAGTGAACTAAATCCACCCTTAATGGATCACAAAGAGAAAGCAAATCGTTGGAATGGATGCCAAAATGATCTATCAACACACAAGGCTAAGCTCTGTGCACTTTCAAGGGAAGCATACGAGGACTACTCCATCCAGAACATTTTGAACGCAGAATATCAAAGAGGCGACAAATGCGCTGACGGCATTAAACGTGAAACGGGGAAAAGCGGTTCAAACTTTGATTCTCTACAGCAGTTTGCAGCTTGTTGTGACCTGGTTAGAAATCTAGACTCTTTAAACAACCCATCTTCGCTTTTTCCGCCGCAAATGAGACTTTTGGACGCGCAGCGCGAGGTGCAAGTGGCCATGCAACAAAGCGATCTTTGGTGGAAATTTTACGCTTGCGGTACAGAAATGGTCATTACTCGGACGGGAAGGTGAGAAAATGTTTTCGTTAAATACAATGCAAAACCTTATTTTATCTAGTATTGAAGAGATACTGTTTCACTGGAACACAAAGGCGAACACTTTCGAACATGACTTTTTCAAAAGTCACTTTAAATGTTGATGAACCACTTAACATAAGGATAAACGAAACTGTCGAGATTCTTTATTACATGTTGCTTGAGACAACCGTGAAAATTATCCAAATTATCCAAAATGAAATGTTATTAAATTTGTAAGGAATTCCGCCACATTTTACTAAATTTTACACTTTTGAAGACGACGAGCGTAAAATTTCGCTCAAATACGATGTCTTCTCCTCCCTTTCTTGTAAATTTTGCTGTTGCTGTTGAATCGCGAAAATATAAAGATACTTATATTTTCGAGCGAATAAAACTTCAGTGGTTTTGGTGTAAATTCTCTAACCGCTTGCAAGAAACAACTTGCTGTCTTGAATTAACAAAATTTATCCCAAGGAAAATGCACGAAAGATAAGAAAAGTTTTTCAAAGAAACGCCTTTTTCTATTCAAACTCTACCTTGCTGAAATTATCCTTGAATGTCTTTCAAATGCAAAGTAAAACTCACTGACTGAAGAAGAATAATTGTCTTTTTGCATTTAATTCAGGCAACGATTATTTTCGCTGCGGGTAGCTCGGTTTTCTTAATTCGCGTTTCGATAATTGCACAAAACATCCGACCCAGCTAATACTTTTCCAGAATTATAAAAAATAATATATCCGTTTAGCTCCTAAGTTATTTTCTGTCATTTCTTTCACGACTTGGCATGTCTGACCAGTTAGTGACGTCATGTTGAAGGATATTTTTTCATATCCACTCACGTTATTTAAAGTTAAGAATGTGGTCGCGTGCCACTGGAGTTTTATTTTCCATGTTTTGTGATACTCCCAGGTGTAAGAAACAAAACAAATCTCTTTTAGATTTCTTTCAAACTGTTGATTTGCTTTCTCCGCATGTGCCTTTGATACAAGTCTCTTTCTTCATCACAATTTAATTGTGTTTAGGCGTTGTGTGAAATTGGAACTAGCAAATATTGTGTTTATTACTAGTACAATCAAATCTTTTGAATCATTTGTGTGCGAAAATCTTAACTTCTTGCAGCACAAACTGCGGTCTATAACTAGACAATCCAGAAAATATTTGGGTGGGAATTTAGTGTGAATACATAAATAGCGTTTTGCACTTTATCAATACCGGCAAATGATTCCTGTTTTTTAAAAAATAACAGAAGCGTTTATTAACAATGTACGTGCAAACTATGTTTTGTATTTAGCTTTAGATAAAATTTTTAGCAACTTATCACCGAAGATTACTGATCCACCTTAAATTTCCTTTACCATGTCTCGGTGTTATGAAACTGGCCAAGTTGAGGACTTTAGTGTGATCTCAAATACATGTATCTTGAAGCTCTAAGAGATAGCTATTATCGCTTCCAGGTGTGGTGTTATTAAAATTCAGGCTAGTTACTTTTAATATGCAAAAAAATCCCAAATATAATGAAGATAAGTATTATTCACATGTGGGCACAAAGAGCTTTTTGATCGCTTATCTTGCCAAGCACCGGATCTGTTCTAAAAGTAATTCAATTGCATGTCCTCTTTGATCAATCACGTTTAAACAAAAGTTCCAAATCATCCTTAAGACCGATACTACAGACACGATGCCTTGAGGGTTTGCCATTTAAGCTACAAAGCGAAGGTCCGAGCCTGGAAAGATTGTAAGATGGAACTGTTTTAACTGTGCTAACGCCATGATGCGTCTCGAAAAGTGTAACATCCTCTCTACATTTGGACACCAAGAGGGATAAAAAAGAGAACGAGGATAAATCTCTTTGTTTAGATGAGTATTTTATTAGCGGAAGGACGTGTTTTCCTCGCTTTTACCATACTTTATCGTATTTTGTTTGTCTATAGATAACGTCGAAGCTATAAATATTGTAGCTCACCATCACAGGAATGTACATGTTATTAGCAACATCTTCCTTTTGATAAGCTGTTTTCGAGAAAAAGCTCGGTTGTTCATCTCCTCGATCTGCAAATCATTGCAGCGAAGGAGTGTGGAAGGTGCAGATAGCAACAAAACCACAAAAGGAGAAAGGCATATGGAGCGGCAAAAGTAAACAACCACTTAAGGGTTTAGCGCAGATTGTGTTTCGCACGTGCCCCGCTTTTATGGGTGTGTCGCATTGTTCGTACCTCTGAAAATAATGAACGATGTTTTGCTTCCGCTAATGAGAGGAAAGATTCATTTAAATATATGACAGTGAACACCTCGCATGTGCCCTTAACATTACTTTTACTTAAACCATTGTGCTTTACATTCTTTGCAATTGATTGTAACTCGAATTCTTATTCGTATAGTCCCTCTGCGCGTCATGCGTAACCAGAGTGCTTGCGCGCTCACCCCTTTGGGAGGGGTCTTATTATCATTAGGCTACACAAGCTGATAGGCTGCTAACAGCCCATAATCAACTTGCTTCAACAGAAGGCTCTGATCATGTTAGCGAATCACCTGCCCTATAGCTATTGCGGTGAATACACTTAGATCGTTTATTAAGAAGCTAACCCCACCGAGCTATCTGACACTTTATCTATTTACTTTAACTTATCTGATGCTAAAATGATTGATTTCTTGCAGACGAATGTTCCCAACTCTTGCTCTGTCGTTTCTTGGCATGGATCCCAGACGGTACTACTCCGTGCATGTTGATATCGTTCCTGTTGATGGCTATGCTTACACTTTTGTCAACAATATGTGGCAAGTCAACGGGATGGCGAGTGAAATGCACGCATTACCTTATATACAGTCCTACCAAGCGGATGAGGTTACCCACACTGGTCTGTACTGGATGAAAAACGGCGTGGATTTCAAAAAGGTTCGACTCACTAACCGAAGGGTTGGCCCATTCAAAGATGGCGAGGTAATGCAATTTCGCGATTACATCTAAAAAAATGTTTATTTAAACTTCAAAATTTAATTTCAAACGCAAAAGAAATCGTTTGTATTTTAATATTTTCAGTCTATTTTGAGTTCCATGGGGTTTTTTTGTAGCTTAAATTGGAGAGGAAGAAAGCATTTTTTCAAGAACGCATTGTCCTTGTTTTTGCGAAAAACAAAAACACAAAGAATGTCGGGAATAGATCTTAGTGCGCATGTGTTGATTACAGTCGCAATGTCCGACAAACTAAAGTGCGCTGAATACGCTCGCTTTTCCAGCTGTTTTTCATCTCCATAAACCAACACATCGAGAAGATCAAATGTTTCTAAGTTACTGTGGTATAATTTCTCCGCGTGCATAAAGCCGCAGAAGATGTCATGGGGTATTAAGGGACTTCTTTGCGTTAGCGAGTTGGCGATTTTTGTAATTTTCCAATTGACCGAGCTCATAACTTATTCATGAATCGCTTTCATCGTCTTTTGTATTCATTCGTTACCTCGTGTTTCGGTTTTCATGCTTTTTGTGTTTTGTTACAGACTTAAACGATCAGCTAAAAGATTTTCAGATATCACTCAGCAAATAGAAGCCCTCGATTTAAGATAGAAAACCTTTAAGTTATGCTAAATAAATTAACGAAAGCAAAGACGATAAGAAAGAGAACCTCAAATTATAAACCACGTTCGCCAAGATTCTGACAATGCAAATTAACGAAAGGCGACACGCCAAACAAGAACTAAGAGCGAGAAACTAATTTATATTAATCTTAGCTCTTTGGGTGATTTTTAATTTGATTCGCCTTTCATTTATATTCATGTATTTCGGTATTTTCCATATAATGTTTGAAAATTTTCATATTGAATTCTCTCAAAGCATCCACAAGACAACAAACTGCATTACATTGAAAAAAGATTTAAAGCCTGATGATAATTTCTTAGCTTTTCTAATCTCTGTGCGCCTTTAATTATCGTTCACAGCTTCACCTTAGTCCAAACAGGAAATACCAGCCAAGAATCCATGTGGTAGAAGAAACGGAGGAGGGAGTTAAGGTCGCATGTTCAACATACGTGTTTCCCGAAACTACCTTCATTGCTGTAACAACCTACCAAAACGAAGAGGTATAAATACTTAGAAAAGCTAAAACTATATGTTAAAAGTCAAGCATAGTTTCAATGCTATTAATTCAAGTTCAACAGTAATATAATCACATCAATATTCTTAGCCTTTAAAGTTTGTTGGAGTTAATGTATAATCTGTCACCAATTTTTACCTTAAAAACTCTCTGCCAAATAACGATTATGTTGGAAATCGGTATCACAGTGAAAGTCATTCGATGCTATTAATCTCAACAAAGTATATTGTTGGGGATAAAACAGTGCAAAATGAAATAAAAAACATTACATTTTGCCCTCGATTTTATGACGGCGCTGAATGCGTGGGCATGGAATATTTGAATCCGCAATTTAAAATAGTTAAATCAGTTTTAATCTCTCTTAAATAGTTCGAAATTCGGTTTTAAATATGATACTCATATGACACAATTTCTGTTTGTTTGTTGTTGTTTTTTAGTTGATCCAGATGAAAATTGACCACAACCCTTTCGCCAAAGGATTTAGGGACAAAGGATCGAGGTAAGTAAATATTTAATTTTCATGATTTTGTCAATGCAGCCAGCTGACTGTTCGCTGCATGATTGATATTCACATCACATTTCTTGCAAAATCGCACTCCGCGGAGAAATCGGAAAATATGTTTGTTTTATTTTATCTCGAATCATACATACAAGATAACCACGGTAATTTAAGGAAATCTTTTTTTTTTTTTTCAAATCAAATCGATCGATAACAGAGAAGACATTATACATGAGTTTTAAGAAAGAAAGGAAAAGTGTAAATTAGTGATAAGTCAAATTCCCGTTAATTTTAATCCTTCAAGCCGTCAATATATAAGCAAAATAGGGGCTCAAATGTACAGAAAAATTCTACCCGACGTCAGTACCTGCTTTAGCTCGATACAAACAACAAACGTTCTGTTGAATTAAGCGTTGTACGCACACAAAAGGATTTTAAAAACGTACGTCAGGTTGTATTTGATTTTCTCCACAAACCAGCTTGAAGATCTTCAACGTTTTTTCCTGCCTTAATATGACTGGAAAAATATTTTCTATAATATTGGCCGGAATTGTTTTTCAAAAAGCTACGTTTGTTTGATTTCAATTTAATTAATATAACCAGAAAAATATTTAGCATCCAGCCATTCTATATACAAAAATGAATGACAAAATCGCGGAAGATTCTTCGTCTTTAAAAAACACGAACCACAATACAAGAAATTAGTGTATTCACTCACGTTCTTCCATTTAACGCTGGTTTAGAAAAATACTGTTCAATAATTGAACAGTTTGACTGATTTTCACAGAGGAAGCAATGACACGAGGGCACTACAGTCTTTGGGCAAACTATTTCTTACCTTTCCATTATGAGATGTGTCTCTTGGCGAAATATGAAATGAACGCCATACCTCTTAAGGACGTTCGCGCGAAAATCTTCTAACATTGATTTTTTTATAAAACTTTTGCTACAGCTAGGTTATGAGTTACTCGTGTCAGAAATGTAAAAAAATGAGGGGGTCACCGACTTCGTTTCTGAGATAAGCTATCTGAAAGGCGACCCTAATTTTGAAAAATTGGTCTTCCTTACGGGATGTGATCCGAATGTCTGTTAGTCTAAAAATATTGCAAATGAATCTCTAAAATGCAACTTTCTTTCCCAAATTTTATGCTAGTAGGTCTGTTCAGAAAATTCATTCAATTGGTGACGTTTCTTGAAGTAAATTTCATCTTGAAACGACAGCATTTGCAAACTCTGACAGCCGCAAGTTGGCAGGATTCGTTGGCGCGCGGGTAGAAAAATGGAAAAAATTTTAAACTTCCTATATTGATTTTTTGTTCATTTTTTCACAATCTGTCGAGAATTGGCAAAGAAAATTACCTATGAAAAAAAATTGGGGGTCACCGACCATCCAAGCGAGTTAAATCTAAGCAAAGTTAACGCAACCGCTATCAGCCCTTTATGTGCTTAGATTTTCTTCTCATGCGCGCGCGCTCGTGCATGACGAAGCATGGCGTTGGGACATGAATTGCGTGCGCAGTAATACACAATTAGCGCGAACGTCCTTAAGATGTAATACTGTTATCAGAGGCCATAAATATACTTTCTTAAGATTAACGATACTTTACAATTTCGGTTTTAAAGCATATAGCTTCTACATTATGTAATTTAAAACTGAACTTTTGTCAATTTACATACACATTTAAAAGTTTGTCAAATTCATTTGAACCAGTGACAATATGACAAGAAGTAACGATAAAAACAATGAAACGTACGTTCTAAGCATTGTTTTTCTCAAAAAGGTTCTTTATTGTCAAATGCTTTATGAAACTTAAAACTTTGAAGTAAAGGACAAGAAAATTTAAAGCTTTTACGAATCGTATTTCATTGGACATCTTTTCAAAACATCTTTTAGTTTTGAAATGAGTTGTTTTCAACGCCCGTTTATACCGTGAATCCATTTTTGCATATACCACGTGGTCAAAAGTGCTAGAAAAATACAATGAAATAATTTTGAACAAAATTGCGAATGAGGTGTTAAAACGCTTGTTTTTTTTTTGTCTTTTCCAATTTTGCCAAATTTGAAGTCGGTAGTCTCCAGCAGCCCTCGTCTCCAAGTGTGTACGAAAACTGAAAAGTCGACGGTTGTTTGCTTTCTTACAAATCACTGTATGAGGTGAGATCTCAGAGATATTTATACAAAAGACAGGAAGTTAAAACGAACAACTTGAGGGCAACAGCTTAATTGTCCTGTAATTGAGTGTATAATAACATAGCACTTCAGATGAACTTGAAGCGGGAGTTTTTTTAACACCCACCTCCAATGTGGAGTTTTTAAGAGATGACACATTTCGTCGCTGATCCGTTTAAATTACATGCCCTTACCTTGGTTGAAGAGAGGGTCTGATTTCGGGAAGTTATCGTTTTAAAATGATACAATCTCTGAGCTTTCAATTAATTCGTGATGTTCAGAGTTTAAGTCCGCTATTCACTTCAGACCATTTCAAGAGTGGATACTTCAGTTGAATAACAGTTTTTTACTCTCTAGACACAAAGCGAGCTAATTAATGATCGATATTTCTGTCATAGAGATGATCATGCAGGCTAATTTGATTTTGTTTTATTCTTTCGCAAAAATGTGCCCGCAGGTCGTTTGGCGAGCTTCAACCTTAAAATTAAACTAGCATACCAACTTTAAACCAATTGGAAGCATATAACTTGCACCATAGGTTTGTTCGCCGTTATAGTTTAAAAAACACATCTTGAGAAGTTCATATTCAGGAACATTTGGTGCTGTTTCACGGTCTGTATCTTATCCATTGTCGAATATATTGAAATTTTACTTCCCCCGTGCCACGTGGATGATTGTCCAGAACTAACATGCGTGGAACTTTTAACTTGAAAAGAATACTGATTTACATTTTTGTGGCTTCCTGTGTAACAAAACCCATGAATATAACCGAAGGTTAAGTGAAATGGAAAGAGTATATGTGATAAAATACTTACGGTTGGAGAAATACCGAGACCTTATTTGCAGGAACCTCTATTGTAAATCAAATTTTGTACCCATTTAGACTTATCAGGCCCTATCTACTGTACTCTCAAACAGTATCATTTTCAATTTTCTTTTTTTTTAATTTCATGCGTGTGTTAATGGCATCACCAAAGTGCTGCACAAAGCTTAGCTTTGAACGATTTTAAATGATAAAAAGAGAGCTTATTTTGTTAGCTGGAGTGTCTTTTCGATCTTATAATTAGATAATCTCAATCTTGAGGTCGTTTATGGCATCTAATGAAATACTAAACATAAATAAACTATCATTTACTTATTCTCGACAGCATGTTCGAGTATACATTACGATCAGGGTCTGCTTACATACCTGCTGAGTTTATAGTAAAGTAGCATTAAGAAATTCGCCATAAAAGTTACGTTTACTGTGAAGGTTTTAACAAAAGATTCCTTTGTATTCGCCGCGTGGCGCGTGCCGGGCGCACGCCATTATTTTTCTTTTGCCTTAAAAAACAAAAGGAATTGAAGTTTTTATGCTTTGCTTTAAATAAAGCCCTTGTAAGGACGGGCAAAATAATAAAAAAACACGCGAAACAAGTAAAGAAAATCAATAGCTAAAACCCCCGAGTAGCTTTTTGCGTCATATTCAGCTATTAAGATGTAAACAAGATTTGCGCCTCAAATTTACTTCCATTTTACTGTAGTCTATAGGGTCTAAATTTGGATTTAACAAAAGAGTATTGGAAATTCATTGTCATGTACAAATTTGATTCTCTTTCTAATTGTCAAAAGTTAAATTTAGCTATAGATTGAAGGGAGTATCTGTGGATTAATTTCCACCACATGAAAATGTTTATTGGTTGTCCCTCGTGTCGCGTGCCACGAGGTTGAACGAACCAATTAAATCACATCTCAAACTGTTAATAACTTCTCCAACATTTTGAAATAAATTCTAGAACTTTTAGGAAATCTCCGAGCAACATGATCTTCCTTATGTATAAGGGATTAATAAATTTAAGCACTAAGCAACGAAACAGGCAGAATAAATAACAAAAACCGGCTTTACATCAAGTAGAAACAGCAAAATTTGTAGTGTTATGTCTTCTAAATAAAACAGAATTGTTCGAGGAGCTAAACCATTAATTAAGTCTCTTCACACTTTTTTTACAGAAACGTTTTATGAGCTTTGGGCTACAGCAACCATTCTTTATATATTTGTATATTTATTTATTTTCAGAGAACGGCAATGCAAACCTTAGGAAGACTACATTGATTCAAATTCAAGCCAGTCGTGTAAATTCCCTCTTCACATTAGAGAAGTTTAGGATCACTTAGACACGAATGATTGTCATTTCAGTATAGTCCAAGGTCCAGTCTTGAAGAAAACTAAGTTTTGAGTAACTTATTATTGGTATTTCCAGTTCGCATATCAGCACTTCAAGATAGGATAATGGTAATCTAAATTCAAAGACATCTTATCAGCGTATCATACATATGAAATTATGGTTTATTTATCAGCCAAAATTACACTGTTATTGATTTCCAAACATTTAAGATATATTACTCAGTCTCTGAATTTTTTCCCAGCAACGTTATGTTTTGCAGATTTCTCTAAAGGTTTTCACGATATCCGCCTTCTATTCCTCCAATTCTATTCAGTATATCATATAAATTCATTCCATTCTCTAAATAATCGAAAGCTTGTATCGCTGGAAAAATGTTTCCAGAGTAACTTGAACAAGTGTCCTCGTGTATTATTTTAAAGTTTAATTTATCAATTCATTTTTGATGACTGGCTTGTGCGACTAATACCTTCATGATACCCCTGGTGCTAAGTTTGACAACTTGAAGTTTGTTATGAAAACATCCAATTTTTTCAAACCAATTTTGGTGATGTTTACTTCAACAAAAATCGTGACAAAGAGCAATGCCATATTTGACGGAACTATTCTCTTAACCTACACCTGTACCGTTCTCTTAAACTAACTAAGTTAGGATATGCCATTTTATCTTGAGAAAAAAAAAGTGATTATTATTATTATTATTATTATTATTATTATTACTATTAACATTCTCTGACATGTTGCTATTTCAGTTTAATACTAAATATCATAGCATTCAAAATAAGCTGTTGAGCAGTACTTTCATGTGGTTTCAATACTTTGCAGAATGTTCTACATATATATTGGAGTTTGAAGAGTTACAACTGTTTTACGTGGGGCGACACCCGGGCATTCGTTCGTTGAAATTTCTCGCAACAGTAGCGGTTTATTTAATGATTTTTTTCATTGTTTAGTTACTTTTTAAAGACAAAATACTGGTTTGAGTCCTCGCGTGGCTTTAAAGTTTCCAATAACTCATTTAAGAATGCAGGACGAGGCTCGCTTTCCTAGAGGTACATTCAACTGCATGGGGTATCACGATGAATTACGCTCGGTTAAAACACATGGCTTGATTCTAATTAAAAATGAGATTAAACACTATAAAATATGAATTAAAGGAAAGTAAGCTTCAAAAACAACTGCATCAAAATGCGCTTTAAAACTTTGCTCATACTGCTGGGCGAGAAAAGTGTGTCACTTCCTTTGTCCTGGGAAGTACAAACAGTTCTTTTTGCACAAAAATGTTAGAAACTATACAGCCAGAGCACCACGTTTATACTTTAGGGGGATTTTGTTTTCTGTTTGTTTATCCTCGTGTCGCGTGCCACCAAAACAACTAATTAATGTTAATCTTTCGTAAAATAACTCGCAGCGAGACTCCTACCGGAGTAAATATCGCTATTGTGGTACGAACGTGCGCCGTGTTTAAGCGTCAAGCTGTGCTACTGTTGAGTATTATATGAACTACATTTGGGCATGTGGTAATGTTTGCTGGGCACGTGTAAGTGACCAGAGAAACTGTTTCATGTGAAACAGAGAGACAATGTTGAACCTTCTTTAATTGGAAGGTTTCATTTTGTAGCGGCATGATAAGGATGTACCTTGAACAAACATTTACATTAGAAATAACTTTGCGAGATAAATGGGTCATGATAAGACAGTCATTCGGTCACTAGGCACTATTTTACCACTGCAAAGTCAATGAAGATCAGAATTCCTCTACGATATGCACGTAAATGCAACAGAAATCAAAAGTATGTGTCCGATTTGAAACATCCAACTTGATTAAACAGTTTATTAAGGAGTTTTCCATAGGAGAAATTAATTCCAAGATTGAAGCTTTTAGTGAAATGTTTTAGGTAGCATACGTAATAGCCTTGCAGTTGAAAGGATTCTAATGTGCAAACTATTTTTTTTTTCTCTTTTAGGCGAAGATACGCTCCCTATGAACAGAGAGAGGACATTCCAGATAGTTCCCAGTCTTCTTTGAGCGGACTTTGCTTCTCGCCTGCAAGAAATTTGGACAGAACAGCGGACTCCACACAAGCCGCTCTTCCACCTCACTTAAAACTACACAATTTGTCACACTATTGAAAAAAGAAACCCAATGTCGCAGCCTGATACTGTATATATTTCAAACGCCAGAGAAATAAAACTGACAATGACTTAATAGTGATCGTCCACATGATGATTCAAGTTGTCGATGAAATCAAAGTTAAGTTTATTAAATAAAAATAAATGTAAGAGTAAGGGTTTTGGAAAAAAATACCAAACAAAAAATGAAAGCAAAGAACATTAAAAGTTTTGTTAAAAGTTTAAGAAATTTGTAAATAGCTGTTTGTTTATCGACATTGAAAAAAGTGACTACGGTTTGGTTGTTGTTGCTGTTGTTTGCAGAATGAGAATATCAGTTAATAAAACTGAGATTGTACAAGTTGAAATGTCTAAGTCATTGATTCATCTGGGGGATGGCACATTTTACAGATTTTAAACCGCCAGTTCTACAAGGCTGCCATGTTTCCCACAAACGCAAAATCGAAGGGCTTAGTGCAAGATGGGTGGAAGAAAAAATGGAAAAGAAAAACAAGTTCCAAACTTGCTTAGTTTTGGCATCCACTGCATGCAGATTTTGTGAGTTGGATATGTTTTTCTTTGTCGCCTTAAGGATAGTTTAACCAAAGCAATGACTATTTTTTTTATCTTGGCCGTTCGCTATGCCAAAATACTTAGAAATTCAGCCTAGTGTGTGGCGACTGCACCCCTGTCTCCTGTTAGCTAGCAGATACCATTTGAGCATTAATAAGTGTCCATTGGTTGTAGGTTAGCCTTAATAAAGGCAAGACATTTAGCAGTGGAGTGAGGTGTATGCCCGAAACAATACGTTTCCATTTGAAAATGGTGTTTTCGACATGAAAACGCATCATAAGTTTTCCCTTTCGTTCAGGCAAACAGAATGTTTCTCTGCGTTTATGGCCACCGGCCATCGACTCCATTAATCCGGTGTTTTCGACTACCGAAAACAGATCTCTTTTTAAGGCTACGACTGACGTCAGCGTTTTTGAAAAGATCCATTTCCGCCATCCACACTAACGCATAGCGGCGTCGGAGTCGAAACTACCGTATTAAGAACAGGCCTAAATGAAAACGCATTAGTGTGACAACTATCAGTGGATTCTGTATTTGATTATGACGTTTCTTTTAATTAATGACATTCAAAGAAGTTTGTTTACAAAGCTAAAGCAGTTGCAACACATATTAATCTCTTCTGAGAGGAAATGCTTCTTCTGTCACGCCATCCTTTGTGACGACGCTGATGATAACTGCATCACCAGTGTAAATATCTCGTTCAGCAGCAGCAGTGAAAACATCTTTCACTAAAAACACTGCTTTATCTTTTGTCAACGGTACTTCCGTTACTCCCTGTTGGTTCTTAAATCCAATCTAAATAAAAAACGATTCAAAAATTAGTTCCACTTTATTGTTGTTGTTGTTGTTGAAGAGTGGGTATTGTATTAGGCCTGCATGCCCTGCCAAGCATAAAATTTGTCTTTGCTAACTAACAGCACCACAGAAAAGGGCTGCTCAATAGCGTTTATATGAATGGTCACATCACAGATGTTCATCCACAGAGTCAAAAGCTAGAACCACATTACCTAATGCAAACGGAGTTTTGGTTCTTTCAAAATTATTTCTGCCTTCCAACTCTGGCTCATTCCAAACAGCGAGAATACACAGCATACCTGATTGTCGAGAAGTGGTTGCAGAAGGGCTGATGCAGAGCCTCCAGCTCGGTATGTCTCTCTCTCGTATGACCCCACTGGATCAAAGCTGTACACACATCCCTTGCCTTGTGACGACAAACAAAAGACATACGACAGGTTGGTTTTCAATAGAGGTTTTGCACGGCAGCCATGTTGCATGTCAGGAACAATGAAAATGTTTTGCATTAGAAAGAACATTCTTTCCCATAGGGAAAAGAATCTATTTTTCCTACCATGCAACATGACTGCCGTGCAAAACCTCTATTGAATGATGAAAGTAATAAATTGAGAGGATGTTTTGGTTTTGCATAACTACATTTGTACGCTTTGTGATCGACCAATCAGAAGTAAAAACAAAAACAAAAACAAAAAACAAAAAAACTGGTGCCACTTCTTTCATTGCAGCATGAAGCTGAATTACGGAGGACCAGAGAGGTGAGAAACGACATCAGCATATAAGGACCATAGTAGGACTAAAACAAATCAAGACTTCCTTGCACGGATTCTCTGGTATTTGGTTAGGTTCTAATTGGTTCATTGGAATGTCTACCTGGCTTGATTGGCCAGAGTGATTAAGTTAAAATGTTTGGTTTTGGTTTTAGAATACTCAATTAAAAAATTGCTATAATATAATAAATGTAAAACTATATTTAATAATATGTTATTTTTACTGGCAAGTAACATAACTGCTGGTGCTTATCTAGGTTTCTGTAGCAGTAAGTTACAAGGAGTACAACTACTCTTCCCTGGACTATCATGGGGAACCAACAGCATTGTGTTATGTAACCCACAATCAGGTCCAATTTTAGCAGCACTCTCATTTCCTCTAATGTGGTCACTATCTAAATAAATGAGTATCGGCAAACTATTTGGTAAATATAATACATAACTTGCAATCAGGGTCTATTTTTCCTTTTGCATTTGCCTCTGGAATGGTTTACCAAGCAAAATTAAAATAAATCCTAATCACAGGTTGTGTATTGTTTCCCTAATAGTTTGTGCATACCCATTTATTCAATCATGTGGTGGATAGAGCCATTTTGCAGTAATGATATGATGATGATGATGATGATGGTGGCAATACAAGAAAGTCGTAAAGAAGCTTTGATGGTAAAAAAAGAGACAGTTTTATGAAAATTAGAATCGGTTTCCCTAAGGAGATCAAAGTTAGCTTCACCAATTTACATGACAATCTAGTCACAACTTTTAGTTAACAAGCACAGTTCTGATAAAAAGGAAAGACTTCCTGTTCCAGTAAATGAATACTAAATTATGCCACAACAGTTACCTTCATTGTCTATCCCAGCCAGAATGTTGTTTGTGTAGTAAGGGAAAAACCGACGATAGTACAATACAGTAGACAACATTTGGGCAATAGCTGGACAGCTAAGAAAGGAAATAAAAAAAATTAATTGAGTAATACACTCAAACCCACTCAAGAATTTGATTATTAATGTTCTAAATATAAAAATACACTTTACATTAGCTAGGTTACCTCCAACACAGGCATCTTTAGGGCTCTTCATGTAAACTTTCTTTCCCCGTAAAAATCTATTTAACAAAGCCAACAAATATGTTCACCAATTACAGGCTATTTACAAGATTTTGCAAAATAAAATTGGACCTTGTTGACATCAAAATTGAATTCTAACTCAGCCACTCAGTTGTGTTCTCTTTTCAAATTCCATGACTGTCAGCAATGATTGGCTCTTTAGCGCATGACGAGCCCTAAGGATGTTTGTGTTGGAGGCTATTTGCTAGGCAGCCTTACCTCATTTTACTTCCATGTTCATGTTCATACATCTAAAACAAATGCATGGAAACTTTAGAACATTATTACTTAGTGTCATATCATCAGATACCAAACGGACACTAACCAACACTTGCCAGGGGTTTAAGAAAGAGGTGGACAGTTAGTGGTTGCACTTAATAAGTGGTCCCAAAAGCAGCATCTGCTAGACAGTCAGACAATTAAAATATCACTAGATGTCCTGTATTATTATCCAAGTCAGAGCAGTCCTGAATGATGTTTCAAAAACTTGAGCAGATGTCTTGGGAACACGAACAAAGCAAACACAAACAGTATCAATACTGAGATCCTACATGTAGTATTGGTATTATAAGAGGATGTAAGTATGCGTCTTTCAGTAGAACTCGAAGTGTTTACCTGAAGTCTTGCCGTTATAAGTTTGGTAAGTGTGAGACAATCACCATGGAAACCAACACATCCCAGAACTGTGGAGCTGGTTCTAAATAGACAAAGTGAAGGAATGTGAATTAAAATAGCATCATATCAAGACTGTGCCCTTGGCTCTAATGTCAAACAAAGCTCCATTTCTATGAGTCAGAAGAAGAAGAAAAGGAAAAATTTATTATTTTGCTTATTGTATAAATGACTCTAATTGCAAAGTTTGAAGCAATTTTCTAAAGATCTTAGAGGATCAAGATTCTAGGATCCTACATGTATGTCCAGATTTCACTAAGGTTATAAGTCCTATTAAGGATCCTTAGATTACTGATTTTTCCTACCAGGGAAAGACAGTAACCTGGCCAGGTTGTTTGAAAGCCGGTTAACGCCAACACCGGATTGAAACTTAACCAAGGATTTTCTCTTGTTAGAAGTGTTTTCAAAAGCTAATTATAAGTTACATGCGAAGACAAGTCAGAGATGAAACTAAAGGGCAAAAATACTTTGGAAAAATCTCCCCATTGATTAATTATTTAACTGGAGTCAAAATTGATGCTAACCCTGGGTAAGCTTAACCGTGCTTTGAACAACCCGGCCCAGTGCATGTAAACAACAGGGCCCGGTTGTTTGAAAGCCAGGATTAAAACTTAACCGAGGATTTAATTTCTCTTGTTAGAAAAGTTCTCAAAAGCTATTTTTAAGTTACATGTGGAGACAAGTCAAAGTCAAAACTTAAGGGCAAAATTACTTTGGAAAAATTTCCATTGATTATTTATTTAGCTGGAATCAAAATCGATGCTAATCCTGGGTTAGCTTAATCATGCTTTGAACAACCCGGCCCAGTACTATAAACACTGCACCAATTTTTAGCTGTAGCCAACATCCACTTCATCTTGACATTAAAAAAAATTAACTCACAATTTGTGTGTCTTTGGACTGTCTCTGGTGTGAATGGCAAATCCCTGGCTTAATCGTGTATCTGAAGCGATGACTGAAAAGTCTTCCCCTGCGATAGCAAGAATAGTCCTACAACAAGGAAACAAAGGCAACATACAATGTTTAGGACATTAAACCCGTACACTTCTGGAGTCAAACCTAAGATCATCTTGTGCGTTTCTTGATGATGAGTCTGTGGATGAAACCCATACCACACCTGTCAATAACACGCTAACTTTGAAATTCAAAGCCCAACTAAGGTTTATGTTTAACACTCTGACTGCAATCAATCATAATTATGGTGACAAAACATTGTACCACGGTGCACCGGTGAACCGCGATATTTTTTGTCATGATACGAATATCAATATTTGAACAACGTATCACAATATTATGGTAATGTGATTCTTCATCAACATTCAGAAATTACTGTCTTAAATGACTCCTTACCCAAGTCCAAGCCTTTTTATAGCTACAGTGGAACCCCTTTAAAGTGCCCCTGTGATCAAATTTTTGATTTTCATTTTTTTACATTTTCGTGTACTATTGGACTTTCTTACTCATCTTGCCAAATTTCAATCCATTACGAACATCAGAAGTCATTTTATTTTAACATTTATTTCCGAGAATTTACGGCCGCCATTAATCAACCTTGTTCCAAGGCTTGGTTGCGAATGGGAGAAAGTGACGTCAAAGACTCAAACATACCTCATGGGTTGAAATTATAATAACAATCAGCATAGAAAATTGCACGAAGAACAAGTCCAAAGTTTTTGTTGCTTTTCGCGTGATTTTCAATACTTATTGTTATTATAATTTCAACCCGTGAGGTATGTTTGAGTCTTTGACGTCACTTTCTCCCATTCGCAACCAAGCCTTGGAACAAGGTTGATTAATGGCGGTCGTAAATTGTCGGAAATAAATGTTAAAATAAAATGACTTCTGATGTTCGTAATGAGTTGAAATTTGGCAAGATGAGTAAGAAAGCCTAATTGTACACGAAAATGTAAAAAAATCAAAATCACAAATTTGATCACAGGGGCACTTTAATACGGTCACCAACGCGCCATGAAAATTTGGCCGTAGTAACAGGGTGGCCGCATTAACAGGGTTTCATTATAAGAAAATGTATGGGTGCGCATTTCGCCAGGACAAAAAAAGTGACCGTAATAACAAGGTGACCGTATTAACGAGGTGACCGTAAGGCGGGGTTCCACTGTATTTATTAAACAAAGGGACGATAAAGTTCCATCCTTGCTTCGTATAGCTTCGCATGCTTCCGACACATATTTTTCATAATTAGTTGTCAGCTGACACAGTCTTGCACACCCACAGGAAAAACATGTGGTTCGTCGCAAAATGTCTTCTTGTGTTGGTGGAAAAATGTATGTAATGATGTATCGTATCGTGTATCGTATCGTGGCACTTGTATCGAGATATTATCGTATCGTGAGAAAATGTATCGTTGCAGCCCTACTGCCAGCACATTTTGAAAGGGCTGCATGTGGGTTATGCCAAAGATATTTGGGGTACCTTTTTCAATATTATCCTTTAGGATCTTGGCTTATCTTTGGCTTGGGCTAAAAGCTGAATTACAGTCCGTACTGCGCAATCTTGGGGTTTCTTTTCATTTTTTGTTTTAAATTTGTTGAAATGTTACACTTCGGTAATAGTATACATGGAGTAAACCGTCAGTCTGCCATTACAGCCATTATTTAGCAACTACTGTGATTTGCAGTCTGTCCATTTGAATTGTGTTTACGAATGCTCGATAAGCTGAAACGTCGGTTTGGGAAAACTGTGGGGTTGTTTTACTTGTTATTATTGTTTGGCAAGGGCATCTGACGTTAATAATGAAGGAAAAGGTATGTTTGTCCCGTAATTTTCATTTTCGCTAGTAAACGTTCGTTTGTGAGTCTCACAAACATTGCCGAGCTGAGATTGCACAGTACAGACTGTAATTCATCTTTAACATGAAATGCACTTTCTTTATACATTGCAAACCTCAAAGATGGAGCAGAGCTGTTTATGCTACAGCCTGAGATTGCATTGATGAAAAAAGCAAAATGGTAACAGTAAAAAACTAATTTTGATAATAAAGTTTAAGATTAACTAATCAAACCATGGTCACAGCACATGTTGGAATCTTTTGCTGACTCATGTACAACAATGTCAAATAACACAAAATAAAACCTGTTAAACCAGAATCACTTACCCTCCATTGAAAGTGTAAGGGCTAAAATAATGCTGAACAGGTCCTGCACTACTTTCAGCTTCTAGTCCTTGCATAATGGGAAATATTATCTTGAAAACTTGGGTTAAACTCGTTTATGACAGTCTCTTTTTGACTTATTCACCATAGTATCCCATGATCCTCCTAGGTGTAACGGAGAACTGGTCAGCGGTTCATTTGCCGACATTACATTCGCCATATATGAAGCACCTTCCTCCCCCGCCATCTTGATTTTCTAGCTTTCAAAATGGTGAGCATTTCCGTGTAAATTTTGACGCATTTTGTTCATTTTTATTGATGCAAGCTTACATATATGACCATCTTTTCTAGCTCTTCTACTCATTTTTTAAGTCCCTGGTTGGAAAAGAAGTTATTGTAGAGCTAAAAAATGACCTCAGGTATGAAAACGTTTTGATTAAGTTAAGTTTATCTGTTTGCAGCACGTGAACATCTACATCTACATGATTTGATAAGTTTTCGCTGTTAAGTTTTATCTAACTGAACTTTACTGTATTTGATACATAAACAGTTCTCTAAACGTATAAAATGCAAGGGTTGAGTTTGCACATCATTTGCCTTAAGGCCCCGGCCAAGGTGATTCTTTATGCAACGCCAAACACACATGCATATATACAGGGCCCGCGCAGGGGGGGGGGGGGGGGGGGGGCAGGGCAGGGCCCCCACTTTCTGTGAAAATAAATAGTACAGAGTTTTCTAGAGTCTGCCCCCCCCCTTCAATTGAAGAGGTGGAGTGGCCCTCCACTTGAAAAACTGCTCCGCGGGCCCTGATATATGGGGGAAGAGTTGTTATTGTGGTGAAAGCACCTGCCTCCAACAATGTACCCTGGTTTTATTTCCCAGACCTGACATTTTATGTGGGTGAAATTTGCTTTTGGTTCCCTCCTTGTTCATAAAAGTATTTTCTCTTGGCACTTCCAGATGTTAATTAGATCTGGATGGTATGAGGGTTATTTATTTATTTTGTTGTGGGATGTGGATAAAAGTGACAATGTCAGAATACCACACAAATGTGCATTGGTATACTAAAGCCACTAAATATGGCACTATGACCATGTTGGTAACCCAAGTATTAGCTATACCATGCTAACATGGCCAAAACAGCTGTCCATGTCATTATATAACCATTAATTAATTAATTAGTTAGTTAGTTAATCAGTTAGTTATTTTTATAATTGGTGAGCACTTGCCTCCCATCAATGTGGCCCGGGTTTGATTCCCGGACTCGGTGTCATATGTGGGTTGAGTTTGTTGTTAGTTCTCATCCTTGCTCCGAGTGTTTTTCCTCCGGGTACTCCGGTTTTTCTTTCCTCATCAAAAACTAACATTTCTAAATTCCAATTCGACCTGGAATTCGAGGACCACAGGTTTGTCAGTTACATGACTGTTAGTGTCACCCTTGTTAAACAAAGTTAATTTATTTTTATTTATTTATTTTAATACATGTTTGTAAGTGCATTTAGATTTTTAAACACACCGATAAAAACTTTATTATTATTATTATTAATACTTAAGTTCGTAATTTATTCTGGTAGATCTAGAGGTAGTGCCTGTTACAAACATGGCCATATGCATAGTGTCCTATTAAGTGGTTTTGAAGATGTGCAAGTGTTATCAAGTAGCACTCTCTAAAGCCTGGTTTCCATGCAAGGGTTGCAAGAATCGCAGCGATCGTTACGATCCATGATCGCTGCGATTCTTGCGACCCTTGCGATCATATGGAAACCAAAACGTTGCGATCTGTTGCGATCGCAATCGCAAGGATCGCAACGATCGCAAGGATCGCAACGTTTTGGTTTCCATATGATCGCAAGGGTTGCAAGAATCGCAGCAATCGTCGATCGTAATGATCGTTTCAATCGTTGTGATTATATGAAAACCAGGCTTTACACAACATTAACACTTAAACAAAGTAAAATATGTTAAATGATTTTATTTTTCAGTGTGCATGGAACACTGGACTCTGTAGATCAAGTAAGTGTCAGTGGCATGTTAGATATATTTTACTTCTAATCATTAGTAGCCGGTAATTGGCTACTATGGCCAGCAACTGCAGTGAAGATGACCAACAAAATAAAGTTTAGATTGGTTGGAAGCATTTAAAATTCTTTTTTTAGCTGATGTTTTCCTTGGCATTATCTCTTGATGTCAGTAGAAGGATATTTTTTTGCAACAGATGAGGGCTGTTTATATATCACACACACAGCAAGCTTTAATAGTTGATGTGGTAAAGGCCAGTCATTCACCTAAATAAATTAATTGAATTATTAGTCCATTAATATCATTACATATCAATAACATTTTTAGGAGGGGAACCTAGATTTTCAAAGAGTTTATTAAATTTTACAACATAACATCTTAAACTATATTTTAAGTTGTTCTTGGCTTGGGTGGACATTGTTTTCAGCATCACATAGATTTAGATTCTGTTTAACAAGGTGACTTTTACCTGGTTGATCTTTGGAAATATCATTCCAAACTCTGACTTTTCATTTCTGGTTTTCTGTTTTCAGTTCCTGAATATCAAGTTAACAGATATAAGCCTCACAGATCCAGACAAGTATCCTCACATGGTAAACTCAACAAAGTGTTTTTTTTTCTTTTACAACATATTCATTATAGCATCCCCAGACAGCTCACTGCCTTTTTTAAGTGTACTCTTGTTAAACAAATTCAGAGTCCTCAGTTCAACCTGCATCAACAACAACAACAAACTTTATTCTATGAGACTTTAATAATCTGTGTGCATGAAGCTTGCATTGCTTGTAAAATGGTACAGACAGGTTTGAATCTTTTTCTCAGTTTTAACTCTAGATAGAGTGGGGCTATACCAACAAGATACCATCTTTACTTAGAATGGTGGGTCCTGTCTGAGTACAATAGTTTTGACCATTTCCCTTATTGAAAACTCCGAAGGTTTATTTATCGCATTCGAAGAACGCAATCCTAATTTCGTGTTGGTTGTCCTGTGGTTTATGTACAGTAAAATTTGAGTTTTTTTGGTAGACGGTCTTCCAAATGGCCGCCCCTATTGATTTTTTTCAGGGGCTCATTTCTGCCGGAAATTCCTTTGAACGCGTCTCCATAATCTGTGATTACTGCTCGTATACTTATTTGTTTTATTTATGTACTGTTGTGTTCATTTTCTCCTCAGCTGTCAGTGAAGAACTGTTTCATCAGAGGATCAGTTGTAAGATATGTTCAGCTACCAGCAGAAGAAGTCGATACTTCACTACTACAAGATGCGACAAGAAAAGAGGCAGCTCAAAACAAGGCCTAAAAAACTATAGATTCATAAACGAACAAAAAAAGACATGATGCATAAATATTTATAACATCCAGAACCCCAGCTTGCAACTTCTCAGCGGTTGATATAATTACCTCTCTTTTCAGTTTGAAATATTTTATTAGTCATCCTTACCTAAGGATTGCAGCGTCATCTGCATAGCAGGATGCAGGACAAGAGAGATTTCTGATACAGTGGTGGACACTGAAGGATTGTATGTCACTGGTTTTTGTGTGTATTTCCTAGACTTGAATGTGCAAAATAAGGTCTGTCTGTTTAGTATTTAATTTGTTACTTTTGAAACATTTGCCCTTACTGTAGTTATGGCCATTACTTTACCTGGAACTTAAAGTAAACATTACCACACCTTTCAATAACATGTGACCTCTGAAGCTCAAAGCCCAACTAAGGTTTTTGTTTTATGCTGCTGTCTATCATAATTATGGCAACAAACATTGGACTTCTGAAAACAGAAACTGACAAAATGGCTCAAAATCCTTCAATCACAACCCACAAGCATTACCTTTTGACCATTTTGCATAAAGCATTGTTGTTTCCTGAGATGTCCACCATGATATTTGTGGCAGTGAAAAACAAAATTTTTGGTTGAGTTTTGACCTTCAGAGTTCCGTGTTATTGAAAAGCGCAGTAGGTTATGACTTCGTTTTTTCACCTGCAAACAAATGAAATGAACTACATGTAAGCATTGCTCTTTTGTTTCGGTTGCTGGATTTAATACACATAGATGAATATATAGCCATAAGTATGGGCTATTTCTCTAAAATTTTATTGTAGGTTTTGAAGAAAAAATATACAGCATTGTTAAGTAAAGAGAACAAGGCTGTATCCTGAAAATAATTTGATCGTTAATAATAATATTGACTCGTTTTGTTAACTTTTTATTGAAATCTTAATCTCAGTCTCGTCTAAAATGGACAACTGTTATTTTTCTGTTGTAATTGGTTTGAACCCAAGAGTATCGGTAGTGTTATCAGTGTGATTGTCAGGTCAGTGTAGTTCTAAAAAGATCCGTTGTTGTTGACAACAGTTATTTCCCTAGAACATTTTAGGTAAACGGTTAGTTTCTTTAAATCATCAACATTTAGTAGCCAAATGTCTTACCCAGTTATTGCATAACTGCCTACTCATAGGCCAAAAAGTTTCAATCCAGCTAATCACATCATAGATTGTATCTAACATTATAAGTTTAATTATTTTACTAAGGGGGAGAATAAAGATGTAAACTGTTAGAAAACAAACATTGTCCCAGTGGGCATAGCCAAAGGAAAAAAAAATTGTCAAAAGCTTTTGTATATGAATCTTTCAATAAAAAAGATTTTACAGAACACACTTGTCTGCTTGTTTATACATTGCCTATAAAGATTGTTATCATTCAGTGGTGCATTGTATTCAATAACTCTATTCCCATTGGCTGAGAACATGCAACAGAGCTGATAGCCCAATTTACAGTTGTCTGCTAGGAGACCTGTCTGTTGAGTGGAAGTAAGGCAATGATTGACCTTCCTGCTTTTCACATGTAAATCATGCTGTTCTTATGTTACCTAGTTTTTATTCAGCATGATTTACATAAATATTAAGAAAAGCAGGAAGGTTTGTATCAAAACAAAGTCAACTCCTTGCACAGCTTAAAGGGGTGTTGTCATCGGCACACTGGTATGGGGATGGTCATGGGTATACAGTCAAACCTCCTGTTACCGACCACCCAAAATGGCAAGCCAAGGTGGTCGCTTACGAGAGGTCAGACCACGAGGGTCTTTACTTTAAATCATATGAACCTGTGTTTGAATCATATGAACCTGTGTTTGAATCATACAAACCTGTCTCTGAATCATATGAACCTGTCTCTGAATCATACGAACCTTTCTCTGAATCATATGAACCTGTCTTTGAATCATATTTGCCTGTCTCTGAATCATATGAACCTGTCTGAATCATATGAGCCTGTCTCTGAATCATATGAACCTGTCGCTGAATCATACGAACCCGTCTCTGAATCATATGAGCCTGTCTCTGAATCATATGAACCTGTCTCTGAATCATATGAACCTGTCTCTGAATCATATGAGCCGGTCTCTGAATCAAATGAACCGCAGGCGGATCCAGGAATTTTTGATTGGGGGGTCCAAACTTTGATTTTGAAAACACCCCCCCCCCCCCCCACCCCCAGTCGCAGTTTAATTTAATGGCAAAATGCAACACACATTTCATTGAAAAAAAATCAACGAGTTGAATAGTGACATGCGATCCTGTCAATGCAAGAATTTCCATGTCAAACAAGCAGTAAAAAAGAAAACCACAGGTCTGATGGGGAGGGGGGTGGGGTCTGGACTCCCCGACCCTCCCCCTGGATCCGCCACTGTGAACCTGTAGCAATTTCAATGTACAAAGCACCTATCAGCACAAATATTGTATCATGGAAGTTTTGATGCAAGGGACAAAATTTTTGTTTCTTGGAGTTGTACTGTAACCGCATGAAATATGGGTGAGTGGTCACTTACCAGAGGTTAAAAACAATAGAAAAAATTCAAATCATCAGGAAGTTTCAACCATAGTGATTTGACTGGAACAACACCCAAAATGCAAAGCAACGGTGGTTGCTTCATGAGGTGGTCGTTTGTGAGAGGTCAGACCACAGGGGGTCTTGGCTTTTAATCATTTGAACCTGTAGCAATTTCAATATACAAAGCACATATCAGTGCAAAAATTGTATTTATTCATATTTTGTTTTTTTTTTATGCTGGTGACAAACTTTTCATTTTATTGGACTTGTACAATATTTACTGTAACATGTAAAAACAACAGAAAAATTGAAATTACCAGCATTGAAAGTGGTCACTTACTGAGGTTTTGACTAAAGTGATTTAACTGGAAGAAATTTGGTATTTTGGAAAAGTGTTTGCTTAGGAGAGGTGGTCGCACTTAGAAGTTTGACTGTATTCAAATTCCTGAGACATTGCTGAAAGTTCTCTATCCCTCCTCCCTCTTCTCTGCTAAGAGAGCTCTATAACGACTATAACACACTGCTAGAACACCAGTGTACAAGCTCTGTGTGTACAGTGACACATTGCAAAAAAGCTACCAAACTAAGACAACGGAATACAAAATAACCTTATTTGTGACAAGATGCATAAAACCTCTTTTATTATTGCATGGTTTTGGGTTGTTGTAAAAAAAAATCAAAGGTACCTGCATGTATATGGAACATTTTTTACAAAACGATAACTCCAGATATCACATGTATATACAGACCTTTATGAGCTTTACAAGGATGGAAGATACAAAGCTACAAACAGGAACTAAAATGGTACTACTTCTTCATTGTTATAGAGTGGTTTTCAATTGAGTGTCGAAAGTAACTTTGCAATTGAAGGGCTCCCTGAAACAACATCAACAACGCGTTTTTGGTAACTTTCACTAAAATTGTAAGTTTTAGACCTTTAAAAGCACAGTTTTGTCAAATTAATGATTTATTATTGTTAAGGTACTTAAAACAGCTCCAAAATGGGGACGAAAATCCACATCTTTGAGAAAATGTTTTGGGCCCCTATGATACCCTATGGCTCCCAAGACACCCTATGTATCTTTTCAAAATAAAAAATTATTCTGTTCGGAGATAGAAGATTTGTTGACCTGGTTTAAATCCTTTCAGTCATATTTACATGATCCAGTCATAATTTTGGCAAGTGAGTCCCTTTGGAGGCCAAAAATCCAAGATTTCTGTGAAAAATTTCCAAAGACACACTCAGGACGTTGTTGCAGGGAGCCCTTCAATTATTGCTTGGGTTTTGCACTGATATGCTTTGTGATTGGTTAAAAACTCTCACACCACTTTCTCAACCAATAAGTAAAATCAAAACCAATCGTGACTTACTCGCCAAGTTTTCTTGTGCTTGGTGTTGGCAATATTTAGCGGCTTTGAGTACTTCTGACTGGTTTATTAGAAGGACTGCCTCTGTTGTGATTAACCAGTCAAGTAATACTTTGGTTTTACGTCACTTAACTGAAAGCTACTCTCGCAGGGCCTATAGATGGGACTTAAAGGGAGGGTTTCACGGTTCGGCGCATGTGCACAGATTAAAATGCTTTATTCGCTTACTTTCCAATTTTATCGGTTAAAAAACCACTCACATTTACTTCAATAATCACATACTATAATTAGTCCAAATAAAGTGAAGGATGACCAAAATTCACAAAAATTTCAACGAATTACACCGACAAAGTCAACACGGAATAAAACCTTTGACCCGAAGGATTTATTCTACGCTCTGGTGGCTTTCATGACGCACATTGGTATGTATAATCATCCATTCAATCGGCGACATTTTCACAGGCAAATTTCCCGTCAGAGTTATTTACTCGCTTCCCATTGGTCTAAATAATGAATTTAAATGAGTCTTAAATGGCTTATGCCATAGCTTGCACATGCGCCGAACCGTGAAACCCTCCCTTTAATGTTTTCAAGTGTTATGGGTATGATATTTTTATGGTTAACATTTACATAAAAAAAGTGTTACAATGTATCCTACATACTTAACTTAACAAGAAAAATAAAAACTAAAACTACAGAGGTGAAGTTATTGATGAAATTTTGTCATAAGCATGTCAAAAAATTCCAGAGAGCAATTAACAGACTGGAAGTTTTGTCCTTTATGGCTCACTTTTTTAATATGTCATTATTTTGACATTCCATGGTATTTAATATGTTACGGCAAAATTACTGCTACATGGCCTAAAATTTTAATGTTAGCTGTTATGTTGACCTCCCCCCCCATCTAGGCCCTCCAATAGCAACAGGAAAGATGTTCTATGGAATCTAACAATTCTCCTTGCAAATACTTACGTGTTATACAAGAGGTAAATCTTAGAGTTGAAGAGAAGTCAATAACGTCTTAGAAAAGTTGTTCACAAAACTCATTAATAGTTCATCAAGCTTATAAACAAAGAACATCATAAGTGTGATGGTGGTTTGGATCTATCTTGATTAGCTTAGATTTTGGCAATGTTATAGTCTGACCTTTTTCATAAATGGTTGCCGATTTATTATTCTTTTATGTATGTATGTTGATTAGCCCTGTTGGCCTCATTTTAGAGGAAAAATTATTTTGAATTTTGCACATGCTAACGAGGCCAATAGCGCTGATTAGCGTGAAAAAAAAAATCAGTCTCCATTTATGAAAAAGGTCTATTCCTTTCTTTTCTCTGTATATAATGATCAGTTTAAAAGGCTATATCAAACACTTGAAAGAGCATTTCATCAGGTATCCAAACACCTTGAAGTTGGTTAAAAAAACTTGACCGCATTTCATTGTTTCAACTCACATCTCAGTGTTTGGAAATCCTAATGAAACACTCTTCCTGGCTCATGTTTGATCATTACATCAACAATCAACATATAATTCAATTAATTCTTACACACTATTTTTTGCTTAATAAAATGTCTCAGCCTAGATGCACCTGACATACATGTACAGTGGCCATATTGAAATAAAGGGAAAGAAGTTTAATTGAATTAACTTCCAACCAGGGCTCCTAAAATACATATCATTACAAAGCAGGGCTTATTGGCATAGCAGGGGCTTTACAGGAAACAAGGTACTGTAATGATCTGATTTAGCACCCCCCCCCCCCCCCTTTGAGTGTCGCTTTGTTAATAAGCACCCCCCCCCCCCACCCCCCTGAAAGATGCTATGCCAAAAAAAATAATAACTTATCCAAAGGAAAGTGACATTGAAGAAATTGAAGTATCATAGCAAAATATATTCTGACTAAATGCGGACCATTGTTACCGTTGATCTGACTATGCCAATTGTTGTTCTGACTAAGCAAATTGTACATTTTCTATTTTTGTTCATTTAACTGCTTTTTCATGCTTTCATGTCTTTGTCAAAAAAAAAAATAGGTGCCCCCCTCTCCAATAAGCACCCTCCCTTGGGCTACTAAAAGTAAACAAGCGCCCCAGGCGCTAAATCATAATTATCATTATCCGTATCTGTGTTAGTTTAATAATTACTGCATCTGTAGATGCTTACCTAAAAGCAAACATATTTCACAGATGTACATGTATATGTACATCTATTTGTGTATTGCTTCACTTAATATCTGAGAATTTGACAAACAGGGAAACCACGAAATGTAACAGAAGGGTGGTAGAAAAAAATAAACTGCTCTTATTTATAGTGGGGTTTGGTTGATCGTGGACGGGCAGATGCTGACCTCCCTCTCTGTGCCGCAGCTTGTAACTGGATTTGATATGCCATGGGATGAATTTTGAATCCAAATAATCTGAAAAGAAACAACCACAGTTGGCAGTTAAATTTACTGGCTAGTTTTTAAAATGACTTATAATTGCTGCGGAACGAGCGTAGCGAGTGAGCAGCAACATAATCAGGATTTAAGAGAAATATATGAGAAAAAAATATAAGCTAGGAAAAATCTCGATTTGATCGCTTTTTACCAGAATTCACTGCGCCACGCACACATTTTGGGCCAGAATTCACTGCGCCACACACACATTTTGGGCCAGAATTCACTGCGCCACGAACAATAGCCTCGCTTGCTGCTTCAAGCTGTTGGCTGCGAGATTTGTAATATTTTGGTCCAACATGTGCCAGTCGTAATCGGAACTGAAGTGTCGAAGACTACCGTGAGTTGAGCGAGGACTGTGACGCATGGTGATAGGACCGTTGGATAGCAAAGATTTTCGAAGATTGTACGGAATAAAAGACAAATTTATTTTGAAATCACTCCGACAGCGGTCGATGAGACTGAGCTGAGCACGTGGGGACGCGAAACCTGAGCTGAGCGCGTGGAGACACGAACACGATATGGCTAGCTAGTAACGCAACATATTTATTATCAATAATTAAGTTAAACCTAAATTTTCACACCTTCCTCGTGGTGAACGCGTCCTTTGCTCAACAATATTCTACAGACATTGCAAGAACTTGATGCGTGAATTACAAAACAAAATTAGTCTTATCAGCTGGAGTTTTCGTCGATTCATCCCGGTTACATTTGCTTTGCTTCCCCTCAAAAAACGAAAGAGAAAATTCTGTAATACCAGCGAGGCGATAAAACAGCATTATTATAACAAATTTACCGCAGCAATTACTATCTTTTGGATACACTAGTATTTATTATTATTAAAACAGGGCTTGAAGAAAACTAAGTCTTAAGTGTTACTTACCCGAGGAGTACTTATAAATTTTTACTTAAGCTTTGTTCACAGGCAGCTTGTCCGTATTCTTGACCGTTGGGCAAGTGGGTGGGGAAAGTTACATGTACATGTACTTGCCTAACACAAAATTCTACTTGTCCCGGACAACCGAAAGTGACTTTTTTTAAGCCCTGTAATACTCATTACAGTTGAAGTATTTAACTGTAATGCAGACAGCAAAGGGAGAAACTAAAGTACATGTATTGGACTTTACGACCATAATCAGTATACTTTAAACTAAATCACTGGAGTGCCCAAACTCAAATTCTGTTTTATTCCATGGTATGAAAACAATTTTAATACCTGTATGAAGCTAAGATCCCTTAAAGGTCATACTGTACCTAACTGATTTTTATGAAAATAATTCACTTTAAATTGTTGAAGATTCTCTTGTAACTGACCACTCTCCACCATTTGGGTGGTGAGATTTTTTATTCCTGGTTCCTGGTAAGCAAAACACTAAAAAGGAAATAGTTTCAATAAAACATTCAAGATTATTAATCTTTTTTTTTAACAAGAGTTAGCTTCACCAGACAATGTTTTGACTATTATGGTATTTCAAGTTTACCTTCATTTTTGCAATCAGCAAAAAAATATCCCAAACATTTCCTGATCTTTACATTATTACTGCAGACTGTGTCGATGAAAGTACTGTCATGAATCACTAGTCTTATGTTTTCTAAATGGTTTGAGTTATCAGGACTGAACAATGTGATAGAAAATAAAACACAGTACCTTGGTACAAACTGGTTGGCAGGCCTCTTTGGTCTGTATTCAGGGTGTACCATAAACAGCATGTGTGGGAAACCTGTACCGAAATATGCACCATCTGTGTGGTGATGCCGTGATGATTTGGGTGTGTAAACATCCATGCATTTTGGACAGTAAAGTTTTACCATGGCTTCCCCAGGAACATCTGACAAACCTACACAGAAAAATACAAAACACTAACACATTAGCTTTTTTGCAGAGAGTTATTTAAGCAATATATATATATATATATATATATATACAGTACTGCCCAAAACTATTGACCCACCGCGCCGCGGTGAATTTGTGTCTTTGCCGAAAGGTTTTGCCGCGAATTCACCGCGGCAGGACCGAAGCCTCTACCTCGTCTTGCACGAACGTAACTGAACGCCGCGGCAAGCGTGCCGCGGTATGGCTAAAATCAAAAAGGTGTCTCTCAAACAATGTGCATTGTACGCCGAGATACTGTTGGCAGACATTTTCTGAAATGATATCTGATGATACATGCATGTTGGCCGTGAATGGTGGTGTGAATCCAGCTATTTTTGTCACGCTGGGTCCAGCTATTTTTTAAAGTTTTTGTCGTTGGAGGATTAGAGAGAGTTATATAAAAAGAAAGCTATTCAACTCGTAGAGAGTTGAAGTTTGTCTCGGTCGAAGCTGTGATTTTAACATCCATTCACTTCGCGTTTATAGCTGCGTGGTGCTCGATGTTTATAATTCTTGACAGTCTAGCGACTCGGTTGTTGATACCACTATTTCATTCAGGATCAACGGATCCCGGTGTCAAAACAATCCAAGGAAAGTTTGAAACTCAAACTGTATCCTCGTGTTTACGTGCCGCACGTCTTTTCATCTATTAAAACTAGCGAGCACAATTTGCGACGACCGAAACTTGTGTTATCGGTTTCGTAACGTTAGCCACTTTGGCGCCGCAGTGAAATTCTATCCGTGGGAACAGTTGATTTTTATTGGTTGCTTGCGTTTGTTGACATGTGTCACGTCATTTACGCTAAAGCGGCGAGAAATATTTTTCCGAAGCGAGCCGCAAGTACAAATTGTTATCACGAACCTTGCATATTATGCAGTGACGAAACAATATGATCCGAACGTAAATTAAAATACCTTGAAGAGGATAAAATCATTTAGAGTTATTTTGTTATAGTTAGCCGAGTTACAGTATTTGAAAGTACTCGTCGCGTCGCGTCGCTTCGCCATGTTTGTTTACACGCAATTTCAGCGGTCTGGGTCACATAAATCGTAGTTTAAAAGAAAAAATATCCTTCAGGAGCTTTAAAACAACCGAAACCGTCTGCAAAAATAATTCTTAAGCCGCTGGCAACGAAAAATCATTCATGAACGTTTCAAATCGCGAACGAATTCGTCATTTAGCTATCAGGATCAGGGAGATAATTCCCGCATTTCTGGGACTCCAGGACATGCACTTCACATGTTAACTCCTTCAACGCGTAGTTAGTAATTTATGAATCGTGGCTTGTCGTTTTTAACCAGCGTTTTCCTCGGTGCCAATAAAAATATCATTCGTAATACACTTTTTAAATCGTAAGTGGTTTTAAATCTCTATATTTTAGCACGAGAATGCTCAAAACAAAAACTGCGTAACTTGATCGAGTATGATCGCAACAGCGAGCAGCCGAGCGATGATATTTTCTCATGCTGTACATGTATATTTATATTAAAATCGGTATTTCCATGACTTTATCCTTCGCATTCACAACGCAAAAAAAGATTGAAGTTGACTCTAAATACCCCTTAACTTGAAAAAATATTTTTTGTGTGAATACGTGAAACGAAATGGCGGCGGTTTCTTTAATTTGTGAAATGATCGGAGTGTGAAATCTCGCCTATTGAAGTTGATGAACTTAAACAAAAGAAACGGAAGCCTATTCAAACTTTACCGTGGCTCAATGTTTACCGCGGCACTGATTGTCGCGGCAAACCTAGGTAAAACCGGGGTAAAATTTCGGCACACCGCGTCATTACCGAGGCGATATCACGGCGTCGATCTGCGGTTTTGCCGAGGCAAAACCGAGGAAAATGGGTCAATAGTTTCGGGCGGTACTGTATATATATATATTTATAACATCAAACTTTCGTTGTTTTTTGAACTCATAAAAAGGCAAAAATTTGATGATGCAAGGATTTCATGTAATGCCGTAGAATCCCGGGTAATAAGCCTACCCGATTATAAGCCCACCTGTCTGCTAATAGAAATTTCCTCTCTGTTATTAGCCCCTAACCCCCCCCCCCCCCCCCCCAGCCCCCTCCCCCAATTACAGCAACAGTTCTTTAACAGGATTTCAATGAATAGTATTCCATCAAAGTCACAACTAAACTTGATCTCTGATCTGCTTTTGGTTGCCAATTTATTTGTTGCAGGTTGTTCAATTCCCATAAAGAGATCGTTCTGCCATCTCTATATTTCAGACATTTTTTCCTCCCTATTATAAGCCCCCCGGGTTATAAGCCCCCCAGATTATAGGCCCACCCAAAAACCCTTACGAAGTTGTAAAGCCCAGGGCTTATAACCGTGATTGTAAGGCATGTCAAACATGAGGAACTGTGTTTCATCAGATATCCAAACACCATAAAGTGGGTTGAAAAACAAGGCGCATCCGAGGTTTTTTTTAACCCACTTCAAGGTGTTTGGATACCTGATGATTTCGAGTGTTTGATATAACTTCTCAAACTGATCGTTAAATGCTGAGAAAACGAAGGAATGAAATTGCCAAAATCTATGCAAATTAAAACAGGAAAACCTCCTTCATGGCAGTGATTTCCTTTGTGTTCTCGTCACGAATTATTAATGAGTTTGAGAAGTAATAAGGTAAAACGGTGAAGAAGGTACATATAAAGTCATTATATTTCAAATGAGTTTCAGGAGCTCATTTCTGCTTTTTAGCTTCTCTGACTTACCAATCGGTAACACTGCTTGATTCTCGCAGTAAACTCGACAACAGTGCCCAAAATCACCATTCTGGTACTTTTCAAGCTGAAAGATGTGAAAGAACAAAAAAGGATTTACTAAAGTTACTAAATAAATATTAACACACAGTACTACCAAGAGATACTATTTCCCAAGTTGTTTCCTTGATAATTTTGCTAACATCCCCAAAGAGATTTATGAAATGAGTAATGAAATAGAACTATTAGCTTGTATTCCAACACCTACCATTTGTGCAAGGCCTCTGTTGGTTAATATGTATCGGGCGTGAATCAGACCATACAACATTTCAGCTGCTTGTTCGATCAAGTCACTTTGATTAGGATTATCTTCGAGTTCATCGTCTGAAGACAGCAATAGCAACAGTTTAAATATGGGCCTAATATGTCCTCAGCAAGGAGCTGAGGACATAAAGGCATCTTAAATGATCATAAAATGAGGACAAAAGTTACTCAAGGAATGTGTCACCTATAATCATAGTCGACAGTGTTGGGAAGGTTGGCAGTTTTCACCATTCTTTTCTTTCTCCCCCCCCCCCCCCCCCCCCCCTTTGTGAACACAAAATACTCTAAATAAATACTCCGCCACCCAGGTGACTTAGAAGATTAATAAGCGGCCGAACTGCAGAATACAGGGCCACTTAGTTGCATCTCATTGAAAGACAAAAGTGCCTATTATGCTATACCTTGTTCCGAGTTCCGATTCATGTAAATGGTTGACCAAAGTGGCCTTGCATTCTGTAATCGCTCCTTAAAGGCCCAGTATCATCCAAAATGTATTGTACGCCCAATGCCTCAACGATTGAATTTAACGCAGTCAAAATTTCCCAAAAGAGCCAATCACGAGCGAGCTCGTCATTTGAAAACAAAATCAAACGACCGCAAAACTGAATGGGTGATACTGGGCCTTTAACAAACGATTGTTATTTACATTAAGGGAACATCGATGTAATTAAGCACTAATGCTATTAATTTCTACAACCATCCCAACTACTTCTGTCTGCAATTATAGCCAAGTAAAGTGAATTATACAAAACACCTTACAACCCACCTGGCTCCATATCAAGTATCATATCTAAGGCCTGTCTGTAATGTGGCACTTGCTCATTTAGTCCTGTTAAGTTAAACTTGTCTTGAATGTAGTCTTCATCAACCTTTTAACACAGAATAAAATGTTAACTTTAACACAAAATATTAAGACTTACAGGGTTGAAATTTGAAATTTGGGCAAGTGACTTTCAGAACTGCACCAAAAAAATGTAAGCTTACAATAAATATTCTAATTAATTAAGTTACTTGCCCAAGAAGATTTGATTTGGTATACCGCTATAGGGGGACTACATTTTTAATCCTTACAAGTCAAATATGGTATTATTAAAGATGCTACTGATGTCAGAAAAGTTCTTTTTCATGATTAAAGTTTTTTTGTCGAGTATGGCGACATTTACCTCGCAAAAAAACTCGTTGCCACGAAGACCACAAAACCAAGAAATCCATGACACTTCTTCGGAACTGCTCATCTTTTTGGCTGCCTTGCTTGAAATCTACGGCGGCAGCTGGCTTGAAATGTTTGTGAAACGCTGAAACGAAAAGCATTAAACAGATATGGTAAAGAATTCGGTAATAAAGAGGACGGTATGTATGCAATATAAGTTAGCGGTAAATATAAAGACTAACTGAGGCAATGTGTACAGAACTTCCAAATTATTATACTCTTTGATCCTTGCTTTAGCAGGGTATATCAAATGTTTATCGCCATCCTCTGTAGCAGAAGAGCCTAAAAATCAGTTAAAAATTACTTACATCGTTTAATTCCTTACCTAGAAGAAACAGACCCTATAAGTTAAGATGTGAAGGTCAAACCCCAACAACCCAAAACACCATTCGGAAGAGATTGGAGATGTACAAGAACATGGACCCGTTTGGGAAGCTTCCACGCATACTCCCTTTGTCATCCGCTGGAAAATAAATAACATAACGACGGCTCAATCACGCCTTTTAATATAAGAAACTTTTCTATTGGTCAGTTGTTTTGACACTCAACCAATAAAATCTACTGATACTTCTATGCTGCAACAGCGTGTAAAGAACGCCGGGAAGTATTTCGCGGGAAAAGTGAAGGAATCAAATTATTGAGGTTTTGCTTTTCGTTGAAGTTTTCCAAGAAAATTCAAGGTTGGTGTTCTTTTTTAACAATGCAATGGCATTTGTTCAATCTCCTTGTAGCATGTGGTATTGCTGAAGCGACGATTTAGGTCTCTTCGATGGTCGTAAAACAGACAATTTCGTCTGACTTCGATCGTGTGTAAAATTTTAACTAGAATTAGCTTTATTGTCATGAGAAATACAGTAAGCTCAAGCTCATTAACTTTATACATGTTGTTGCTGTTGTATTTGATCGCGACTGTTGACTGGAGTTTCTCTTTTTCAGTTTACGTATGTCAGTTTTTGCCATTCCCTTGGCAATCCTATTTTATGAAACTCGTGTTAGTCACGTGTTATGCATGGTTCAATTCCTACTGTTGCCATCCCGGCAACCCACGGGAAAAAGTCAGCTCTTGTGGCCCGTGGGTGGAGAATCGTTCAAGTATATAGTCTTTTCTCGGGGGTGGGGGCCGGGTGGAACAAGTTGAAATAACTACTCGCACAAAGACTATTAAATGGGATGAAAATAGAGGTTTTCCTCTACCCCACAACTTGTATCCAAAATTTTACGACTGGTTTAGGTTAGCAACTCAGCAACATCACGGCAAGAAAATAAACCAAAAGCACCCTACAACTTATATGTCAACATTTTGTATCATCAGTGTGACACAATATAAGGAAATGGAAGGAATATATAGAAGATAAATATTATCTTGATGTTATATATTAATTTATCGTTTGACTACATGTAAGTGTAAACAAGGCTAAGTTGTCGCCTCAGGGCTGGCGACCCCTTGAACATCGTAGAGTTGATGCCCGCCTCAGCTTGCTGTATAAGATCTACATTGTATCACTGACTAATTCCAGTTTCTGGAAACTATTTACAACCTGTATGCGCAAAACCAGACACACCCGCTGCGACAGTTTTATCCCGCAAACTACATCAACCACCTCTCGTCATCTCTCGTTCTGTCCTAGAACAATAAGCCAGTGGAACAGTTGACCTCACTCTCTTCACTGCTAATTTTACTTTGTCTGCCTTTAAACAATCTGTATCTCTAATTTATCATAACCCAGTCTAATCTGTATATTACTGTAACGCCTGCTGACCAACCCAACCATTAATCCTCTTTCATGAAGGGTAGGTTGTTATGGTAAAAACAAGCAGATATGACAATTCTTTCAATTTCACTCATAATTAATATTGAAATATTATATATTTTTTTGCTTCTTCATACAATTTTCTCCTGAAATTGTGGACCTAGGAGCAACATATGCTCCTTAGAAAAACAGTTTATTTAGAGACCTGTGATCAATTGTAAATTATTATAGCTAAAAGGTGTCCTTTTTTTAGACTTTCAAAGGATGGCAGAAAAACCTGAAGATTTGAACCTTCCAAATGCAGTGATTGCACGTCTTGCTAAAGATGCAGTAAGTGTGAATCCGAAAATATTAAACTCTCCAGAACAACAGTCATTCTTGCTATCCTTACCAATGATATGTATAAAGTTGTGGTGGCAGTGAGATACCAAGGATGTCAGACTAACATTGTACCCCTCTATTTCAGCTCCCTGAAAATGTAAATATTGCCAAAGAAGCTCGAGCTGCCATAGGAAAAGCTGCTAGTGTATTCGTTCTTTATGCTACATCATGGTATGTCATCACTGGCGATGCAAATTTGTTCAATAAATGTTAAAACCTACATCTTGAATACTATATGGGTTGGTTATGTATCTTTTGATTTTTAATACATTTTCCCAGTACTTTGATGGGGTTCAGATCCCAGGGAGTGAACTCAGCTACATAATAGTGGCGGGGAGGTGCGTAAAACCAATCTCCAAAGAAGTCCAATGGCCCAGAATGTTATATCCAAAAAACATTTCTCTGCATACAAAGGTTATGCTTTTTGCCGACCACAAAACAGTCCTCACCAAAATCTTTCACCCCCAAAAAGTCCTCAAATTTCAAACCCAAGTAAGGTCTTGGCAGCTCCTTGTCGCTATAAAACCCAAATACCCCCCCCCCCTCCTGGGGTTCTGATATTGCATTGCAACTGAAAACAGGGAATTAATAAGTTAACACACCATGTGTCTGACCTACTGATCACTTAAGTTTTAGTTAATGATTTATTATTAGAAAATCCTTAAATTTGGGGTAACATTTTCTTTGTTAGAAAAGACATTACATGTGTTAAAACAATGCTAGTAAATTTGTACATAATGTTCATTTTTCATCAAAAACCATTTTCTTTTTCCCTTACTTAATTGGATGCCACATTTTGTTAGTGAACACATTTTTTGTCTTATTTTATAAAGTGCGAACAATTTTGCACAAAAGCAGAAGAGGAAAACCCTTACAGCACCTGATGTATTTGAAGCTTTAGAGGAAATGGAATTTGAGCAGTTCATAAAACCTCTCAAGGAAAGTCTTGAGTGTGAGTATGATTGCATTTGGTAGTACAGTCAAACCTTTATTAAGCGGTCACCCTCAGGGAATAGCCAACTGACCGCTTAATAGAGGTGACTGCTTAAAAGAGGTCAAGTTTACAGTAAATATGGGGAGCGATTTCTTTCCGGGGATTTGTTAAGTGACCGCTTAATAAAGTGTGACTGCTTAAGATCAAAAGGGATCAAAAGTGCTGTATTTGCAGTAATGGGGGGGGGGGGGGGGGGGGGGGGGGGGGGGGGGGGGGGGGGGGGGGGGGGGGGGGGGGGGGGGGGGGGGGGGGGGGGGGGGGGGGAAGGGGTCAGGATGGGGTGACCAGGGGTATGCAAATCTGCTGATCTGCAAAATCTCCTGACTTTGAATCTTGCAAATGCAGTGTATGCATATTATTTTTTTAGAATTCAAAAGGTCTTCTTGAGTTTCCTCAGGCATTGCAAGTGAACATTGATGAAATATTTAAGCAACAACATAGGTTTTTTTTATTTTTATATCATAATCCAGAAAGGTTTCCCATACACATGAATGTGCAGTGCAGGTGTAAAGTGTTAATTTAAAAAAAATTGCAATTTCTGGTGTAGGTGTAAATGCAATAAAATAATTAAACTTAAGGTTGACCACATGTGATCTTGATTGTGACAAAAAACAAAAGAACAACAAGTCTGTGAAGGGTTAAGATTCAAGATCCGAACTATATAATCTTGAAGCAAAAGCCAAATTATAAAATCTGGGCCCCCTCCCCAGGATTTATTGCTTTTTTATCACCATAATGTTTTTTGTAAAGCACCACTCCAAGGTCACTATGGTTAACTTAATTATGTGTCCCTTTTATATTCCCGCTAGAAATAAGCTTTGTTTGTTTTACAGTATTCAGGAAAGAACAGAAAGGCAAGAAAGAAGCAGCAGCTGAAACAAAAAGGAAAAAGAGCGACACTGCTAGTGAAACTGAACCTGAATCAAAACGACAAAAGACAACAGAAGAGAACAAAGAATCAACAAAAGAAAAAGAAAAGGAAGAAGAAGATCCGGAAAAAGAAAAAAATGGAGAAGAGTCATAGCCTAGAATTATAAAACATGTTGGACTTTATATACTCAGTTTTCAAAGCTATAACATGCAAATTATTACTGTATGGCACTCAAAGTAATAATCTCTCCCACCTCTACACATCCCAACACCTCAGTCTATATAATTTTCTGGAGGTAAGACTTTCAATATCTTCAAACATGCACTGTTACATTGTTTTACCAGTTTTTTTTGCACAAGTGCAAGCAGTGTGAGTTGATTGCAACTTTAATGTGGGAAAGAGACAATTTATGGGTTGCTGGCTATGGATTATGCTTTATATACCTCTACAAATCAAATGCTGCAGGTGCATGTGTTGTTTGCAAGCATGATATTTAACAAAATGCATGACAGAACCTGAGCTCATGTTTTTTATATGTACCCCAACATGTGACCTTGCACTGGTTAAGATTATCATGAGTAATCAGGACTCGCGTGGTCTGCTTATTTTGTGCAGCGTCTGTGTAACTTTACCATAATGGGACAGTTAGACAATACATGTAATTATATTTTATCACTTACAATATTATATATATAATAATACCAGTCCACCTACTAAGATTGATTCCTCCATAATAAACAGTCTGGCCCAGGTTGGAACCCTCAAAGCCACCCCCCCCCCCCCCACACTCCTTCATCGATTTTCCATTTTATATAATCTTCAACCCTTTTACTCCCAGAGTCAGTTGTGGAGACATGTGATGCAGTTCTAACTTTTGAGTCTGTGGATGATATCCTACGGTGTGACCACTCATATGAAACCATTTCAGCGGTTCTTTTGCATGGTACCATTTGTTTTTCAATATTTTACAAAATGAAATTTGGCATTTTTGTTGAATATATGTAATATATTTGATATGTAATTTGTGCTCTTGGGAGTTAAAAGTTAAGAGCAAGTGTGGAGAAGATCCTCAAAGGAAATCAACTTCAATGCTGCGGGAGCAAACTTTTAATGGCTTAAGAATTGGGACAATCAACGTAATTATTTTATATTCCCCAGGTTATCATAATCATGATGCAATTTCTGATTAAAAAGTTAAACTGCAAAATGTTGGTTTGTCATAAGTGCACAACAGAAATGCAGCAGGTCTCTTTTTTTTAGATTTCTCTTTTTCTTTTGTACTTATTGACTAAGTGGGAGGACTGGATGGGAAAATATTTGGCTTATGGACAGAGTGCAGAGAGGTCTGGCACCATGACTGAGAGCCAAGTATTTTCCCATCCAGCCTGACCGAACTTATTCAATAAGTATTTTATCATATGACCAATTTGGAGACAAAATTACTTGAAATTTTAACACGCGAGACAGCACGCTTTTGTAGTAGGGCCTTATGGCTTTTTCCGGCCCTGCTTGCGCAATGTGTACGACCCTCGTATGGGAATGTTTTCATTTTTACATCAAGTTTAATGTGCTGCAGTGGTTTGTTCATCTTGCATCTGATTGGTTTTCCTTTCACATCATAATAAAAAGAATGAAGTACTTTGAATGTTTTAACAATGTAAATCCATTCACTTTTTTTTAAACTACAGTAATATTTTATTACTTTTTTGTTTAATTAGTGTTTTCACTTCATGGCCAATAAACTGTTAAAAGATTTAGGACAACTAATAAAAGCTCTGAATTGTCTTTATTCTTTGTTTGCACTTATGTCATATTAACATTTAGAAGCATTAAAGTGCCCCTGTGATCAAATTTTTGATTTTCATTTTTTTACATTTTCGTGTACAATTAGACTTTCTTACTCATCTTGCCAAATTTCAATTCATTACGAACATCAGAAGTCATTTTATTTTAACATTTATTTCCGAGAATTTACGGCCGCCATTAATCAACCTTGTTCCAAGGCTTGGTTGCGAATGGGAGAAAGTGACGTCAAAGACTCAAACATACCTCACGGGTTGAAATTATAACAACAATAACTATTGAAAATCACGATAAAAGCAACAAAAACTTTGGACTTGTTCTCTGTGCAATTTTCCATGCTTAAAAAAATCAAAATCAAAAATTTGATCACAGGGGCACTTTAAAAAACAGCTTTCAATTCCAAAATGTTTATAGAATTGTAGAGATCCTGGGACCAAATTTTGAAGCAAACGAGCATTACGTTCAAGAGTTATAGGGGAATGAGTATTAGACATTTTAAGTAAAAATGTATGGTGCGGCCATCTTTGTGTCCCACTTTGGGACACAAACATGGTGCCAAATATATTAAAGTCTTAATTAAAAAATCTCATCACAAAAGATTGGATTCACAAGCACCTAAAATAAAAAAAACTTTCAACTGGTTTATTTTTGTCCATTTTGACAGCTTTGTCCCGAAGTTGTTGAGAACACAAAAGTGCTCATAGTGTAGTGTAAACAAATCCCATATTTAATTAAGAAAATAAATGAAAAATACAAAAAAAACTAGCCTTGTAGTTCTCCTCGTGTTGCTCGCATTGTCTCTCCCTAAAACCCCTATTTCACAACACTTGTATCCTATTTCACTTGTCAATCAACTAAATACTAATACTGAAAAGTCACGTCCAATTGTAATGCTAGGTAATGTCACAACAGTTCCAGTCGACTTATCTGAAATAGTGTGATGAATTGCATGACACATTTAAGACCTTTACAAATCGGAAACAAAATATCGTTAAAACCTGAAACTTTTTTAGAACGATTTTAACACCGGTATACACATACCACGTTAGAAACAGCTTTGTAGGATGTATAGTTTAGATTTTTTTAATTTTTATGACATGTGCAAACCAAGAATATCTTTACTGATGCAATGGACTTGTCCAGCTTTATAGGGTGGCTTGCATAGCCAACCTTTCCTCCCAGTTTATACTTGCTTTGCAGGCTAAGCTTAAAGGGTATCGTGTTCATGATGATGACCGATGATTTTAGGCATGGATCTAGTAAAAATGTGATGATTTGAAACATTTCACTGAGGGCAAAAGCATGTACCGGAAGAAGGGTCTCCTTTGGCTGGGTAAACTGAGATTTGACTGCTCAAGGGCATTAGCATTAAGGTCGGCACACACGAGGGGACCAGTCCCAGGGACCGGTCGCAGGGACTGGTCCCCTGTCGGAGTTTACACGATGAGACGAGTCGCGGTGACCAGTCCCTTGAAGGGCTTACACGCTGGGACCTGTTTCACAACAAGATAGCAGCATTTATGATGATTTTTAAAAAGGAATATCGCTTTCTGGAGATGGAAAAAGAGCAATTTTCAACAGAGAAACCAAATTTACTAAATTAACCGCTGAAAGTGTATCAGTCGGCTCTGAGCGTTACTGGACAAACTGTGTTCACCATTGAGTGTCGACAGTGTTCGTAATCTCCTATTTCGATAAAGGTTTTTCTTTAGGTGTTGTATATTGCTGCATAGAACCTGAAAAAAAAATGACTGCACTATGTCATCAAGACCTCCAATACCAGTGTTAGAATATTCTCCAGGCTAGTTGTATCAGATAAAAACATCCGATGAAATTTGCATAACATAAACCGGATGTCACGCATTCTCTTCATGAAATGGTGCGCATAAATGCTAGCGAGAAAATTTGGCGGGAACTTTGTTTGCATTGCCGCCATCTTGAAACGGAGAACGCACAGAATTATGGGAGCTTAAAATGCTGATCAGCGATTGGTTCATTTTCATTTCATCGCAGGGTCCAGTCCCATGAACTGTTCACACGAAGGGATCAAGCAAAATTTGAGGGGACCAGTCCCTGGGACTGGTCCCACAAATTCAAACCAGTTTGAATTTGTGGGACCAGTTACAGGGACCAAAATTCAGTTCATGCGACTAGATTTTTGCCGAAAATTAGCAGTTCACACAGAGGGATTTGGTCCCCTGGACTAGTCGCAGGGACTAGTCCCCTCGTGTGTCCCGACCTTTAATTGTTTATGCACATCCTTACTGTGCATGCAATTCATGTCCCATGCCTGGCCATGTCATGTAGTGTATAAGAAAGAAAACTTAACATGTTTACAAAGGGCTGATAGCTGTTCTGTTAACTGTCTATATATTTAACTGACATGGAAGGTGGATGTGATCCCTATTTTATTGTTCAATAGATTGGTTTCTTTATCATGACACTTGTTAGAATTATTTACTCAGTAGACCCATTTTATTTATAAAATTTGACTCGGAAAGTTTATCTTTAGCCTGCGTGGCAGGCGTTCAAAGGGGATGGGGGAGAATTCAGGCACCTGAGAACGTCCCTTCCTCATGCGCCCTTCGTGTTCTCGCACACCCAAATTCTCACCCTTCCCCTTTAAACGCCTGCCACGCAGGCTAGTTTATCTTCAGTATTTTTAAGCTAACAGTTCTTGAAGCCATGTTGAGTTAAGAGTATCAATTTTCCAAAATGAAGTCGATGAACCCCCAATTTCAGAGAACGTCCCTTCCTCATGCGCCCTTTGTGTTCTCGCACACCCAAATTCTCACCCTTCCCCTTTAAAACGCCTGCCACGCAGGCTAGTTTATCTTCAGTATTTTTAAACTAACAGTTCTTGAAGCCATGTTGAGTTAAGAGTATCAATTTTCCAAAATGAAGTCGATGAACCCCCAATTTCTTTGCATTTCTGGCAAGGGTGATTCATAATCTAGTTGCGACAAAAGTTTGAAAAAAATCTGAGTTGTAGAAGATTTTTTCCTGAACATCAGTTCCTACATCCTTGAAAATCAAACCTACGTTGGGACAGTAATTCCTAGATGATAAGTGTTGTTGCCTTTCATTGTAGACATAAAAAAAACGAATTAATTATTGTACCAAATATAATTAAAGAAATATTGAAAACACCCTAACAAAAAAAATATATAACTAAAAATAATATGAAAGGTAAGGGAAAGTTCATTTATTATGACAAGGGGGGGGGATGAAGATATTGAAACTCAAAGCTTGAAATTTTAGCAGCCCCCCTCGCTAGCGGTTCAATTTTTTAAAAGCCCCCCCCCCCCCCCCCCCCCCCCCCCCCTTAGTAGTCCAAAAAATTTCAGACCCCACCTCCTAGCCAACAATTTTTTCAAAGCCCCCCCCCCCCCCCCCCCCTTCGGGTGTCTAAACATTTTTGGAGCCCCCCTCAATATCTTCATTCCCCCCCCCCTTGTCATATCAAATGAACTTTCCCTAAATGTCTAAATAAAGAGCAAGCTTTTTTTAGCTTTACAAACCATGGATAAAAAATAATGCAAGCTAAGAGAAGTCTTGTAGTTATTGTGTGTTTTGCTGAACATTATTTACTGATGTAAAACATAACCAGCCTTCTCTACAACTTACTAAGTACCATACTGATAAGTAAATATAGATTTATTAATAATTTACATCATTAATAAATGACTAAGCTTCTTTTGCAATCCTGACAGACGTCTTCTATTTTATTTGCTTCATGCGTGAAGTAAAAAAAAAAAAATAGGAGACGTCTACACACAGGCTACAATCATGACTGACTCCTTGTAATTTAATTTGTACTTTCCATCATTATAATTTTCTATAAAATCAAGGAGACAGTTTTACAGTTTTGACTACAAACATTCAGTTTACATGAACATTATATTCTTCTTTAGAAGGAGGCAGATTACTGTACTCTGTTAAATTACTTGATTCATTGAACTTGCATTGTGATGCATCAATGACAGTTATATGTTTAACCTATTAGTTAATGTCCTAATGATCTTATTTTCCTTGACTTTATTCACCCTGTTCTCAGAATGAGGTGAATTCCAGAGTCTGTAAAGACTGGTTCACTCAACTCGCCAATCTTCAAGGCAAACCTGAAAACAGATGGTAAATTAATAGTAGCAAGTAAATGTAAAAATGATGGTTTGTCTTTCATTGTTTTGTTGCTGAAATAAAAAAATCAGCATGAAATCCTACTTGTAACAAACGAGGTTCAAAGTAGCCTATACTCATGCATAAGAAAGTTTTATGATATATTGTTAACAAGATAAGAAGATGTCCAACATGGAGAAGAGTTACTCCTTTCACTCAGTAATTGTTCCTGCAAACCACGTTGTTACTATAATTGAATGTTTTATAAATGAAGGCTGTACCACAAGGAAGCCTGCCAGTGATTCTTCTGTGTGTTTTATATTCCTAACGTGAACATTAGCAATGTAAGGAGGGTTGTAGGAGACGGTGTCATGACACTTCAGTAACACTGTTTTGCTAATGTTATTGTTTAGAACCGGATGTGACAGTAGCCGGAGGTCAAGAAACCAAAGTGCACATGGCAAAGCTATGAACCAGAAGTGTACAATTGTGACACGAGAAAAACTGAGGGCAAACCTTAACTAATGTGGCTCTGCGCATGAGTAATAATGAGAAAATGATACTCACGTTGCTTCCTCAAATGGCTCTGAAATTTTAGAGAAACAACTGTTAATCTAACTATTAACCAAGTACGGTAAATCTGTTACAAGCTCCTCCCACTTCAGATAGGCTTACTTGAAATTAATTGAATTATGGGTGGGCACGGGGGAGGGGTGTATTTCTCTTTGTCTCTTTAAGATTGCAAATAGGCCATTTCCGAGTTGCCTTTAGCCTCTCTATCAAAGCGAGGCTAGGTGTGAAACCTTTCATATGAAAATGAGTTTTCATTCACATGTAAATAAGTTTTATTGGTTTCCAGTTCTGGACCACAGTCAGCTTCAGCTGCAGCTATACAGCGTGAGTTGTTTGTCTGCACCAGGTGCTTAATGCCCTGGAGAGGGGGAGGGGGAGGAGGGGAGGGGGAGGGGGGGAGGGGGGGGAGGGGGGGAACTCTGTATATTTTTGGTTGGGGGCATGCTGCTGGGAAACCTTTACACTTTACCCTAAACTTGACCATTTTCAGCTGATTTTACAACCCTACACTAGACTACCAATAATAAACATGTAATAATATTGAAAGTTTATTTGACAGAAACTCAAGTTGTTATTAGTTTTGCATGATCTTCAATTTTAGATGACAGGGATGGCTACTTGAAGGAACTTGCAGGAAACTTTAAAATTTATGTTATTTATTGTTATTATTGGGAAACGCTCCTTTTACAATTTTACCATACAACGAAACAAGTGTTTTTTGCCAAATAATATTATAATAACTTAGCCTGCTTGAGAACTTTCTGTTGACTCACTTTGCATCTGTCCTGGCCCAAAAAATCCCAGATCTCCCTCATTTCTAGCACTGCTACAGTCACTTTCTGTGCTCGCCAGCTTCTGCAGGGTGATCTTGCCAGACTCAATTTTGTCACGATGACCTGAAAGATATAGCAACTTTGTTATATAAAGGAGAAGAAAAGCAACCGGGTAAATTATTACTAAGGACAGCAAGGTTCCAAATTGTTTAAACATGTGCTTCTTGTCCTTGTCATCAAACAGCAAAAAGTCTAGTTATCCAGGTGCGAGTGTAAAGGGGGTGGGGGAGGGGGGGGGGGGGGGGGGGGGGGGGGGGGGGGGGTAGGAACTGCTTTTGGTTTACAGAGGTTACTGAGTTTCAGTTATCAATATTCTTTGTGTTTCATGTTCCATGTGCATGTGACGTGCACCAATATGGCGGCCAATTGTAAAGTGGTCATGTGACTGAAAACAATCTATGCAGCAAATGAGATCAAGATATGATTGCACGACTACCATGCTTCCTTCCCAAAACTGTACACCTAGTTTTATTCTTGCACCCGCACACTTGTAACTTTGGCACAAGTTTCAGGAGATCAAAATGCAAGCACGGAAAGCTTTTACCATTTCTGTTGTTACATTGATTGACAGCAACTGATGGCAATCAATGTAATGGAAATCTGTGTGAATTCCGATTGGTTGTCATATCAATGCAAGTTTGCTGATATTCTTGGTTTGCAACCACGTGACAAGGTGGCCATGTTGGTGGTCAATACAATACAATTTTTGTCGCAGAATTTGCGCTAAAATAGAATTTAGTTCCCAGCAGAGAGAAACGCTTTTGTTCTTGACCACCATCATGGCCGCCGCGACATCACGTGCAAACCAGCAATATTGGTTTAGTGGTGCCATGCTCTAGAGAACGAAAGACAACTTTCTGAAATGCACATGCAAATTTGATTTCATTGCATGATTTTTTTGCCGCAAAAATGATCTTTTTTAGTTGATTGTAGTTTAAGATTCTAATTTTCTTTAAAAAGGGACTAATCTGACATGTATCCATCTGTCCTGAATGTGACGTAAATACAATATTATTGAAGGTATTTGGGCCACTTGGAAAAACGCCTTCAAAGTGATGCATGGTTGTTGTAACCACAAAATTATGTGAAATGGTCTCCATTTGGACAAAATCATGTACAGAGCATGTTGGGATAAAATTTTTGCTCGATTTTAAATGACATTGCCATTTTAAGGGGAACGTTCCAATTGGTGGTTTGCATGGTGGCCATGTTGGGGGTCAGAAACAATAGAAATTGTTTGCATAAAAATAGAGTTTTATTCCCAAAGGACAGAAACTTCATTGTTCTGTCCACCAACATGTCCGCCGTGCAACTGGGGAGAGGGGGGGGAGGGGGGTAATCCCTATAATGGGCTATACAGGGATGCTCCGCCCAAATGGGGTAGTCGGATTTCACAAGCTGAAGTATAGCAAAGGGTAGGGAAAACTGCAATTTAGGTCGCACGTAACAGCTAATTTGTCTATTAAAGTATTTTAATGTTTATACTGAAGTTAAAAGTGAATAAATGTTGCTTAAATTTTAGCCAAAGTCATTACAACATGTATCAGGGATATCAGTCAACTAGGTACATGAAAGGGTTACCTTTTCTGTCAAAAACGGCATATGAAAGGGTAAGGGTTTGGACCTCGGGTGGAGCATCCCCGTACAAAACTTTGTTGAGTCCCCCCCCCCCCCCCCCCCCCCCCCCCCCCAGCTGTGCAAACCACCAACACCATGCAGACAACTTCTTTGCAAGTCGTAAAAGACTTAAACATTTTCAAGATGATTAAAATAATGGTTATTGTCTCGAATAACTACCATTAACAATTTATCACCTCAACCTTTTGGAACGAGCTATATTTAATCAGATTTAATTGTCTTTTTATTAGCTTGTTTCTTCGTTCTTACTTTCTCTATATGATACATTCTTCAGTTCTCCAACATTTTAACTCAGGAGATCCATACTTTGTACCTGGAAAGGTTTCTTTCAATGTAAAAAGACCAGGTGTGGTATCGGGCGTGATGGGGTGAGATCGAGAGAAACGTTCAGCATGTATCGTGTGATATCAAAACATCAATAACAACTCGTGATTTATTCTATAATACCTTTAATAATTTCTAAAGCCTCATCTTTACTGCGCGTTATCGTATCTTGTTTCCAAGATGAAGGTCTTCTGGACTGGTTATGTTTGACCAGCAAATGTGAAGCTCGCACTTGTTCGCCACCTGCATCATCATCCTCTGGCATCTCCCACTGACTCGTTTTTGTTCGTCTGTTGAAGTAGTAAGTCTTCCCGGTGGACTTAGATGTCCTTTCTTCCCATCCAGCTGGTAATCCACTCATTTTAACTTTTTGGTGTCTCGTATTAAAATCTGCAAAAGCCCGATTTCAACAAACTCGTTTTTCGCTCCAAAAACTCTTGTGCTTTGTAACCAAGCAATCAGTATTGCTCAACAGCGCATGTGTTGTAAGCGACCGCTGGATTTTCTCGCGCTGGCGCAGTATATTCGTAATGGCGACGATTCTGGCGGATTCGGAGCAGTAAACTTTGCTTTTTGGGAATTTCATAGGTGCAGCAATTAGATCATTATCAACAGAGTATTCTTGCAGTTGACCCTGAGGATTTATAATGCCAGTCACATCTAGAAATCTTATTATAGTGAGTATCATTCTAAAATGGCTATTAATTATATAAAAAAAGCTGCACATGAGCGCTATAGCTACCCTCTGATCTCATTTTAATAATGAGTTAATGTTTTTTTTTCACTCTGATCTTTCTGTCTGTTGTATTTGACGTAGCAAAGAATATAAGCTTAGTTTATGCACTAGTCAGTTGTAACCCCGACCCCTAACCCCCGGGGAAAAATGGGGGAATTTACAAGTGCAATGATGTTCGTAATGGATGAGTCAATTCCAGCAGTGCCCATCCCCAACCCCCGGGCCATTTACACATGTTGCTATCCCGGGGGTGGGGCATGAGTAAATCTAGCTTCGCCTGGGGTCGGGTATTAGCACACCCGTCATTTACCCCGGGGAATTTGACAGCCGATTTGGTGCATGAAATAAGATAATGATATGATTTACAACATTTATTTTTGTCTGTGATACTTTTTTAAAATACGAACGACCATTCGTTGCTTGATATGCAAATACTATAGTTTTATAAACAACATTAAAACTTGTACTGCATGATTTAATAGATGAAAACGGATGAATATATTTAATAAACCTCATTTTTTCTCAACTTGCAGTACTCTAGTCTGTTCACTGGCTCTAGCTACAAGAGAAATATTATTTAAACTTGAGCTGTATGAACCCGGGGGATGGGTCATTTACCGTTCTTTTTTGGCCCGACCGTGGAGAATTTTTGAACAGCTAACTTGTCCCCACCGTGGGGAATTTACCATTTTTAAAAAAAAATGCAAATGCCCGGGGGTTGGCCCGGGGGGGGGGGGGGGGGGGGGGGGGGGGGATGGGCACTGCTGGAATTGACTCATCCATAATTTAATGGACTTCCCACAGGTCTCAGGGACAGATCTGCAGGTGATAATATTGTCCCTTATAACCCCAAACGCTGTCAAGCAACAGTTATTCAAATTTATTAACAATTGACACATTTTATGGCAGATACTAGTGGTAATCACAGATTAAAGTGCACCTAACCCCCAATTTTTTTTTTTTTTGCTTAATCAACTCTATGTACGTTGAAAAGTTGAATAGTTAAATATTTCTTGTTTTTAACGTCGCGTTAGTGAGTTATAGAGATTTGAATTTGCAAAATGCTAATTAGATGACGTAAATTCGGGAATCATTTATTATACAACTACTTGTTTTTACCTCCAAGTAATATTTTTAACGAATCAATTGACTATCCACAGTTATATTTAGTGTTTCTCAAATTGATTTTCCTTAACAAATAAGTTGTATACTGCATATTGTTAATTGACGTAGAAATAATGACAAAATCCCGAATTATACGTCATCTAATTAGCATTCTGTAAATTCAAATCTCTATGAGACTACAACTTACTCACGCAACGTTAAAAACAAGAAATATTTAACTGTTCAACTTTTCAACGTACATAGAGTTGATTAAGCAAAAAAAAAAATTGGGGGTTAGCTGCACTTTAAAGGAGGGTGCTCAATGCCAGATGAAGTCTTAGCAAAATAACGAAAGCAAGAGCGGGTACCAGTTTCAGCCAAGAGGTACCCCTGAAAAATGTGCAGGGCGGCTAATTTGGTGTTGAGCAAAATCACAAAAGAAAAAACATTCTTCACAAGATTAGGAAGCATTTTCCTATCATCAAATGCAAAAAGGAGTCAAAACACAATAAACACATACACTCTTTGATACTCCTCTCTATGAGGTAGTTGCAATAACATGAACTTATCTGTATCAGGGCTGCAAATAACGGCCGGGCAGGCGCCGGTCATGTTGTCCGGCCAAACATGTTTTTGCTCGGACACAACCTGTTTTTGGCCGGTCAAATTGGAACAGTCGTAACTCTTGCAATAGTGAACCCAGATTGCACAGTAAACCTTTTTATAACTAAAAACCAACCGAATCCAAGTCGGTTTGGCAATAAAAATTACAAGTTAATAGTTTTACTACTCTTTATTGCAGAAGCAGCCTCGCATACGTGGTACGGTTACGAAATATACAACTGAAACCATTCGTTTACATCTCGGAAAATCACTTATAATCATTAAAATATTACATTTTGGCAATTGCCATATCGTTTCTACAACTGAATTTAAAGTAAAACGTGCAAAATATATGAAAGCCGAAGGGTTCAATCGATCTCTTAACTTAGGCCCCGTCCACACGTATACGTTTACGTTCGTAAACGCATACTTTTTTTTATCTAAAACGCTCCACACGAAGGCAGCCATCGTTTACGATTCGTTTTCACCTGTCCACACGTAAACGCTAAAACGCTTCAAATCTGCATTGAGCATGCGTAGATAAGTACTTGAGCCTGCCAACACATCTGTCAGACCGTCCGCCATATTGGATATCTGCTCTATTTTCTTTATTTGTGGACTGGGTCCGATTCTGTGACATCAGCATTTTCGAAAATATCCACTTTGGAGAGCGTTTTCGAAAATATCCGTTTAGGGTGACCGTTTTCATCGTTTACGTGTGGACGGGAGGCCTAAATGCATAAAAAAAATATGCGTTTACGAACATTAACGTATACGTGTGCACGGGGCCTTAATCATGGAAATTTGCGACTACCGGGAATTTCTCAACCACTAATTTGTCTTGCTTTATATTCGTTTTTTTTTAAGGGAAACATGAATGTTGTCCCTCGCGATTATCAAAAAGTTAAAAATTAAATTTCTTTGCATGAGTAAATGACCGGACAACATGTCCGGCAATCCAAAGATTTGTCCGGTCAATACCCAATTCTGACCGGACATTGTCCATTGACCGGCCGTTATTTGCAGCCCTGTCTGTATACTCTTTGATACTTCTCCCCATGAGGTAGTTGCAGGAACATGAACTTTTTTTGTTTGTGTTTTTGTACATTTTGGATGCTTAAAAAATATCGACATCTTCAAAATGTTTTATATCTTGCAGTCCAATCAAAAAGCCATTGGAGGACCCAGTCACTTAATAAGTACAAAATACCTGTTGCAAATTAAATAGGTTTCACTATTTCAGTCCATTTTGCTTCTTTCACGTGCAAGGCATGACATCATCAAATGTATGCAAGGAAGCCTCACCCCCACCCCAGGGGGTAGCTGATGCCGTAAACGTCTGGTAATTTTCCCAGGGGTTGGTAACAGAAGTTAGTGTGAGTCAATGTATTTCCCCCACTACACTTGCTCTGTAACATCCCCACCATCCGCAGGGGTTTGGGAGTTGGGGTTACAAATAACTAGTGCATTAGCTGCAAGGACAGCAGATTTTTAATGACAGTGTTTATAGCTATTATCCATGATTAACCAGTCTGTATTCTGTGTGAATCCCATGCCGAAGATACGCTAAAGGCTTTTCAAAATCTACACCAAACAGCAAAGTTCTAAGAAACCTTAAAAATACACAAAAGACTACAATAGCATGCCAGTATGCCACAGCCTTTTGAAACCCATGCCGAAGATCTTCAGCGTAACCCGTACAGAATGCAGACTGGATAATTAAGCTTATTTAAGACAAACTCTGATGATAAAAAGAAAGATATTAAATGTGGAGCTTGGCCATGTAATAAATAAACGTCTTTGTTATATAGCTGGAGTTTTTCTCAATACAATGCACGCGTTGATTGGTTGATTCATGGTCACAAAACAAACTGTTTCCCGCCATTTGTACTAAGGGGGCAACATTTGCGAAAGCGGGCAATAATTTTGACATCAGAGGGTATCATTGCACTGTTGCCCGCTAGCGCATGTGATCAGACTATGACAAAAGGTGGCATGATTATGATGCGATTGATGTTTACCTTGAGTGTTCAGCACATTTTTCAAACTGTGTTGTGTTGTGTTTTTTGTGTTGCTATTAATATAACAAATCACTTAATGACTGATCCCTCAGGAAACAAGGAAATTTTGTTGCCCTCGAATCTCGATGATTCCCTCGGCATCGTCTTGGGAAACATCAAAATCCTCGGGAGACAAAATTCACTGTTTCCCTTGGGACCAGTCATTAAGTGATCAATGTTCAGCATGTCACATTTATTATGAGTAAGAATCAGACTTCCTGTCTGAGTCAAACCCATGACCTTCTCTACACTGATCAGATGTTTAACCACTACACTACAGGAAAACGCATTGCATGCTACCGGATAGGTCATTTTACTAGATCCATTTGTGACATTATCTATAAAGACCAGCTTATTGGTATGGGATCAGTAATGTTGATAGCATCTTGCCATGATCAATAATAACATATCATTGATTTTATCTTGTTAAATTATTGTTTTGTGTTTTGTAAATTTTAGGAAGAGGAAGATCTTCCTTATGAAGAAGAAATAATTCGCAGCCCTTATTCTGTGAAATTTTGGATGAGATACATAGAACACAAAGCTAAAAAGGGCTCCAACACAGCCCTGAATCTGCTCTATGAACGTGCTCTTAAAGAACTGCCTGGAAGGTATCTGGACTTCTACTTTTTTTAATAGAATTTTATCCTATTTTTATACTTTGGGCCCCAGTTGTGAATTGTTCAAATCTGGATAAATCTCTGAACCCAGTGGATAACACCATTGGTTTTGACAAGTGAAGTACAGAGGATAGAGATTGTAAAGTGAAGAAATATCCTTGTAGTTGTGTTTGCAATTCAAGAAATTGTGAAGAGGCCTGAAAAACAAATCATTGCTTCAACACCAGTTTTGTTTTCAGGCTTCTTTTCAGTTGCTTAAATTGCAAACACAACTGTAAGGATCACTTCTTCACTTTACATCATTAGTTTTGTTAATGCTTATCCACTGGATAGTGATTTATCCGGTGGATAGCGTTATCCACCTTTTGAATAACTGGGGCCAAGACTATCAAGGGCTGATTGTGTAAGTGTTCCAGAACATTTCCACACTGCCCATGTACAGTATGGTAGTAACATTGGTTTTAACATCTCTACCAAGTGCTAGTGTTTGATCCAGACTCCATGGTAAGAAGGGGTGAATAGAAGGGGGTTTGGGATTAAAATGTTAGAGTCCTCCCCTAAATCTGCCACTGTCACCCCTCTTAAAAACTTTCGCTTTTAAGACCACCCTCCTCCTTGGAATATCTAATTACATGTACCTTCTTTGGGGTGGGTTTCTTGCTGGCACCACCCATCATGACCTATTAATTATTCTGAAAACATGTGTGTTTTTTCAGCTACAAGATTTGGTATCTGTATCTTAAAGAAAGAAGAAGGCAAGTTAGAGGCAGGTAAGTTGATTCAGAGGATAATTAATTGATTCAGAGGATAATTATAATTGATTCTAATTATAATTGATAATAATAATATAATTATAATTGATTCAGAGGATAATTATAGACCAATATCACGCAAGCATGGCACAAAAATATATTTGGTTTATTGGGAAAAAGAGCCCAGCATCAAATTCAGCATATCGATATTGGTACCACTACAAAGTTTTGTAAAGATTGCTAGAAAACTGACCAAGATATAAAATTTTGAAACTGAGCATTTTTACAAAGAAATGTATGGTGGACGGGCATAGATTGCCCGTCCAGCCTCGTTTTCGTGTTTTTCCCATACATTTCTTTGTAAAAATTAGGCCAGAGTACTAAGTTTCAAAAGCTCATATCTCCGTCAGTATACGAGCAATCTTTACGAAACTTTACAGTTTTACTAATATTGATGTGCTAATTTTGATACTGGACTCTTTTTCCCATTAAATTAAATTTAACTTTCATGCCATGCTAGCATGATATTGGTGTATTACTGAAGGTCAATTTTCTAAAGTGTACATTATTAATATAATTATGTGATAGTTTTATATAAAATTTTATATACTATTGTTTGTTAATGGAATATAATTTTATGTCTGTTTATATAATATATATTAATGTTATGGATTTCTCCTTTCAGGCCCATAACAGACCCAGCATATGAAGACATAAACAATGCTTTTGAAAGATCACTTGTCTTCATGCACAAGGTACTTAAGGATCTAACTGGGTTAATTCATAGTAATTATTAATGTAATAATAAACAGTTGAATGGTAATTAAATGTTGAGTTTTATTTGTGTGACCTGAATGTCTGACTTCGTATATTATTTTAAAATGTAAGCTCATTATTGACTGAAAGGTGAATTCCTTTATTTTTGAAGATGCCAAGAATCTGGATAGATTACTGCCAGTTTTTGTTTGACCAGTGTAAAGTGACGAGGACACGACGCACCTTTGACCGAGCGTTAAGAGCACTTCCCATAACTCAGCACAGTCGTATCTGGCCACTCTATCTCAAGTTTGTGCGAAAGTACCACATTCCTGAGACTGCTGTCAGAGTCTACAGAAGGTATCTAAAGGTGAGTGGACGAAATGTCAAGTCTGTCTTGGACCCCAGTGGCTTACTGATGTAGCTGTTATCTGTATTCATGACTGCAAGTCTGAGGTGTCTATAGCATTAAGAGACTAGCAACCTTTTGGCCAGAAATTGAAAAGTACAATGTACCTAGCTGTCCTGGAAGCTTGTTCTCCAATACAATTTTAAAAGCCTTGGTGAATTTCCATGATATTATAAGCGCGACATTTCGGTGTCGTACTGACACCATTATCAAGCGAAAGCGAAAGGTAGAAAAAAGAACGCATTTACAAGTGAAAGGAAATCTGCATACTCTATACAAAAAGCTTAGCCCTAAGGGAATCTGACTGTTTGTTTAGGGATGGCTTGTGCTGTCTAATCAGGATCATTTCATACAATAGGCAGTCAGATTCCCTTAGGGCTAAGCTTTTTGTATAGAGTATGCAGATTTCCTTTCGCTTGTAAATGCATCCTTTTTTCTATCTTTCGCTTTCGCTTGATAATGGTGTCAGTACGACACCGAAACGTTGCGCTTATAATATTTTTAACCATCTGTATTTCCAATTAATACACTTTGATTAAGCGAATTTCCATGAATTTCTAAAAAATCTGGCTGTCCTCAGATGCCCAGAAACCCTCCTACTGGCTAAAAGCTAGGAGACTAGGAGTTTACTGAGTCCTCTGCTGGTCCATCACAAGCAGAGGCACAGTGGTCTGTAGTTAATGTGTCAGTTACTTATCTTAAAGGTAGGCAGATGGTGCATTATGGTCTCAGGTGTCATGTTGTAGTGATTAACTTTGACTTTTATCCCACTGGAAAAACATTTCCGAGGGTTATTTCAGAAAGAAAAACCATCTGACACTTTAACAACCCCCAGGGTTTAAGAGCGTCTGTCTGAGAAAACCGGGCAGAGGCCACGGATCGGGGTCGGCCGATTCCTTCCACATTTTGCCAGTTTAAAACATTCGATCAGTGATGTTGAAAGGCAGCATGCTTAGTTTTTAAAAGCTTTTAGTTTCCGAGATCTTACCACCCCCTAAAAAACCGGCCTGTAGGGTCAGAAAATTCCTTGATTTTGACGACTCGAGACGACCGTGACATAAGCGACGCGTAGAACATTTTCTCGTCTCCCAAAGACTTCTAACTGTAGGATTCTATTAAATGGAACTATAAACTCTTATTCTCAGCCATCAGAGCCTTGATTAAAACATGCTAAGTTCAAGCAACGAGAATTAAATTTTCAGGTACGCAAAGTCAATATTTGCATATGTTTATTCAACCCCATTTTTACAACTAGTTTTCTCCGAAAGGCGGCGATTATTTTTCGAGTAAAAGAGTTCAATAGCTTCATCATCATTCCGTCTTTCCGTATCACAAAACAAAACTTTGGGACCTATAAAATCTGAAACGATTTGTGTATGCATTTCAGCCGGATTTCCAACAAAAATGCAACCTTTTGTCACGTCACACTTTGATGTCATGGACTCTTCGTCAGCCAAAATTCGAGTAACTAGCTCTGGTTTGCAAATTTGTCAATCGCAGTAGCTTGATACAAAATTCAACTGATCTTCTAAAGCATTCTAATTCATTTTATAAGCTACTTCAATAATACTAGACTAATACTGTTATTTACTTTTCGCAATTTCGCGTTTTTGTTTGCTTTGAGCTCACGGGCTCGGATTTCATTTTGGTTATTTAGACTGTTTTGCAGGTTTTGGGTTTGAGCGCGAACTAAATTAGCAAACATCTCTTTAGCCTTGGAAGTATCTCAAATTTTGTTATGTTTTGGAAATATAAATAAAAATATACGCTCCGATTTAGTAGCGAATGCTACCTATTAAACAGGTATGTGTACTGTTCTATGAAATCGACGCCCCGATCGCAACATCGAAAGAGATTTAAAACTGATTTATATAGGCTTTTGGTTTCCATTTTTTTGCCGAGCAATTTATTCCAGAATATTTGAGATATGAAATATTGGCCTAGTTATTTACATTCAGTATTTTTGTTGCAAAGGGATCTGAAATTCTCGAATTGTTTTTATAATTTATAATTAGAAGCTGTCAGTTAAATTATACGGAAAAAACGAATTATCATTGTTTACAAAGTAAGCCAACTCTCATGGTGTGGATAGATAACAGAGGATTTCTAGAATGAGTTGCTCCTTTTTTAGTGAAGGTTCACCTTGTGGCCCAGCTCCAGGGAAAAATGACATTACAACTATTTCAGTGAAGTCTTGTGTCAATGATTTATACAGCCATTTTGTCGCACTTGGCATAAGTGGAAGAACGGGAGATGGGCAAATTAGAGAAGATGAAGTAATTTTTAATCGTGGTGGATTCATATCGCCCAGTGAAAAGCAAATGAACGAATTTATCGTGTGTCCTGGCCACAGATACCGCCTCACTTACGGCTGGGCAGATCGAAAGCGGTTGATGTGTTTTCACCCAAATCATTCTGGAAAACGGAGTAAACAACTATATACTCGACGCATTAACCTAGAATAATGTCGAAGAGTATTTTTACCCTTGAAAACCAAGAGGTTCCAATAGGAGCAGGTAAGACATAATTAAAATCCTGTGTTTTGATTAAATGTAAGGTAAGGGTAGAGAAATGGGGATTCCTGGACCAAGACAAACCGTGATTTCCTTTTTTGTACTTGTGCTCGGTAGCGATTGTTGCGACACAAGATTTTCTTGCAGTAATAGCGTGTAACCTCTTCGAGCAATTCAATTGTTGGCGACCATATAACCAAACGGTTATGGATTCTTTATAGTCTTATTATTCCATCTGTGTAATATTATACTGACGCGCAAGCGCCATACAAGATTGCAAATACTTTAAATCTCGTATGATAGATTCTGAATTTATGTTTATCAGTGATTTGTTCGGATGTTATCCATTATGACCTACTTATAAAGTGAAATGCACATCCAGTGAATGAAACTGGTGGGTAAAACAAACTCAAAGGAATTAGCAAGTTTAATAACTTTGAGTTTAGAGAAGATGGAATTCGAGTTTGGTGTGCATATAATATAGGTCCTGGTAAACTGGTGTCATATGAAGGAATGACGTCACAACCAAAAACTGGGATGAAGTTGTTGCAACCATTTGGTGCAGGTCAGCAGTCCGAAAATGTCTCAAGGCCGCGTGCAGAAAAGCGAATAGCAAGAAGTGAAGTGTTCTTCTGTGATACGCTTGGTTGCGTGCTGACCTTTGGAAGCGAAAACGAAGCCCAGGCTCACATGGATACTGGAGTACATAACCTGGTTTTAGAACGGGAAACAGTGTATGATATCGTGAGAAGGAAATGGGCCCAACATGTCAGCGAAGTAGTTGCTAGGACAGGCGAATCCTCTAAATCAGCGCAACCAGATGATACTTCTCTTTCATCGTGTAGTGACAGCGAAGTTCCCATACAATGCTGGGCGCTAAAGAGCCAGAAAACGGCAAGCAATGCAAGACCTCCGAGAATGTCAAGGTATTTTTGATATCCAAATTTAATGAAGGGCTAGTTAGTGGGTAAAAGGCTAACCCAACAGACGTTTCAAAGGAGATGCAAAATACCAGACTCGAAGGGACTACCACTGACTGTTTTCACCAGAAGAATGGAAAACCGCACGACAAATAACCAGCTATTTCTCTCGGTTGTCAGCAGTTCAAAAGTAGTCAAGCTCGAGCAATTACAGTAGGCGACGAGGACTGCCTTGACAACGAGGACTTAAGAACCTGGGAGGATCATTCTGTTACCATGGACATCAGAGACAGTGTATACAGTGAAGTGGATCTTGAACACCCACTCAAGTTTGAAGGTCGTGACATTTGCCTTATGGCTAAGGCCAAAAAACTTAAAAACCTGAAAGTTGTGGAACTGAAGGGCATTTGTGCAATTTTTTCTTTAATAAGTACTTGGAATCGACAAAGGAAGAGTACATACATCGACAGCATAGAAGAGCTGGTAAAATCGTGTTCATGTAGCACGCTATAAGATAGGGCCAGAGTGTGGGACCAAAAAACAGCTTACAGTGGCTGCAGCCGCACTAGAGTAGTTAACCCGGTTATTTGCAATTAATTAATTAAAATTAACTGGTTTAACAAAATTCCTGATGCGGCCGCGTATTTTTGGCGTTCACCGAATTTTAACAGTGTTAGCGGTTCCCATGGAAATTAATTAAAGAACAATAGATTTTTTTTAACCGGGTTAGGTTTATTTAAACCACCTCGCTAGGTAGTTTAGTGCAGGTTAACTTTCCCGATCTGTCAATCATCTTCGCTTACGCGGTAATTTTTGACTTCCTGTTGAATTCGTAGACCTTCGTAGGGACGACTTTCAATTTCAAATAGAGAAAGGAAAACCGTCGTGTGTTTAGGTTCTCCACAAAACCTATAATTTGATCATTTGACGATGTTGTTTTGCAGGGAATAACAATATGTAAAATGCACGTGCAGAGGCATTGTTTTCGCTCATCAATCGTATTGTTTTGTGCAGCTCTCGCTAGCAAATGATAACATGATCTCTCACGTTCAAAGTTCAACCTTCTGAAAGGGGCTATGTCACCACTTTTAGCGTTACTTTAAAAAGCCAAAATACATCTTTATATCAGTGAAATTCCAAAAATAAGAATCCAGTTTTGTTTAAAATTATTCTACTAGTGCTCTGAAAGTAAAAATAAGCGTCTTGGGCTGCAGATGGCCAGGATGGAAATGGATTGTATCTTGAAAAAATTGGGCCAATTTTTTCAAGTTTATCGCTCGTGTCTTAGAAAATTCGTTAAAACTCCGATTATGGTTTATTTTCTCTGCTAAAATTCACTTGATATCTCCCTGTTAGTGTTCTTTAAGCATTTCGTGTACGACAAAGGTGCTTAGTTTTAATTTGGGACGGTTTTGACCCGAAAACCTCAAAATCATCATGACATAGCTCCTTGAAGTGCGGCCGCTCAGAAAAATAAACTCGGTTATTTTATTACAAACACCTTTTCACCTAGTTGTTTTAACCGGGTTACTAAAAAAATAACCCAGTTAACAAATTAGATTCTTAATCGTTCACAGTTTACAGTGCGACGCGCCACAAAATATTTTTTACAAGTTAGCCAATCAGGAAGCGCGAATTCAATTGACGGGCACGCCTCGTCGCTAAGTTGAGGACGATCAAACGTAATGTTGTCGCTTCGTGTTTAAGGAGCCTGAGTGTGAAGTTAGTGACAAAATATAAAGATTTTATTCATTTTGTTTTACCACGTATCCGCAGTTACGAAAATGATTATAAGAGTTAGCTTGTAATATGGTGCAAACTTGTGAAAAAAAATTGTTGCGTGCTCGCGGTAAGGCGCGTCGCACGCCATGACAATCAGTCAAATATCGCGATTGAAACTTCATGTCGATTTTCACAGCAGCAAATTCTGTCGGGTACGTTATTTGAGTTTCTTTTAACCCTATTCAGAAAAGAAGACAAAACCTTCGTACAAGGCGCAAGAGTCGTTTAGTTTCATAAAGGGAGAACCATTAGAACCATTGGACTTATGAGACTTCTGTGTTGCTGCAGGAATTTTTTTGCTATAAGTAAACCAAGCCATAAGTCGGGGTTTTGCAGTTGCAGGATTTGCCGGTCCCCCTCAGAAGTAAAATGGTCTATCCCTAACTAGCCTGTGATATCCGCTCTTTCTTCCCGATTTTTTCTGAGGGGACGAGCCGGATGTCACAGGCTATCCCTAACTTGAACAATAGATGTTTATTACAGATGGTCCCCTGTGCCCCATTGCGAAACTCTTTCATGTTACAACATCGGGCCTTTTCAAGCCTCACGAAAAATAACAAAACGCGTTCACGCAAAGTTGAGGAAATCTTATTCTCCTGATCACATCATTGTTTCTTTTAGGTGATATGAGTAATGAAGAAAAAAGACGTATTTTAGAAAAAAAAAAATTAAAATACACAGAAATGAACTCAAGCAAACTGACACGTAATAAAAACATGTAATAAAAGTCTCAATCCCGTTTTATGGGGAAAGAAATAGCCCTATTCAGGCTTTACGAAAAAAAGTATAGGGGACCCTCATTTTATTCGCCGGGGAACCGAAACATCTTTGTAAAATGAAGCCCGAGCCCACAGCGTAATTTCGTCAATTATGCAAATTTTTGAAAATTAAATAACGGTATTGTTGAAGTAGCGTGTTCCCGATAATTTCTTTCCAACGCTTTGGGAAAACAGTTGAAATATGTTCTGTATTAAGATACTGTATTTTTTTTTATTATTTCCAACATTCAACCCCTTAAGTTATTTGAAATTAGGCGACTAATAAGAGTCCGTGACTTTGAAGTGTGAGTGTGACGTGACAAATTGTTCGGTAATTCTGTTGAGAATTCGGCTGAAATGCATGCACAAATTGCTTCAGATTTTATAGGTCCCAAAGTTTTGTTTTGTGATACAGAAAGACGGGATGGCGATAAAGCTATTTAACTCTTTTTCTTGCAAAAAAGCCGCCGCCTTTCGGAGAAAACTAGTTGTAAAAATGGGGTTGAATAAACATATGCAAATATTGACTTTGTGTACCTGCAAATTTAATCCTCGTATCTTGAACTGAGCATGTTTTAATCAAGGCTCTGATGGCTGAGAATAAGAGTTTATAGTTCCATTTAATAGAATCCTGCAGTTAGAAGTCTTTGGGAGACGAGAAAATGTTCTACGCATCGTTTTTGTCACGGTCGTCTTGAGTCGTCAAAATCAAGGGATTTTCTAACCCTACGGGCCAGTTTTTTTGGGGGTAGTCAGATCTCGGAAACTAAAAGCTTTTAAAAACTAAGCATGCTGCCTTTCAACATCACTGATCGAATGTTTTAAACTGGCAAAATGTGGAAGGAATCGGCCGACCCCGATCCGTGGCCTCTGCCCGGTTTTCTCAGACAGACGCTCTTAAATCAGACTGGTTTAATAATTTATCGTCTTACATTAGGTGTTTCCTCACTTTAAGCCATCACAAGCCTGTTTGCTTTTCACTGGCATTCATTATATTATAAGGACTGCAGTCAGCGCATTCATGATCGCGATCTGTTGATCTTTCTCTGAAAAGTCTGACACACTGTTTAGAGTGTAATAACTACTAAACCACTGTTTCTGAACTTGACTTGTACTTCCTCAAGTCTTTGATTTATTTTTTATTGCTTACTTTTTGTTACAGCTGGAACCAGAGAACACAGAGGATTATATTGATTATCTCAAGTCTGTGGGCTGGCTGGATGAGGCAGCTGCCCGACTGGCCTTCATTGTCAACAAGGTATCCATCTTCTGTTGTTGTGTTTTAAAAGTTACTGGATGGTACTCAAAATGTGGTTCAAGAAAATATCCATAATCAATTTATTGATGAGTTTCCAAGGTTTTTCACTTTTGCTCGCAATAACTTGATTGCTTACATAAGTGACTTTATAAGAATCCTACATAACAATATTTAATATCTTACATAAGAACATTATTGTTATTGCATTGTTCTTATTTTCTTTCCTTTTTTCAGGAGAAATTTGTATCTAAGGAAGGGAAGTCAACTCATAAGGTAAAGTTAATACTTCAGATTATTGTGATTATTATCTGAGACTCCAAAACTGGAAGAAACTGAAGAGACTTTAGGGGTTATAAGAACAACCATAGATCATGTTATATCTGAGGTGTGGCTAAGATGCATGCATGCCTACCATCTGATTTTCGAAGAGTCTTGTCGTGTTTTGTAGCAGGTGCAGTGATGTACAGCAACCCTCCATGTTGTGGCTATTTTAGGTGCCATGGTGACTAAAATGTTGGCACTGGTAATCTAATTCAAAGAAGATTTACTAACCTTGCAGCTAAATCTAAAGGGTCAGTCACTTTATGGTTTCATAAAAATATTCTTGGAGGCAGGCATCCTCAGAGTTCAGTTGAAAGGTGTAATAACAAGGCATGACTGGAGTATTTTAAACACAGGAAATATTTTTAAGGATGTGTGACCCCCTCTCATGACCACTGACTCATCCATGCACATGATAATTTATCGTTTGCACTCAGGTAAATAAAGTACTATTATCTGTACAATAAAACCTCTTAACCCTTTAACTCCCAAGAGTGCCAAACATCAAAATTCAAGAAAAATCCCAAATTTAATTTTGTAAAATATTGCAAAACAAATGCTACCATGCAAAAGTACTGCCAAAGAGGTTTCATTTGAATGGTACACACCATAGGATTTTGTCAACAAACTCAAAAGTTAGAACTACACTGCATGTCTCCATTATTGACTCTGAGAGTGAAAGGGTTAGGCAACCATGCATTTCCTCGAGGTGGTTACTTACAAACGGCTCATTTGGCTACACAGGGAGGTTTGACTGATTTTGAGATGTCTGGTTGTCACTTCTCCTAGATTACTGCCTTTTCCTAAGTTTGGGGTGTTTTGCTTTGCATAGTTTGACACTATCCATGTCTTTTGTAGTCAACCTTGCGCTAGTTAACCAATGAAAAGACCCTCAACTATTAAGTACATGTGCATGTATAGGTAATTATTCATGTAGGATGTTGTTGTTTTGTTTTCAGCTTTGGCAAGAGCTTTGTGAGCTTATTTCCAAGAATCCAGATAAGGTGAATGTAATGGTATTCAACTGAAAATAAATTAATGATTGTGTTAACTTTAAGACTGTTAGCTGCTAATGAATAAACATCAAAACAAATGTACATAAAGTCATGTTCTGTGGAAGGCATTCATTTTATGTAGCCATCTATTTAAGCTCGATTTCCGCTGCTCTCTTAATCGTCCTATTGCATTGACTTTTATATGTAATTATTAATATTATTTATTAAAATGTAAAATCAATACATATTTTTATAAGTCGTGGTATCAGTAAAATTAATATGTATCAACCTTTGCAAAAATGAATGTTCCTGCTAATTAGAGTGTAATGAAATCAGTATTGTTTATTGTAATTGACTTATCGTATATGCTTTGACTGGCACTAAATGAAATGAATTCTTTGACAAGAAAGATTTCTTTCTATATTGCCTTGCCTTAGATCAAGAGCCTCAAAGTTACTGATATTATCCGAGGAGGATTGCGGCGCTTTTCTGACAGCTTGGGCCAACTTTGGAATTCACTTGCTGATTTCTTTATAAGAAGTGGACACTTTGAAAAGGTCAGGCCTCATATTCTCTCCTGTCCAGTTATTCTTTTCATCATTTTGTTGTGTGAAACTTGTATTCAAAACCAGTTTTCTTGTCTCAGTGTTGTGTATGAAACTGTGATTCTATTAACAGCAGTTTTCCTTTCCTAATTTGCTTTAAGAGTTTATATATGTTGTGGTTTAATTTTTGTTTTGGTTTGAAAATTTTCAAACCAGTTTAATTTTTATTTTCCTTTGTCTCAGATTCATTATCATAATCTAAGACAATGGAAAACAAAAATCAAACTGGTTTGAAAATTTTTAAACCAAAGAAAAAATTGAACCACAACATATACATGTCAGCTCACTAGATTTCTGTTACTTTTTTTTAGGCTCGAGATGTTTATGAAGAAGCTATTCAAACTGTAATGACTGTGAGAGATTTTGGGCAGGTACTATTGCAATAATTTACTACAGTCTTGGTTCACTGACCAACTGATGAATTTTTAATTGACTGACTTATCAACTGATTGATTGATTAACTGACCATCTGACTGGCTGGCTGGCTGGCTGGCTGACTGATTAATTGAGTGGTTGACTGACTGACTGACTGACTGGCTGGTTGACTGACTGACTGACTGACTGGCTGACTGACTGACTGTCTGACTGGCTGGTTGACTGACTAACTGGCTGACTGACTGACTGACTGACTGACTGACTGGCTGGCTGACTGACTGGCTGGTGGACTGACTGACTGACTGGCTGGCTGACTGATTAACTGACTGACTGACTGGCTGACTGACTGACTGACTGACTGGCTGGTTGACTGACTAACTGGCTGACTGACTGACTGGCTGATTAACTGACTGACTGACTGACTGACTGGCTGACTGACTGACTGGCTGACTGACTGACTGACTGACTGGCTGGCTGACTGACTGACTGACTGACTGACTGGCTGACTGACTGACTGGCTGGCTGGCTGGCTGACTGACTGACTGACTGGCTGATTAACTGACTGGCTGACTGACTGACTGACTGACTGACTGACTGGCTGGCTGGCTGACTGACTGGCTGGCTGGCTGGCTGGCTGGCTGACTGACTAACTGACTGACTGGCTGGCTGGCTGGCTGGCTGGCTGACTGACTGACTGACTGACTGGCTAACTGACTGGCTGGCTGACTGACTGGCAACAACAACAACAACAACAAAACCTTTATTATAGTGTCTAAAAGTATTTAGCTTAATAACTAATTGGGGACAATGTAATAAAAATACTTAAAATATAAAAACAAAACTCAAATATATACATACCCCCGGTAGGTAAAATACTTAAAAAAGCTAATAAATATATACATATTAAAAATTACCTCTAATTAATTGCCTTTGAATACAGACTTTGAATACAGACTGTTGAATTGACTACTTAATTGACCAGTGAATTAATTAATTATTAAATTATTTATTATTATTGATTTTCTGACTCTCATGAGTGGTGGATTAATTAACTGATTGACTGCCCAACTGCCAGACTAAATAACTAATCAATTAACTTACTAATAATACTAATATTGTCTTGCTATTTTTGAGGTATTTGATGCTTACGCACAATTTGAGGAAAGCATGATCAGCGCTAAGATGGAAACAACTTCAGAGATGGGAGCAACTGAGGAAGGTACAGCACACTCCCCATCCAGATATTATTAGCCATGTTCTCATTTACAGTTCCTTTTTTATTGTAGTATCCAATGTAGACATCCTTAGACTCTTCACACACTTCTCCCCCACGAATGTAATTTGATCATTTGACGTTGTTGTTTTGCAGGGAATGGCAAAAAAGTTTACCAAAATGTAAAATGCACTTGCAGAGGCATTGATTGTTTTCACTCATTAAACCTATTGTTTTGTGCCGTTCACTCTGCCGTTGCCGCTGCGGTTGCTTAAGCTTCCTAATAAACATTACCCACATCACAATGTAAAAGCCTACCACAATACCATCTTTCCTTAAGTCTCGAAACTCAAGTAACTAGAATTTATAAACATGAAAAATAAGATCTGAGAAATGAAACTAGACTGCCAACAACTTTTGGTACTGTGCTCACTTGTAAGATCACTTATCACAGTTCCTCCTATTATTATGCTACCTTTTATATAATTTACATTTGTATATAACTTTTTTTTCTTTTGTTCTTCAGATGACATTGACTTGGAACTTAGGATGGCGAGATTTGAACATTTGATGGACAGAAGGCCTCTTCTTCTCAGCAGGTACTCATCAAAGAGAGAACAGAGAAAACGTTTTCTGTCACAGTCAGTTAATTTAAATAGATTAAATCTCAAGATCTACCCTGTTGGTGGGTTAAAATAAACTAAAGAAACTTGGTGATGCACGTTCTACTGGAATTAGAAACTGTCAGACTTGATAAATACAGTTATTTTTAAATCTAGAGTTCTAAAAAACATGATGTTGTTTCATTTAAGAAACTTAGGCCCTATTTACATGGAAAGAGGATGATCCTAGTGCTAGGATGATCCTAGAAGGTTCATTTGGTTTACATGCATAAATGCGGCTTCCAGGATCAACTTTCTTTTGGTTTTCATGAAAAATTCGGCAGGATGGCCCCAGTTCATTTGAGTTTGGCACGGTTGCAAAGCAAGATGGCGGGCGACAATAACAAAAGCGTAGACAACCCTGGGGCTGCTGACACCGTTTACATTGAGCTAGGATGATCCTAGCGCTAGGGCCAAATGCAACCCTTCGCATGTAAACTGAAAGCAGAAAACATGTCGTGCTCAGATGATCCTAGCACTAGGATCATCTCCTTTCCATGTAAATAAGGCCTTAGTGTCACAGCATGATTTGTAACACTGCATGAAACAAAACATGGTTCTGGAATAAATGTAGATGTTAGAAACACTGCCCACACTTTAGGCTTAAATTAACATGTATATTACTAGTTACTTAAGAAAACCTTTTTTCCATTACCCTACAACCAAATCCATTTTATCAACACAGGTTTTTTTAATTTTTAATCTTTGCTGTTACTCCAAAACCAAGTGTGGGGGATGTAACATTTTCTCATTTTTTTTTTGTATTTTCCTTTCATTATGTAGTGTGCTTTTGCGTCAAAATCCTCACAATGTCCACGAATGGCATAAAAGAGTAAAACTTTATGAGGGGAAACCCAAAGAAATCATCAACACATACACAGAGGCTGTACAAACTGTGGATGCGAAGCTTGCGTCAGGCAAACCTCACACGCTGTGGGTGGAGTTTGCAAAGTTTTATGAGCAGCATGGTCAACTGGCTGAGGCGCGAGTAATATTTGAAAAAGCTACCAAAGTAAATTACCGCAAAGTTGATGATCTGGCTAGTGTGTGGTGCGAGTTTAGTGAGATGGAAATTAGGCACGAGTAAGTGAAGTTTGTTGTTTGCTTCTTCTTATCTTGTTGTTGTTGTTGTTGTTGCTTATGAAAGTTTTCTATTAAACGGAAGAAAATATGCATTGCCAGTATGCTTCCAGCTTTAATAGAGGCGGCGGAGCGTTTTGAAACGTGGGGGACTCATCGTAAACCAAGCCAAAAAAAAATAATCCAAAAAAAAAGCAGTTGATTGGCTTCTTGAACACAGGCCTGAGCTATTAAAAAAAGTCCTGCAACATATTATTTCGCCAAGCGCGATCCTGATGAAACGATTTGTGAAAAGATCACGAGACGGAATATTTTGCCAAACCAATTGTATGTTGTGCCCCCAAATTTTCAGCCCCCCCCCCCCCCCCCCCCCCCCCATTATACCTCAATGCCGCCCAAACTTGTCTTTTAGTTATTGCCATTTAAATTTTAAAATTTGTTACTCTTTACACACAAATTATATTGATCGTAAACATTGCAGTCTTATTGGATAAACTGCGAGCCGTCTCTTGTTTTTCTTTTAGTCAGTCTCTCGTTGACATAAATTGCATACAGCTTTCCTTTGCTCATACAAAACAGTTGCAGTTGTTAAAGTCAGTATGGTTTTTTGTTTTTGTTTTATCAATTCCACATAGAAACTATCAAAAGGCGCTTGATCTTATGAGAAGAGCAACAGCAATGCTATCTGCGAAGACCGACTATTATGACGAGGTAAGGGGCCTCTGCAGGCTTAGGCAATTCAATTAGTCCGCTATACAGCTGTTATTTGGGTCGTGACTGTGGTCTGGTGTGTTTTCAGACTGAGACAGTACAGAGACGCGTTTACAAATCTTTGAAGTTGTGGTCCATGTATGCTGATTTGGAGGAGAGCCTGGGAACATTTCAGGTAACCATAGTTACAGTTTGTGTTACTCTGTGAAAAGGCAAAGTAATACGGGCAACATTTTGTGCGATTTAATGTTGTGCAACAATCTTGCGTTGCAAGTTGAGATTGTTTGTTGCGTGTATTGCCACCTACGTATGCAAAAAGTAGAACAGCGTCTACTCTCTGCAACATGACAATTTGTTGCGCGCGTAGACGGTGGTATGTGCAATAAACATTCTAAACTTACAACGCAACATTGTTTGGCGACAAGTTGCACGAGTAATCGTATTGCCCGTTTTACTTGGCCTTAAAGGAACAAAAAAGTCTAATTTGAACCCAGCATTCCACAGAAAATAAATGTACTCCAAAGCAAGTTACCATCATATCATTTCGTCTTACGATATTTTTTTCTCTCACATTAGTGTTTGCAACTCTCATGTTGACAGAGATGAGATTAATCTCACAAGAGGTTTCAAAACTTAAAGGGACACTGTCAAAAGCCAAAAAGCCAAAAAACATATTTGTTTCAATGGAAACCTTAAAATAATGGTCCAGTTTTGTTAACAAATACTCTACCGGTACACAGAAACTAGTATTCGTTATTTTTGGCTGTGGATAGCCAGGATGGAAATGGATTGCAACTTGAAAAAATTGGCTAATTTTTTCAAGTTCCTCGCAAGAGTCGTGGAAAAAGCGCAGAAAAACTTATTGTGGTTTGTTCTTCCTTGAAGAAATCACTTGATACTATCTTCTTGGTGTTCTAAAAGCAATTTTATGTTTGAGCAAAGGTACTTTGTCATATATTTAGTGTATTTTGACCAAAACACAGCAAAATCTGTGTGACAATTCCTTTTAAGTTCCCAAGCTTGGTATTCTTCTTAAATTAAACAGCATTTTGTATAACAAAACAATACTAAGTCAGCAAATTATGGCAAGATGCTATCAACGATTTTTCATGTTCATTAACTCACTTGTTACGTTGTATCCTATGGCTTTATCTACAGTCAACTAAAGCAGTGTACAATCGAATTCTGGATCTGCGGATAGCCACTCCTCAGATAATCATCAACTTTTGTACGTTTCTGGAAGAGCATCGCTATTTTGAGGAGGCTTTCAAGGTCAGTTGACATCAGCATACAATTTTCTTATTGCTTTTCATTCAACATTCTCTTGTAGAGTTCGTAGAGTTACTGCCTTTGAAGTCTCGTCTGTCATTCTCTTTGTGACCCAGGACTTATGCGGCATTATTTTTTGCAGGTTTATGAGCGTGGAGTTGCGATGTTCAAATGGCCTAATGTGTTTGATATTTGGAACACGTACCTCACAAAGTTTATTCAAAGATATGTAAGTTTAAGTCCGGGATAAATATTGTTTAACTCTTTTAAAATCTTCAAATCATACAACTTTTAAAATATCTCCACTTGGGAAGATTGAAAAGTAAATGTCACCATAGAAATCTATCATTTAAATGGTGAATTTCGAATTTCATACACAATCTCGAAACTTAGAAATCTATAATTTAAATGGTGAATTTCGAATTTCATACACAAACTCGAAACTTAGAACCACCTTGTACACATTTTTTTAGCGTAGTTGGTATCGCTGAAAGTCAGTATCGAGTTGTCTGTTAATATGTTTACTTGTATATTTTTCCAGGGTGGCAAAAAACTTGAGCGTGCAAGAGATCTGTTTGAGCAAGTTCTTGAAGGCTGTCCTGCTAAATTTGCTAAATGTAAGAAATTTTTCATTTTTTAGTTTTCCTCTATTTGACCTTGTTTTACATTTTTCAAAACTGAAACGCTTAAAACTTTACAATACAATCTCTGTTTTTCAGCTTTTTATTTAATGTACGCTAAACTTGAGGAGAATCACGGCCTCGCTCGACACGCAATGACGATATACGAGAGAGCCACAAAAGCTGTGTTGCCAGAGGAACAGTTTGAAGTAAGATTTACAACGAAGCTGATAGAGCTGTTTTCAATTGATTGTCGAAATTAATTTTGCGTTGGTTTTGCATTGATACGCTTTGTGATTGGCTAAAAAATCTCGCGCCATTTTCTCAACCAATCAGAAATAAAACCAAAACCTCACACGCGTTTTCCCGCGCTTTGCGCCGGCTAACTGTATTTGCTTCGAGTTCTGATTGGATAATTGGAAGGACTGCCTCTGCTGTGATTGGTCATTGCTTTGGTTTTGATTTTGCGATACTCACTTATCTTTGAATTAATAGGCGCGGTTATACGATACAACTTTTACCTAGGTAAACTCGAAATAACAATAGCCGCGGCACGCTGAAATTTGAATTTACCTAGGTAAAGTTTTTTCCTCCGTGTAACCGATTTTACCTACGTAAAATTTACCTAGGTAAATTTTATTTGCACGCCCTGGAAAACAATAGCGCCTTTGTTACACGGCACGCTTAAATTTGAATTTACCTAGGTAAATGGTTTTCTACGTGTAACCGATGTTACCTGGGTAAAATTTACCTAGGTAAATTTTAATGGTCACGCCATGGAAAAAAATAGAATTTTTCCTAGGTAAAAGCCTTCCTTGCTAGTAGGGTCGATTGGTTTTCCCAGGTAAACCAATCAATGAAATATCGAGTTTTGACAGCGAGTTTTTTACTGCACGCCCTACACGCTCTCGCTGTCGTTTTCACGCCAATGAAAATGCAAATTCTCAAATTGTTTTGTGCAATCAAGGTTTAAATAATTCAAAAAGAAACTTTTTAAAGCAACCGAGACGGCAACAACAGGGAAAACGTTAGTTAAAAAATTTTAAACTACCTCGCAATTTTTCCAAATTGTTTCAGGATTTTCAGTAATTTGTCTAATGTTTGGGAGTTGAATTCGCAAGGAAGGAGTTCATATTCAGACAGAGAAAGGAAACCTCAAATTTGGTCATTTGACGTTGTTGTTTTGCAGAGAACGGCAAAGAAATTTACCAAAGTGTGTAACGCACGTGCAGAGCCATTGTTTTGCTAATTAAACCTATTGTTTTTTCCACGTTCTCGTTGCCGTCTCCGAAAAGCCTAGGTAAATTAATTTTACTTAGGTAAATCAAATTTACCTAGGTAAAAGTGCTTCGTGAAACCGCGGCTAATGCCTGTGTCCTTTCTGTATTGTAAAAATATTAAGGCCCGTTGTATTAGCCTTATTCTGAAATAAAAGGTAAACGAATGAACCAATTAAAGGAGGTTTACTTTTATTAAGTAATAATCCGCATAAGAAGGATAGCGCCAACGGCGATGGAATGTCAAGAATTTTCATTGTTAAAACTAGTGATCTCATTGGCCTAGACTCAAAAACCGCTAAAAAGTTAAGGTTCAAGGTGCATTTTGTCTATTTTTTTAAGGTTTCAAGTAATTTGAGACCCAATCGCACAACATGCAATTTTTAAAAGAAATTGTATTTGGGGAACTTCATCAAAGAAGCAAAATTATTAGCTATTGTCTTCTGTTATTCTGATTGGTTAAGCACGAACATTTCCTAAAATTTATTTGACGCAAATGGATTTTCTTTATTTTTGTAATGAAATATAATTATTAACCATCAGGTCCTCCTCTATTCTTGAAATCAAAGATATTCTATGTGGGAAAGAGCCAATGCCGCAGAACAATGAAGTTTGCTATCGTTCTTATGTGGAACAATACTTAAAGCAGTATTAATATTTTTCTCTCCACAGATGTTCAACTTGTATATAAAACAAGCTGCCGAGATTTTTGGCGTGACACACACGCGTGAAATCTACGAGAAAGCTATTGAAGTGCTGCCAGATGAGCAAGCCAGGTGAGTTGATACACGAAAGACATACAGCAAAGGTATTGTATGGATGACAGATGACTTTCCTTACTCATATGGAAAATAGTACCCAGCCGTATTGCACAACTTTTCGCTGAATAACCTCGTTGTATGTTATTTATTTTTTTAGGGAGATGTGCGTCAGATTTGCCGACCTTGAGCGTAAATTAGGAGAAATTGACCGCGCGAGGGCTGTTTACATGCACGCTTCACAGATGGCCGACCCACGGGTTTGTACATACTTACTCAACCCCCCCTCCCCCCCCCCCCCCCCCCCCTTTTAAAGTTAGTACCTTTTTAACAATCCCTCTGTTTGCAGACAACTCCAACGTTCTGGAAGGTGTGGCATGACTTCGAGGTTCGGCATGGAAACGAGGATACATTCCGTGAAATGTTACGAATCAAAAGAAGCGTCCAGGCGCAGTTTAATACCCAGGTCAGGTTCTCTACAAACTGTCACATTTATTCACTAAAGTCTATTGATAGTGCCTATGTGTGCACTGTGCAGTGATCGCAGCACGATCAAACCTCTCTACTGACTACAACTGTTTACTGAATTGTGATTATAACATAATGTTAATGTTCTTCTTTCAGGTCAATTTCATGTCGGCACAAATGCTGGCAGCAGCCGCTAGCAAGACCGCGGGAGCAAGTAAGAAATATTTTAACAATTTTATCACGAGTGGCCGTGTGTGAAAAGTGGAATCTTCCCTACTAAAACAGACGTTTAATACCACTTCCATGTTGCTTTCCGTCCTGCGGGCTTTTAGGGGTTAAAATGGTGACCAGCTGAACTAGGCTTCCACTGTTGCAATTCCATTACAGGGGCCTCCCTACGATTTTCCTAAAGTTGAAGATGGAAGAGACTTTATTTTATATGTCCCAAAAAAGGCCCATGAAGTCGTTATGACCAAACGAGTTTTTACTGAGTATCCTTCGCACAACAGAAGGAGAATTCCCCTGGGCTTGAGCTCCTTTCATACACATACGTAACTTGTGCACAGTAGACCAAAGTACACATTTAAGAAATGTCGAGGTAAACATCAATCGCATCATTATCATGCCACCTTTTGTCACGGTCTGATCATGTGCGCTAGCGGGCAACAGTGCAATGTTACCCTCTGACGTCAAAATTGTTGCCCGCTTTCGCAAACGTTGCCCGCTTAGGACAATTGGCGGGAAACAGTTTGTTTGTTTGATGTCATGTGACCATGAATCAACCAATCAACGCGCGCGTTGTATTGAGAAAAACTCCAGCTATATAACAAAACACGCTGTTTGCTTTATTGTAAAGGCACTGATGAACCAGTAGCTGATGACATGCAGCGGTTAGAAGAACAAGCTCAAGCGGCAGCAGCCAGTAAGGACATTAGCACCAAGTTAAAAGAAAAAGTACTGTTCGTCAGGTGAGAGAGGTTTCTTCGAGAAACGAGGTTGGAGTAGTTGGCTCGGGCTCCCTCCCCCGCACCCCGCACCCCGCACCCCAGAGCCCGAGGGATTGCCCACAGGCTACTGTATTCGTAGTGCGTGTATGATTAACTTGAAACCAGTTATATATAGCAACCTAAACCTTCCGAAAGTAACGACCTCATAACGTCGAGTTTTTAAACAATTTCAATCACAATTTTTCACTCTTTCATTCACAATTTTCATTTTAATAGTACAATGAGCGTGCTTTTAACCCTTTAAGAGTGCCAAACATCAAAATTCAAGAAAAATCCCAAATTTCATTTTGTAAAATATTGAAAAACAAATGATACCTTGCAAAAGTACTGCCGAAGAGGTTTCATTTGAATGGTCACACCATAGGATTTCGTCCACAGACGCAAAAGTTAAAACTGTACTACATGTCTCCATAATTGACTCTGTGAGTGAAAGGGTTAAGTCGTCATCCTGTAGGATTTCCGACCTAGTCTGGGCGCAGCTGCGAGAACGGCACACGCTACCTCTCCCTTCGTCCTCGCAATGGAGCACTATATTACTCTGTCGCCTGATAAGCAGGCTAAACAGCTAGAGCCACATTCCAAGGCTGAAAGTTTGACTTTAATAGTGAAAGGGTCATAGGAATTATCCTGGAAATGCAAGAGTTGATCCACATACGGCTCATGTTTTAGTTACCTGTAACTAGTAACCACCCAAAGCTGCTAAAACCTAACCTACCTACCCTCATGTGCATTCCTTTACCTCCCTTACATCAGGAGCGAAACCAGCCATGGAGAAAGTGAAGAAACACAGCCAGTCACAAACCCAGAAGAAATCGACATTGACGACGATGAGGCTGAAGACGAAGACAATGAACGGGGTAAGAAGTTGGTGATATTTTAAACGCTAAAAAAAGATAATGTCCTTTATTTTTGGCGAGTAATCATTGCTCAGGGGTGTGGAGTCGTGCATAGAAACATTTAAAACAAATACAGTTCAACCTCCCGTTACCGATCACCCAAAATTCAATGCGGGAGGTGGTCGCTCTGTGGGTGGTGGTCAATTACAAGAGATCAGACCACAGGGGTCTTAACTTGGAATTATAGAACATTCGTTTTATTGGCGTTGTACTGTAGTGACATCGAAGTAAGGGCGACTTTTCGCTTAACGGATGTTAAAAACAATAGAACATTTCAAATAGACCATATTCGTATTCTCGGTATTGAACTGGTACTAGCTTGCAATGGAGGCTAATGCAGGGGAATATCATTAAAAATATTTGCATGTGAAAAGATTCCCCCGCATGAGCCTCGACTGCAAGCTAGTACCAGTTCAATACCGAGAATACGAAAATGGTCTATTACCAGCGTTGAAAGTGGTCGCGTACGAGTAGGTGAGCGCTTACGAGAGGTTTCGACTATAGTGGTTTTGGTATTTTGGAGATTCGACTGTATTTCCCAACTAGCAGGAGGCAGGCCAGTTGACTATTTACAAGCGTGGTAGAGGGGTTGAACTCTAGACTGCGAGCAGATTCGAGAACGAGAACTGATGTATAATTTAGCAAATCAACGCGTCTTCCCCTGGACTTCTAGCGCCAATGAAAATTAGTCTGCACGCAGACGAGTCATATTTCCTTCCTTGGTAGGCTAAAGAAAATAGGAAAAGAAAGAGACTGCTCGCATTCTTGTTGATTTAAGTCCGGCGCTCTGACCACTCAGCCACGCTTCCTCGACAAGTGAATTTTGTCAAGAACGTGAAAACTGACATGCCTGACAAAACTTTTATGTGTTATATAGCCAGTCATATAATTCAACATGGATGTTTCAAGGGTACTGGCCCAGGCAGGACTAATTGAAATAGAAATAAATGGACGGATGATTTTGTACGGACACGCAGTTACACATGAAACAAGAGAGGATGAACCTCTCTTGCCCGAAATCATCCGTATTAAAGTTATCAATAGATGGTTTTCGTTTTCTTTTTACATTCTTTACCTGACGAAGAATGTAGTTTGATCTTTTCTTGATGAAACTTTGCTTTATTGAAGTAGGCCGGCTAGGGACAGTGTTAAAATTGCAATCTGTGCTATTCCTTGCTTATTTTAGAGCGGTTTTCAATTGAGTATCGAAAGTAATTTCGTGCTTGCTTTGGTTTTGCATTGCTACGTTTTGAGATTGGCTAAAAAGTCTCGCGCCACTTTATCAACCAATCAGAAATAAAACCAAAACCAATCGTGACTTATTTGCACGCATTTTCCCGCGCTTGGCGTATTTGCTTCGAGTTCTGATTGGTTCATTAGATTGTATGCGCGTGTTGTGATTGGTCAGAGTAATTACTTTGATTTTGGTTTTTTTTTCTGTAGAATTCCAAGTTGAACAACAGACTGTCCCGAGCAAGGTTCGTAACACTCACGTTTTATTCCCATTTAGCTCGTAAAATGTTTTATGACTGAAATTGAAATTACAGAAAAGCGGACAGAACGTGAAAAACGACGTAAACAATAATTTGGAAGGTGTTAAATGGTGCAGTATTCACATGCAAAAGCTGTGGTTTATTAGGCTGTAATTACTCAAAAGGGAGAAAAACAATGGCAGTATTATTATTAAAAAGCTTAATTCTTTGTCTATGTTGCCCTCTCAGTGATTTTATCGTTTGGTCAACACACATCCTCTTCACGTGTATTTAATTTTTTTATCTCTTGGGACATTTGTGTTGTAAGCTACTTTATATCTCTGTTAGCTGTTTTATTAGCCAGCGCGTAGACAACACACATCCTCACCACATGTACTTTTCATCTCCTGGGAGATTTGTGTTGTAAGCCCACTTTATATCTGTGTTAGCTGTTTTATAAGCCGGCGCGCAGACGTCTTCGAAGGAAATAGGACACGTTTGCGCGCCGCTATTGTTTCATTAGCCTCTTACGAAGCCGTTATTAGGGTTATTAATGCAAATACGTTATTTATTATTATAGGTTTTTGGAGGATTAAAGCAAGACGACGACTAAGATGTCTGAGAATATACAGGCTTTTCTGAACAATAACGACACGATACATTTTTATACAAGTAACTATTTCTCATGCCTCGTATATCTCGCATTTGAGTCTCAGCTTTTGTAACAAAGTTAATAAAGTATTTGTAATAAACTGCACTGAACAATTATCGGATGCGTAATGTATATACGTGTATATGTATATTCGTAGACTTGTGAATGGTCTCTCAAACAATGCCCACCAAAAATCTTTAATTGGAGGATCACTTTAGCAATCGCGAAAACTTGAAAATTGTTGTAGAAACTTGATCTACCTGCTCCAATTTAAGTAATTTTCTAATTAGCTCGACGTTTCGGCCGTCTCGGCCTTCTTTAGCAGTATATATATATATATATATATATATATATATATATATATATATATATATATATATATATATATATATATATATATATATATATATGTATAATATGTATAATATGTATAATATGTATAGCAGTGTAAATGGATCACTTTGGACCGATTATTTCCAGTTTCCAACTTGTCATTTTCAAGCGAGCGCTGCGTCGTATTTAAGCAAGATGGGTGTTCCGGATGTGAGATCAGGAATTGGTGTTATAGTCAATGCCTTTCTAACGCCGAACTCGCCTGGTGGATGAATATCAAACATCGTTTTTCTCGCTGTTTTTCTGCCAAGTACAACCTCTCTGAACGCGTCTCGGAAATTCTTGTTATAGAATGCGTAAATGAAAGGATTATACACCGACGCGGAGAGTCCGATCCAAAATGTGATTATTTCTGCTCTGGAAACAGTGTAGTAACGCTTCTGAACTAAAATAGAGTACTTTGATATGAATGAAAATGGCGACCAACTTAGGAAAAATGCAAACACCACCATACCTAAGCTCTTGATCACATTTCTTCGCATTCGGCTTCTGGTGGTCTTTCGTCTCCATATTGTCTTCACAATTCTGTAATACAGGATGATTATGATCAATAGCGGCGTCAAAAGTCCTAAAATCGCGCGAATTGTCAGATAAATCGTACCAAGTCTCATTTCCCTGGATGTCTCTTTTATTGCGCAGAATTGGTAAACTTTGTTGATGTGCCTGACCGGTCGGGCGCCGATAAGGTATAAAACCGGGATGGTTAAAATAGCGGCATACATCCACGAGCATATGGCGAGGAACTTTATTTTTCTCGCTCGGTTTAAAAACTTTAGCGGGTAGCAAATTTGGAAGAAGCGGTCCGCTGCAGTGGCGGTGAGGAGGTTGACTGATGCTGGTGGCAGGATGTACTGTATGAAGCGAACAATTTTGCAGGGAATGTCGTTTTGTAACATCAGTAATGGTCTTGGTTGCGTGGAGAGCAGCGTTAGCGGAATAGAAACTAAACAAACGAGGATATCTGCAACGGCCAGTTGAATCAGGAAGAAATACATTGACGATCGTGTACGGCGGCTCCGAGTTATTACAAAGCAAACGAGTCCATTACCCGTGATGCCGAGAACCATTAAAATACAGCCTACTACAATTTCAACTGCCACTTCTTCGGGGCTTCGTAGTGGAAGCGGATACATGTTCTGCCCGGATTTCGTACGCGTCGCTTCGAGATTTGCAAAGGTTCCGTTTACCGTGTTATCGGGCGAGTTCATTTTCCAGCACTATTTTAACACCCACGTCAGTTTTCTTTTTCGCTTCAATGCGTAATCGATTTGAGCAAGAATTTCACTTCTAATTCATACATGCAAAACTTGGGATAATGTTGCCTTTCTCTAATTTCCAATTGTTCGTGGTTTGCCCCTTAAAAGCACCAACCAAAACACTAATTGGATTTCAATTTTTATTTCCTCGGAGATTTAACCGTTTTATCAGGCATCTAAACTTAAGGTGTAAAGTTCAGAGAAGTACTGAATAAATAAATCTTAAACCCTTTCAAAACGCCAGTTTTCAACTTCTTGTGTAATTAATTCCCTTTGTTGTTACGGATGAGCAAATGAGATAATTATAGAGCGCTTCAGACTTCTTGATTAAGCATTCATTTTGGCTTATATATAGCGCAATAAGAGACAAATTAAGCGAAAGACTCGAATCAAAGTTGGTTTTTTAATCTTCCAGCTGCCTGTTTTTTCCACTATGATCTCTTGTTTCTCTCTCGACATAAATCCTGTTCAAAGTGTATGTCGCGAGATTTCCTGTCGCGACTTTAGTAGAGGTTCTAATTCCTTACCAAAATAAGCATTGTACTTCATATGCTTTGCATTTTTTATTGACCTACCGTAGTTTATTTATACTTCTTCAGGAGACCTGTCAGTCGTGGCTTATTGTCGGGAAAGGCTCATTTCAAGCATTTTAGTGCTAAAGGGAATTTTGCGTTTCAAAATGACCCGGCTTGTAATTAGGTGTAGACCAGGTGTAGACTGCGAGCCGTCTCTTATTTTTCTTTTAGTAAGTCGAGCGAGCACGCGCGAAGCCGCGAGGCGCGTGGATCGAAGGCATAAGAAAAAGAGAGAGAGACGGCTCGCAGTCTAAATTAGGTGCTGCTTTGCACCAGAACCGAAAAGGCGAAAAGAGAAACAATATATATACATGAATGAATAACGACAGTAACACAATTTTCATTGAAAAAAAAAATAAACAAGAGCAAAAAAGAGGTCGATTTTTTTTTCGGAGTGGTGTAGGGATTCAATTCTTTAATGGTTGGTTCACGACAGCGACGCAAATGCAAACGCAAGCACAATTAAATATGCACGCTCATTTGAGCATATCTCAAGATGGCGGGCCGCGAAGCGTCGGCCATCTTGCTTTCAACTTCAACCGTGGAGGCGTGGAAAGAGAATTTTTTCAACGTGCTTTTGACCCGGTATACACGTAAGAAATGCAAACGCAAGCGCAACGTTGGCGCTTACGTTTGCGTTATGGTAGTTCAAACTTGTTTCAGCTTGCACCGGCGTTTGCGTCGCTCATGTAAAACAGCCTTTAAGGGGGAAGAAAGTGATTGATTGCAAAAAAGAAGAAAATTTGCTTGTGAGCAGCACCGCGTGCACGCGCACGTTTCGGTTTCGCTCAGCTACCCTGACAGAAAAGAGGGAATGCTGATAGTTTACCTTACTGAACTCTGAAAACAAGCTTCTCAACCCACTTCGCGGAAAGCTCTCTCAACAATAAGCCCCTTAAATCTCAGACACAAACTGATCCTTCCGAAAATAGACCTTCCAGAAAATATTGGCAAGAACGGCCAACGCCGTTCAAATTTGTTTGCGTCTGTTAATTCTTTTTCATTTGACGACAGGGAAAGCAACCGGGTCTCCGGCCCCCATTTAACTGAACGGTCATGAAAGAAAATTTATGCCTCAAAGGGTTTATTGGAAGAAACAGTTATGTTTACTCAGACTATTTAGGACGTATAACAATGGTTCTTTTAAATTGTATTAATTAGCCAAATCGCAGTACCTAAACGCCCAGCTGAACGAAAAAGAGCTTGATGCTAAACTTCCCGCCTTAAAATGGCTATCAATTTTCGAAAAAGATACCATCGATCTGTTAAAACGGAACTATCCGTCTAATGTTCTATGCTTGATGCCATTTTCCCCGCCACTTAACATCAGTGGATTTAATGGAAATATCTCGTTCACGTTTCAAGCAATCCAAAAACTCTATGCTCATCCCATGAATCTATGTTGTGGGATGTTTTGTAAATTTTTAGGAGGAAATAGTTTTTCTCAAAGGATTTGCAAAATTCAGAGAAATAAGAAATATTAAAGATTTGGTGAAGTTTTAAAATTAGAATTTGTAGTTAATAGTTTGGCCACTAGCAACCTGGGGTGCTCTTGCGTGGGTATCAACTGTTCGCTCTGCCTGGTGTTCCAAAAATCATTTTCTTTCTTCTATCTGTAGAATCCCCCCTTATTTCGATTCAGTAGCGCACACCCATCTTCAATTGACGGGAGAACCCCTCCCCTCCCCTCTGGAAACATACAAAACAATGCATGAACAACACGCTTTCCGTTTAACAGTGACTTTTCTGACTCGACTTACTAACCATGCTAACCATATTTTTTATAACCTCACGGGCTTAAATTCGGGTGGGCTTACTTTTCGGAAGGATTTTTGTGTCTGTGATTTGTTGGGCTTATTTTTGGGAGTGCTTATATTTGGAATTTTACGGTATCAGATATGTTAAGATGATAAAGATGCGCCTGAATGCCTTTTGGAACCCTGGAAACTGCCGCTGGGATACACGAAATCCGTAAGACTAGCAATTCATAATTCCATAACCAACGACCATACTACTAGTTATCAGTTCTGAAGGCTTCAAATTTATCCTAATTTGTCTATATTGCTACATATTCTTAACCTTCATTGAAGAAATACTCAGAGTTATTGCTGGCCTTGCGTAGCGGGCGGGGACAAGGCCGCGATTCCCGAAAGGACACACGAGGGGCTCTCTCGAGCTTTTTGTGTTCGACCATATAAAGTCCGAAAATTTCGGGTCACGGATAGTGGAAGTAAAACTTTCTCACACGTTAAGGACATTGTGGTATCATTGGCCTATCGAATGGCTCTCAAGGTTGTCAACCGTTGATCAGGCGTTCAGGTTGTGAGAAACTGATGCACGGAAAAAATTGGTGGAAAAAAGAACACTACGTTTATTTGTCCCACACAATCCGATGAAAGACCGTGTTTTTCTTACACGAACTGCAAGAATGACCGGAATGTCACTAAAAAAATCTCACAACTCACAGCCCAAAATTTATAATAATCCAAGAGACAGATTTCCGTCTTGTTGTCTTAGACCGGTTGGTATGTCCCCAAGCATGAATTCGCTATGAAGTCTTCAGACAGCTCAGAACCTCTCAGATTCGCCGGATGGGCGAACTGAACATGGTCAACATGGGAGAACGAGGAACATCAACTGCCTCGCTTGTTCTCGTGTTTGCCTCTCCACGTGTCCCGTGCTGTGATTACTTGTTTTATGTGTTTGGTTAGACCACGCAGCTGTATGTTCAAGTCACGGACGACATTTGGCCGGATTTTTCACACACAACTTTTACCTCACCTCCTGAAGTCATTCAGAGCTGTCTGCAATCCTAGACTAACCCTGTACAGGCCAAATTTATTGGTAAAATTCTTTAGCAAATGTTGAAATAAAAACGGTTTCTGTTTACGTGAGCAGAACCAAGAACATCATTCCTCGTTTCAACTTGCACGCGATCCTTCACGCATTTCTGAAAAAAAATTGTCTTTCAACGTATGACGTTTTCGTGTCACTTATATGGAACGAATGTTTGTCATTCTTTTATTGTAAGGAGAATTCAGATTTTGATGACATGTCATCGCCGAGGAAAGTGTTATAATACCAACAATTCCAAATTACATTCCTGCTTACAATAAGTTTTTTAGCCTCTTTTATTTAATCTGGATATCATGTATTAAATGAACTGCATAAGGAATGGAAAATAAATCAAAATAGGACACAGTGAAATAATTGTGTTTCTTGACATCAATTGGTGTCTTCTCCTAACCTGCCGTCCTTGAGCCGGCGGTTCGTTGAATAGTTGACAGACAAATCAAGCCTAACTATAGCATCAGAAATCAATATGGCGACCCCGAGCAACCACGGAAACCGGTCTTTATATCATTTACTCTGGATGTCAGCGTTGAATATAAAGAAATAATGAATCTAGGGATTTTAATTCGCTTCGTTATTCAAGGTGAGTTTGTTTCATTGTTTTGTTTATTGCATTACACGGTTGCTTCTCCGGGGGGTTTGCATACATTGTAAAAATCATTTGAGACACAACAATTCTGTTGTACGTAGCCGCTTTTCTTTGTTTTTGTTCGCATTGGCGAAGAATTTCCGGCAAACTTTCTATCAAAATCATTTCTAACACAAATTTATCGTCGCTTGTGACTTGTGCGTTGCATATAAAATCCAGGACTACTTGCATTTTATAAACTATCACAGTTTACTTTAATGAGTGATGCACTGAACAGGTTGGCGCCGAGATTTTAAGCTCTTCGAAAATTCCATTTTGTCACGTTAACTACAAATCTAAATAAATAATTACGAATACTGTCACCTAAATTTCTTTCTTTTGCTATGATGCCCGCATTGAACGGTCTTTAAGTACTGGAAAAATAATTGGTTATAAATTTCTTCCTTCAAAATATGGTTGCAAGCATCGTAGTAGATCGTTGTTCGCTATAATAAGATATTTGAAGCGTGATCAAGGCCAAGGTTTTTCATTAATTTGGTCACTTTCGTTGCTCAGATTGCTTTTTATTTGAAGTATTTATCGCAACAGCAAGTTACAACACGAATAAAATATATTTTTTCCAGTTACAATATACGTACACTCGATAAATATTGTAACCAGCTTAGCTTGCATTTGTTTACAAAGAAAGGCCCAATTTGTATGAACAGTATGACAGTTTCATAACGCGAGTAAACAAGGTCTTTTTTTAAAAACAGAAATTATATTAAACCTTTGTAATTTTTCTTTTTTACCTCATTGATCTGCATGTTATCTGCAGCTGACATCTTAATATTTTCTAAAAAAAATTGCAGAATTTAATCATTTTTCATTACCATCACAATAAGAAATTTTTTCAGTTATTAAAATAGACTGAAAGCTGTGGAGAGGATTGCATAAATTTTAGTAGCGAGGGGCAGCCACTTGATGGACGTCAATATCACACTCGTCAATTATATAATATATTGTGTGCAATATACCAGTATTAATCAATAATCATATCCATGATAATTCTTTTTCATTAATTACAAACAAAACTGCAACATTCACCTTATAATTTTGTTAGCTGCTGTTCTTTTTCATTCATTACTGGACATGAACATGTTGCAGTTCAAACTAGGAATAGAGTGGTAGGATAAAGAGTTCAAACTGACCAACAACTATTCTCGTACCTGCTTATGAATTGAAGTGTTATTGATTCTGTTACTGTAGGTCAGGAAACACAAGGTGACTACAGTTGTAGTTACAGTGACTAGTCATAGCGACCAAGTTGCCTGTAGTTGTTTACATGGCAAAGTGACTGGTTACAGCAACAGATTTGTTTTTTTTTTCTTTTATTTGGTCGAAGTGACTATCCCCACAAGCGGTATACACACAAGAGGACTATAATTGCAGAGATGGTTTGATTTGGCCTTTGATTGGTTAATTCTTTTATTTGGTCACAGCAACTAGTTGCACACACAGGCAGTACACATGTAGCCTGCATTGCAGGCGTTGGGGAGAGGGTAACTGGGGAGAGACAGAAAGGATGCCTGCAATAAAGACCCCTTTTTGTTCATTTCTGCCGCAAAATTCCGATTGGCTAATTTGCACTGGGAGGTAAACATAGTAAATTCCGGAATGAAGTTAGCCATGTAAAAAAGTGCGCGTCAGTTTCTGATTGGTGAGCATATCCCTGGTGAGAATCTTTGAAGGATCTTTAAGGATCCTTAAAGATCTGCATGAGGATCTGCAAGGATCTTACTGAGGATCTTAATAAAGATTGTCAATAATCTTGCAAAGATTTTCAAGGATCCTTTAAATTCTTGCAAAGATCTTCAAGGATCTTCAAGGATCCTTTGAGTTCCTGCAAAGATCCTGCAAAGATCTTCATGGATCTTTAAGGATCCTTTAAGTTCCTGCAAAGATCTTTAAGGATCTTTAAAGATCTTCAAAGATCTTCAAAGATCTTGGCAAGATCCTTCAAAGGATCTTATTAAGATCCTTGAAAGATCCTTATAAATTCTTGAGGATCTTAAAGGATCCTTGCAAAGATCCTTACAAGGATATTTTGCTAGGATCCTTTCAAGATCTTCATCAATTCTTTGAGGATATTTCTAAAAAATTCTACAATAAATTGCAGATGAAGAAAGATCCTGTGAGGATTTTCACCAGGGATGAGTCGTTCCTTCCCTTCTCCCCTCTCCGTTTCCGTGCCGCCTTCCCCTCCCCGTTTACGCCTGCCACACAGACTACACACTTGTAAAGACTGCCATGACCAGTCGCTTCAATTTAAACCAGTTTGAATTTCTGCAACTAGTCACTGCCATCAAATTTTGGTGGTTGTGACTAGATTTTTTGCCAAAAATGAGAAGTTTGCAGAGGCATGTAAACTTCAGTGTGTTCAGCGTGTGTGCTGACCTTATTGGATCCCAACTTTTTCATCATAATGTGTGTACTTTTGGTCCTGTTTGGCTAATGCAGGGCTTGGAATCAGCACACAAACGTGCAAAATCCAAGACAATTTTTGGTGTTTGCAAACCCAAACTATTAATTTAATCAAGTAGCAAATGTTTGCAAGTAGAAATTTTTCCACAGCTACAGGTGGAGTAAAGAGATAAATGCTTCCATATTTTGATAAACTTAACATTGCAGTGTAATCTGTCAATATTGTGCTGTTCAGGAAATATTCACCTCCATTCAAATCAATGAGAATTCAAACTGAGTGAAGTTTTTTCTTGTCTCTCTCTGGTTTTTAACAGCATACAATAATTTTATTGCAAATAAAGCAACTTCCTGCCTTGCCTAAACTGGTACTCCAGTCACTAATTATTTTGATTTTAGGGCAGGAAGAGATTTGATGCCTGTAGTAAATATTAATGATAATAAATGCTAATTATATGACACAAGCAGTTTTTTCCCATAACTGCCATTGCACCCTGCTGATGTGCATCTTGCTAAGAAAATCTCCTCTATCCCAGAAATTAGCAAATGGCCAAGTGCTAAGTTACGCAGTCTGCACCTTGCATGGTGACAAATCCCCTTGTTTAGGAAGTTGGCTTGCTACTTAGTAGTAACATTTAGAAATTGTTAAGTCAGTTAGAGATCTATTGGGCATATTTTCAGTTTAGCATCACATTGTATTTTTGTCTGTTTTCTTGTAGGGCTTCTTCTCCTTCATCATCCACTTACAGCAACATGTAACAAGTTCTTTTTCAATGGCACATCATTTATTCAAGTGTCAACTGGGGTAGTCCCCCTTACGATTGGTTTTGACTTAACATTTAGAACTTGCAAAGGTGGAGTTTTGCTTAGTCAAAAGGGCACAAACAATGGTCTGTTTTTACTTGAAGTTGTCCCCACAGTTGTCAACTATTCACACACACCTACGTTGTTTATTCCCAGTCACCTCAAAATGACTTGGGATATCAGTGGTGCAAGAGAGTTTGTTACATTAGGAACAAAGTTAGACCAGAATTTTAATTTTAAAGTAGAATTTGCTCCTGGAAGCGGAGCCATAAATTCAAGCCTTCGGATACAGGGTCCAACATCTTCATCTGTTGATGTTCCAAACAGTATTTTAGGATTTAGCAGTTCTGGTCCATTAGGGGCTGGTCAATCTGATGATGGAGAAGGATTTGTTGGTTGTATTGAAAGTGGATCAAACATACTGTTGAGAGACAATGGATTTGGTACTTTTGTGAATGTAAATAGCAACTGTACGCTTGATTACCAGCAAGGATGCCCCACTAAAGGTTAGCGTTTATAGTATAATTGAAGGGATGTAGGTGTCACAGACTATGAACATGCACAGTTAGCATTAAGTAATGCTCCGCATAAGAACAACCGTAAACTTCATTGTTCTGCGGCATTAGCTCTTTCCCACATAGAATACCTTTGATTTCAAGGATAGAGGAGGGGCCGATGGTTCATAATTATATTTCAGTATAAAAATAAAGAAAATCCATTTGCGTCAAATAAATTTTAGGAAATGTTTGTGCTTAACCAATCAGATTAGCAGAAGACAATAGCTAATATAAATAATTTTGCTTATTTGATGAAGTTCCCCAAATACAATATCTTTTAAAAATTGCATGTTGTGGGATTGGGTCTCAAATTACTTGAAACCCATTAGACAAAATGCACCTTGAACCTTAACTTTCTAGCAGTTTTTGAGTCTAGGCCAATGAGATCACTCGTCGTAACAATGAAAAAAATTTGACATTCCATCGTGCATTGCCGTTCAGCACTTTCCTTCTTATGCGGATCATTACTTAATAATATGATTGAAGGGATGCATACTGCTGTTATGTCACTTAATGTACATGAGTATTTTTCCAGCAGATTTGGCTGCATTTGGATAGAAATTTTAATTAATTGCTCACTTGGTTGGCTGTAAACATTGAACCTGTAATATTTATATAATGGTCATCTGCCTTACTCATGGAGACAGCATTGGAGGGAGGGGAGGGTGGGGAGTTGGATGCAGGGGGTGGGGGTCAGTGGAGCAAAATTCCAGGAGAGGGTAGGGTAGGTGAACATTGAGCCCACAATACATGTATGTAATGGTCACCGAACGTACCAATGAGGACAGCATTGGAGGGAGTGAGGGAGGGAGGGTCTGAAGTTGGACGCAGAGGGGGTGGGGGGGAGGGTCAGTGGAGCAAAATGCCTAGGAGTGGAGAGTCTGAAGGTGTGCAGAATCTTTTATTTAGAGTGCTTAATTTCTGTTCACAAGTTGGCTCACAGGAGCCTTATGATTTTATTTGTTTTGTTTAGTTTAGCTTTGTTGCATGTAAACATTTGTGAAATACAGGGCTAGCTGTGAAACATTACTCCTAACAAGTTGATTTGACGTCTGTTTATAGGAAGAAAAGCTCTTGGTTACCAGTATGTTTCTCTGCATGCTGGTAACCAAGGACATATTTTCATAAACTGAGGCCAGCTATGACACAATAAAATGAAGCAATGTTTCACTTCAAGGCTATCTGCAAAACACAGCCAAATTTGACCAACACTTACCTCGACCAACCTATCAATATTTTTACTGCTGGACACTATTTGTAAACAAACCACAGAAATGATCATTCAGACTGAGCCATCAAATGCATTACCTCCAGTACAGACTACTTCTAGTAGCTAACTCTAAAAAACTATCAGACACTAACTGAGAAAAAACACCTCTTAAGTGAACCTTACAGAACTGAGAACTGATAATTATCAGTTCAGTCTGTAACTCAGCCTTTTAGAACTAATAATTAACAATGATGGGAAAGGTAAACCAAATCCTATTTGATGAGCACAAGATGGGAAGTCTCCTACCATTTTTTTTTTATTTTACATGTATTGTACAGTTTCGAATGAAGTCTAGGTCAAAATGATTTCCAACTGCAAACTTAAGACTGAAAACAATAAGACATCAAAAACTAAAACTCAAACTAGTTTGAAACCATTTTAACCTAGTAAAATCATTTAAAACTACAACACATAGACATACTTTAACCGACTGCCTCGCTTAAATGGAAGGTGGGTGCCTGGGTAATCCAGGGGCTTCCACTGTGGCCAGCCAGCCCCTAGATAACATACTGCCCCCATGGCTGGCAAATCCCCACAACCCAGCCATGAGCCCCCATTCCAGGTACCTGTCACGGAAAAAAATAGGGGGTGGGGTGGGGGAACGCTTAAGACAGCCACTACAAAACCGCTGAAGAAGACTGAAAAAAAAAAACGCTACAAAAACCGCTACAAAACCGCTCAAAAACTCAAAGATCCTAGCTGAGACAAAGCCGCAACGTTCCAAGTGAGCCTGCACTTGAGAGTTTGACGGCTGACTGAAAGTGACTCTGCTAAGCTTGTGGCGGTTAACTTTGTTAAATTGTCATTTAACTAAATAATATTTTTATTATAATATAAAAGAGAGGACAAGGTATATGTTGTAGTTCATTTTTATCCTTGGTTCAAATTTTATTTTCCTTTGCTTTTGGCTATGGTAATGTATGATAATGAGTTTTAAACAAAGGAAAATAAAATTTGAACCAAGGATAAAAATGAACTACAACATATACATGTAGGTAGACTAAGTTCAGTACATGTGTATTTGAATCTTCTGTTTGTGGTGATTTTTAGTGTGTCCTACTGGTTTTACTGGTGATTACTGTGAAGTCAATATCAATGATTGTGCGCAACTTCCGTGTCATCACTACAGTACCTGTGTAGATCTTGTTGGTAACTACAGCTGTACCTGTGGACCACGTTGGACCGGTCGGCATTGTGATAACTACTTAGGTACTTTATGCAATGCTTCTGTTTGCCAAAATGGAGGTATCTGTAAAGACACTGATGACAAGAATAACTACACATGTACCTGTGTTCCTGGCTTCATTGGGAACAACTGTGAGTTTGTATTTAATGCTTGTGACAGCTCTCCGTGTAAACAAAGTGGAACTTGCTCTAAGCTTGGAAATGATGACTTCCAATGTGCTTGTCCACCAGGTCAGTAAAGATGAATAAAATAATATTGGTGATATTAAACTCAATAAATGTCAAAGGGAAGTATCACAGGGATTTAGTGTCATTTTAAAAACCAATGAAAGTGTTTTTGTATTAACAGAAACCGAAAAATAATGGTCGAGTGGTGTGATTGAACTAAATGACCACAACATGTGCCATTAAACTGTCAATGAGTGTCTCTAGTCATAAATGGACTGTGTCTGAATAAATTGCAACTTGAAAAAAGTTAGCCTAATTTTTTTTTAATTTGTTCCTCTTTTAAGAAGGTAAAGTCTACCTGCTATATAGCTCAGAAGGAGGTCGGACACCTTATTGAGAGTTACATGACGTAATGTCGACACTTGGAATTTTATCTTCAATAAATTTTTAACTGTAAGAAAGAAAGTCTAAAGTTTCCACCAAGGCTCAAACCTGTGACCTCAGGCAGTATCTAGATTGTTAAGGAGCCCACACGACCACAACACTATCAAGCTGCTTGCGTCAATTTGGTTTAAATTGAACTATAATTTATTATAATACCTGCTAACCCCAACCCTAATTAAACGCTAACCAGTCAGGCTTAGGGTTATGGGAAGTCAATCTGATTCTTACATGGTCCGACCTCCTTCTGAGCTATAGCATTTAGACTCTGCCTTTTAAGAATTGGTTGAATCCACTCTCTTGGTGTTTTAGTATTATTTTGTAGATAAGTAAAGGCATTGTAGGCTTTGCCCAAAAAAATCAAAATTCCCCATGATACTTAAATTCCTCTTTAAGTTACATTTGAAATGGCCAATCAGAGTCCAGCATGTGTAATATCAAGGATAGTGATTCATTCATTTACCTGCAGTTCATCCTCTAATACAAGCACCAGTAGGGCAGTGTTAAGTGAGGTGTCTGTAGATCTTATATATCTATGCAGGAATGTCAATGCGGAAGGCAGACTTTTCTTGATTTTTCCGCCTGGACAACTGTGTTTGCTTAACTCTCTCTTTAATGTGACCAAAATTTTCTGCTTGTGATGAACAAAGTTTCACCTGATGGATATCATAGCTACATCACTGAGAAGTACCATAAAAGTAACCATAAAGTACCATAGATTAGTACCACAGACATACCGTATCTAAGTACTGTACCATAGAATTCTGAAGTAACTGTCCCCTAGTGTTCGAAAGTAACAGCTACCCGAAAGTAATTTTGAGACCTTACCAGAAACCTCTGAAAGTAACAGACTTACCATTTAGAAGAGAAAGTATATTACCCCAAAAGTAACCTTGAAGCAACACGTTTCCTATTTTGAATTACAACATCCAATCTTACGGACATATTTACTTTGTTCAACAAGTTTCTTGGAATCCGTTGTTCAGATCTTTTTTAAAAGTGATTTTTCCTAGACGCAAGGAAAAAGCTTGAAAAAATTGGCCAATTTTTATCAAGTTGCATTTCATTTTCATCCAGGCCATCCACTGTCAAAGACATGTATTTATCAATCAATCAATCAAAATCTTAATTTATACACAGTTAAAAATATCAGTATTTACAATATAAAAAAGCAATTCACTGTTTTACATATTTGCCGTGTGAGAGTCCGATAGGGAAAACCATTCACTGATACCTTTTTTTAAAAAGGCTCAATGATTGAGTTGTTCTTAGTTCCTCTGGAAGGTTTATATTCTGCAGGAAAGCTCCACTATAGCTAAAGCTTCGCTTTAGGTAGTCAGTTCTCGGCTTAGGTAATGCCAGTCTTTGTTTAGCGTCACGAAGATCATAAGACATAACTCTTGGTGTAAACATATCACAGAGATAAACTGGGGCAAGCTTATTAACACTTTTGTACATTATATTTGATTTTTGCTTGGTCCTTCTAACGCACAAGTTGTCCCACCCAAGTGAGTTAAGAAGAAACCTAGAGTTCCTATATATTATCATAGCTTGATTAAGTAATAACTCTTGCAGCCCGGTTTTGTAGTTTTTGGAGTTTCTCACTCAGCTGTTGTGGCAAGTCATCCCAAACAACACTGCAGTAATCAAAGTGTGGTTGGATCAGGCCTTTGTAAATTTTGATTGCAGTGTGCATGGATATAAATGGTTTGACTCGTTTAAGTGCACCATACTGGAAGCAACTTTTTTTGTAATTATGCATATGTGCTCTTTCCAGGAAAGGTTTTCATCTATGTAAAGTCCAAGAGATTTGCTTTTATTAGTTTGATTTATTTATGATGCCGTCTACATTGATGTTAATTGTGTAATCGTTTAAGTACTGTAATTTTTGACGCAAGCTAATGACCATAAACTCAGTTTTAGCAACATCTATAGTTTCATCGCACTATAAAAGTGCATTATTTTAGCATCATTTTATTATTTGTAGGTTTTCATTTCATGTCAAATATGTTTTTGGCTTTTCAAAGTAATACTAAGAATGGTGACAGTGCCCCTTTAAGTGAAGTAAAACAAGGTTTTGCAAGGGTGGCTACTGAAGAGAACTGTTCACATATGAGAGTACATGTAGCTACAAGAAGAGCTTCAAAACTGTGTGTTATTGTCTTTGGAAATTTAGGCTTCAAGGGCAAGACTTGCAACATAAATGTAGATGAATGTCTAGCATTGCCATGCAAACACGGCTCTTGTATTGATGGAATCAACAGCTACACTTGCAACTGTACTGGATCTGGTTATACAGGACCAACCTGCTCAGACGACATTGATGAATGTAAAACTAACAGCCCTTGTCATCCTAATGCGAGTTGTATTAACTACCCTGGTACTTATCAGTGTGACTGTCAAGCAGGTTTTACTGGCAAAAACTGCTATGAAAATATTGATGACTGTCGCAGTAACCCCTGCCAAAATGGAGGTATGTGTTGTCAGCCTGTCAATCAAATTATTGAATACACTTTTTATCTTGTGAATATGCAAAGCGTTGAGCGAGATTTAGTATACGGGAACAGAGATGCACATTTTCACTAGTTCCATCATCAGTGTTAACTTTTGTAATTCCCCAGTGTATTATGTGCTAAAAGATGATTGCTGTATTTTAATTCCCCAGCATATTACATCATTCAGTCATCTTGACAGTCTTGTTATTAGATGTTGTTGTCATCTTATGTCAATGCATATATTTTGTCACGCTAAGATGGAAAATAAAAACTGATCTGTGGATATAACCTTATGTTGTTTCGTATTTCAAGATGGCTCTTACTATTTACAAGCCGTTGTATTTAATGTTCATACAGATCTGACATGGAAATATTATTTTACTTATAAATAAGAACAATAGTGATTCAAAGTGTATTCCTAACTGTTGTTGCAGAAATGCTAATAAGGCATATTTATTAATCTGTATTTATTAATAGCTGAAGTATGTCAGTCAAATTTACATTCATTTGAGCATTCATTAAATTTTCATTTTTTGTACTTTCCTTATGAATTATTCAATAAAATTCAAATTGAAATTCAAACCAGACATTCTAATAATAAAGATAATAATAAATAAAGACTTTATTAATGTGTCAATGTATTTAGTTTTCACAACTAATTGGGGACACAAAAATTAAAATTATTTACAAATAAGAAATAATAATAATAATAATGTATATATGTTGTGGTTCAAATTTTTCTTTAGTTTAAAAATTTTTAAACCAGTTTAATTTTTATTTTCTTTTGTCTTAGATTTATTACCATATTCTGAGACAAAGGAAAACAAAAATTAAACTGGTTTAAAAAAAATTTAAACCAAAGAAAAATTTGAACCACAACATATACAATTAAAAAACTTAGAAAACCAAACCTCATTCAGTTGACTCACTTAAGTAACAAAAAATTGGTTTTATTCACTGAGTCAATAAGGTAAATTGATCATTAAGAGTTAGTACTCGAAACTATTCTTAGTCAATAACTAAAATTATAATGATTATCTTATCATTAATTTTACATACAATGTAGCTCACAATGGTTGCTGTTGTTCTGATAAGGCTCTCTAAGTCCTGTTTTGTAATGTTCCTTTTGAATGCCTGTGTTTTGAGTTATATTTCAGTACATGTACATGTAATGCAATTTATGTTTCATTATTTTTTAGGGTCTTGCCATGATGAAGTAAGTAGTTATACCTGTAACTGTACAACAGGCTTTAACGGCACCCTTTGCGAGCATAACATTGATGACTGTGTATCACACACTTGTAATAACTACTCACTGTGCAGGGATGGTGTGAATAATTACACTTGTGATTGTAAGCCTGGTAAGTCTGTGGTCTCACTGGGTGTTACTAAACACCAGAATGGAATGGAATGACTTGGAATGAACAGAATGACCAGGAATGAAAACTACTTGAATGACCAGAATACCATTCTGAGCCATTCTGGTAGCATTCCAGCCCATTCCGGTACCATTCAGGGTCATTCCTGTCTCATTCTGGTTCCAGCCAGTAACCATTCTGGGCCATTCAAGTCCATTCAATTCCATTCCATTCCATTCCAGTGTTCAGTAAGAATCCAGTCTCAATAGTCAATTCTTTACATCAAAAGATCTTTGTATTTGTTGTGGTTCAATTTTTTCTAAATTGGTTTGAAAATGTTTAACCTGAATATTTTATTCTTTATTTGTCTCAGATTCATTATAAATCATATTCAGAGACAAAGGAATGCAAACATCAAACTGGTTTAAAAAATCTTAAACCAAAGAAAAACTTGAACCACAACATACTTAAAAGGGATATAGGGAGGCAAGGCTGACACAGTGGTGAAAGCACTGAGCCACTTCCCACCAATGTGTTTCTGTTTCGAATCGCATGTGAGGTATAGCTTAATCCACACAATACACTTGTTGAGAAAATAGATAAAAAGTAATGTTGCCAATTTTTACTCAGTCCTTCAGGAGTATGACCCTTTCGCCGCCAAGTTTCCTCAAATGTCATTTTCTCCATGGCCAAATATCTTATTTCCCAAATAGCGTATGGCAACCTTTGGCCACTTATGGGTAAGGTGATAGTCGTCTGTAACCGCAAAGTGCTAAAGGGGACACTTACATGTATTTGGAATGATGCACATTATTTAGGGTAAAGGCCTTTTAATCTTGAAATGTTTGTTTCATGCCTTACTTATTGTATGACTTGTTGCTTATATATTTCAGGTTATACAGGGGTAAATTGTACTACAGATATCGATGAATGTGAGTCATCTCCTTGTCAAAATGGTGGCAACTGTACACATGGTATTAACTTCTACAACTGCTCATGTCCTGAGCGATACAATGGAACAAACTGTGAACTGGACTTGGTAGATGACTGTAGTGTTGATTCCTGCTACAATAACGCGACATGTGTTGATGGTGTCAATAACTTCACTTGCACCTGCCTCCCTGGATATGAAGGACCAAGGTCAGAGTTCACGCTTAACGTTATAAACTGAACATGTACCAAATTAAATCAGTTCATGTTCACTTGCAGATCCAGATATTTTTATAAAGGGATTGTCCAGAATGAAAAAGTGGGGGCCTGTTAGAGGCTGTCATTAGTAGCAGGCAGTGGGATTATAATTACATATTTATGATATGGCAGAAATGCAAAAATAGTGGTCCAGTTTTTTATATATATATATTTTCCTACTAGTACTCCAAAAGTAAAAACAAGTGTCTTGGGCTGTTAAGATGGCCTGATGAAGGATTGCAACTTGAAAAAATTGGCCCAATGTTTTCAAGTTTATCGCCCTTTTTTCTTGCAAAACTTGCTAAATTACGGTGTATTTTCTCCTCGAAAATTCACTTGATATCTTCCTCTTAATGTTTTATAAGCATTTAGTGTATGACAAAGGTATTTATTTTTAATTTGGGGCGGTTTTGACCCAAAAATGTCAAAAATTTCCATGACATAGCAGTCCTGGGTATTGAGTAAAAGTGTTCAGACTCAAAACCATTTTGGGGGGTTATTTTGGCCTTATGTTCTTTACAGAATATGAAGGGGCCCAGGTCTGTGAGAGCCCCTCCTCGGGAACTGCCACTTGTTTTTAAGGAATACACCTAACTTAATGCATTCTATTCAAACTGTTACTCTACCAGCATTGGAATAACCATGCAGGACGCATGGTATAAAATAATGATGATTACAGTGACACTAATCAAACACTTGCGAGAGTTTTTATCAGGATAGTATCCATTAAACTTCACATGTCACATGTCACTTGACCCTCCTCCTCCAGTAGATCTTGCATGGAAATTACCGTATCCAATCTCACTCCATTAGTTAATGTTCAACAGCAAAAAAAAGTTAATCTCCCAAAGCAATATATTTGGGATGAATTCTCTAAAGAAAAGTTCTCTGACACTTTTCAACTAAATGAAATTCAATCACAAATACAGGGTTCGACATCTGGTCAGCTGAGTCACTAGCCACCGGGCTAGTGATCTTTGAAATCTACTAGCCCGAAACACAACTTTGTAGCCCAGCTCATTTTCCTTCTCAGGCTCTATTACGTCACTTAATTTATTATCCACTTTTCCCTTACAATATGAAAAGAAAGACCCTGAATTGCAAAAGTTACTGCGTTTGTTTTGTATTACTCAGTTAACATTGTCATTAAAACATCAATGCCAGCCACTTGTATGCGTCCATCATTCTCCAACTCATCGTCAGTATAATAGTCAGATAGATCCCCATCATCAGCTACAGCATCAATTTCATCATCTTTGGCATCATCAGATGGACCAGAAACAGCTGCCTGTACTAACTTTGCTTCATCAGGTGTATCTTGATCATCAGGAATTACTTCAGGTCCATCCTCTTCCTCTCTCCTAGACCTAGACCTCTTGTCATTAAAGTATGGCATTCTCTTCTTTCGCAACCAAACATCAATTGCAGGTTGGAGTTCAAAGTCCTTCACCTCTAGACAGTCAAGTTTGATGATCATCAGTGTGAGATCTGAAACACTGTCATCTGTAATTCTGCTTCTCCAGACAGTTTTGATGATTTTCATCAGGGAGAACCCTCTCTCTGCTTCTGCTGAACTTGCAGGTAGTGACAGCAGTAGATCGATCAAAGCAAGAACAGATGGGCATTTATCTCTAAGATCATCATTGACCTGCGAACTGGAATGATCGTATTTCCTGTATTTTCGTTGTTGATGACGTGATACTCTAGCCAGGCAAAACTTCATTTCGATGAAGGATTAAACCCTCTTGCGTTTTTCATTTTCGTACCTTTTACTTTTTTCCGCTTCGCTTTCCGCCTTCGCCTTTTTGCTTGGCCGTGGTTTGTAGTTAGAGAGAAAACCCTCCATCTTCTCTACAATCGCTACAAGTGCGAGGCATTTCAACACACGTAAGGAGAGGACTGAGGAGTACATTTACCAAGAAGCGTAGGGTCTGGGTCCCAGTTGTATTTACGATCGACACGCAAGAGCCAAGAAGAACGCCTTTCTTCATTATTATTATCCTTATAACTTAACGTTTTTGTCCTCGTAAATAACTATGGACTTGAAAGAATCAAATTAAATATTAATTCTTTGAATTTTCTACTAGCCCGCGGGCTAGTAAACGGGAAATTTTACTAGCCCGAGCTAATTTTCACTAGCATCGGGCCACCGGGCTAGCGGAGATGTCGAACCCTGCAAATATTACTTTTTGAAAATTCAGTTTTTGAAGAAAATGACAAAGGCATCGATCATGCAACTACACAGTTCACTCAAATTCTAGATGAAGTATCAAAACGTTCTCTTAAACTGTCTTGCCAAAAGAATTCTAAAAACAATCATACATCAAAGAAATGGTTTGATCAAGAATGTAGAACTTTTCGAAAATATCTTAAACAAATCTCAAACAAAAAACACAAACATCCTCATGACACTAATCTAAGAAACGATTATCATCAACAGAATAAGACTTTTAAGAAATTACTTAGAAATAAGAAGCAGAAATTTCTTGACTCTAAAATTGATGAATTGATCAGTAACAAAGATAGTCATACCTTTTGGAACACTTTAAAATCAATGAATCAAAACAAACTTATTCAAAACGAAAACAAAAATGAAGTACCATCGGATATTCTATATGACCACTTCAAAAAATTACATTCTGTGCCTGAAAATACTTCTTTTTCAGCAACACATTTGAACGTATTAGAAAACAAACATACATTGGAACAAAACAAACACCCTTATAATAATTTGGACAACCCGATTTCTCTGAATGAAATTGAAATAGCAGTTAAAAATCTTAAAAATAAAAAAGCACCTGGACCAGACAGAATACGAAATGAAATGTTGAAATCTAGTATAAAATTTTTAAATACATCATTATGTCATCTGTTTAATCTTATACTCAAATCTGGTACTTTCCCAACAACTTGGTGCGATGGCATTATAACAGCTATACATAAATCTGGAAAAATCAATGACCCATCAAATTATAGAGGAATTTGTATAAATAGCTGTTTAGGAAAACTGTTCTGTTATATACTTAATAACAGATTACATAATTATACAGAAGAACAAAACATTCTACATCCTGCTCAAATTGGCTTCTTACCGAATCATCGCACATCTGATCATATTTTTACTCTTCGGACATTAATCGATAAACATGTAATTCATAAAACCAAAGGTAAACTATATGCTTGTTTTGTTGACTTCAAAAAGCCTTTGATTCCATTTGGCACCAAGGACTTTTGTACAAGCTACTAAAGTATAATATTGGAGGAAAATTTTATGATCTCATTAATAGCATGTATTTAAAATCGAAATGTTGCGTACGATGCGGTTATCAAAGATCAAAATTTTTTGATAATAATAAAGGAGTAAGACAAGGCTGTATACTTTCGCCGATGCTCTTTAACCTATACTTAAACGATTTACCTCATGTGCTTAATAATAGTGACACAGATCCCATTTTATTGCCGGATGGCTCTCGCCTTAATTGCTTACTTTATGCTGATGATTTATTATTGATTTCTCATTCAGCTGAAGGTTTACAGAATGCTATTAATAAACTTTCAAAATATTGTCAAGAATGGATTCTTAATATTAATCCAAAGAAAACAAAAATTGTTATCTTTCAAAGGAAAAATAGAAAATCAACAGCTGATAAGCATAGCTTTAATTTTATTGATGAAAACATAGAAATTGTCAACAATTACACATACCTGGGAGTAAATATTTCTGCAAATGGAAGCTTTAACAATAATAAAGAAACATTAAAAGAAAAAACAAGAAGATCTATCTTTGCAACAAGACGTAATCTTGACTTCTCTAGTTTACCAATTGATATCAACAATAAACTTTTTGACACCTTATTTCTTCCTATCTTATTATATTGTTCTGAAATATGGGGTATCTATGATAATAATGATTATAAATCCTGGGAAAAAGACATAATTGAAAGAACGCACATGTATTTTTGTAAAATGTATTTGGGTGTAAACAAAATATCCCCAAATGCAGCATCCAGAAACGAACTTGGTAGATTACCTCTAAAATCCCACATCGAACTTAATATTCTTAAATTTTGGATACATCTAGAAAACCAACCAGATGATAGCATCGCAAAACTCTGCTTAAACATCTCTAAAGAAATGGCAGATACTTTACAAACAGGTTTAATAAATAAGGTAAACGATCTTTGTATACAAAACACAACATTGATATTTCTTATTTAGACTTTGATAACCCTTCCAATATACTTTCACAAGCAAAGCAGAATATTAAGACCAGTCTCATGAATCACCAAATCAACCTATTAAATTCAAATAAAAAACTCAAATTTTATACAATTTTCAAAAACGATACAAAACATTCTGTTTTCCTTAACTATATAAAAAATCAAAAACACAAGAAGGCTGTTACTAAATTTAAGATAGGGAACCACAAATTGAGAATAGAAACTGGAAGATATTCAATACCAAAAACTCCAGAAAATTTAAGGATATGCACTCACTGCAATTCAGATTCTGTTGAAAATGAAATACATTTCCTTTTTCACTGTGACTTATACGCTAATCTCAGAAGTACCTTCTATGATGAAATAGATAAAAGAAATAGACACTTCAAAAACTTAGATAATACATGCAAAAGTATGTTTCTGTTTAACAGTGTTGATCCTTTTATTTGTAGAGCAACGGCTGCTTTTATATTTAATGCAATGAATAAGAGAAATGAAGATATGTTTTAAAACTACACATAAGAAATAATTCCATATTATACACAATACTGTTACTTCCTCTATTTATTTTATTTGTAATATTAACCCTGATACAGTAATGTACAATGAACTTCTTTTTGTAATTTTTATTATCTGGTAATACCATGTATAGAAATGGGAATACCTGAATAAATTGTTGTTGTTGTTGTTGCATGGTCAGTACTGATCAAGGCAATAGAGCAACATTTACTGTTACATCTGGGTAAAAGCACTTATTGCAGTACAGTGTATGTAAGTGTACTCTGTGTGTAATGTAGCCAGGTACATCTGCTGTACCATGTCCATGTCCTCTGCTGGTATAATGACACTCATTGTGACAGCCTGTTTATATCTTCCAGATGTAAAAATGAGACAGATGAATGTCTTTCTACTCCATGTCTACACAATGGCACTTGTATCGATCAGTTTAATAACTTCACATGCAACTGTTCGGCAGGCTTTACTGGACATAACTGTGATGTCGACATTGATGATTGTGTGATTACACCCTGTAAAAACAATGCCACATGTGTTGATGGTGTCAATCGCCGCACCTGTCATTGTCCAGCTGAATTTTATGGTGATGACTGTGAAAATGTACGAGATGCCTGTCATCCCAGCCCCTGCGAAAACAATGGGAATTGTTCCTTTGCTGGGGACACATACAACTGTAGCTGTGTTTTAGGATTTGAGGGTAAAAACTGTTCAGACAACATCAATGACTGCAGAAATGACTCGTGTGTGGCAAATGCTACATGTATTGACGGTGTTAATAACTTCACATGTCAATGCCCTGCTGGATACAGAGGAGAGTTCTGTCACTTGGAAATTAAAGAGTGTGATTCAAACCCTTGTGTCAATGGAGGAACATGCATTGAAGGGATTGATGGCTATAACTGCTCTTGTGCAGCAGGATTTAATGGCACGCATTGTGAAAACAATATTGATGACTGTCCGTCACACAGATGTAACAATGGGACTTGTATTGATGGTATTGACACATACATATGCAATTGTAGTTCAGGCTTCACTGGTCAGTCATGTGAGACAGACATTGATGAATGTAATAGTAAGTACACATTGATGAATGCAATAGTAAGTACACATCGATGATGTAAGTACACATTGATGAATGTAATAGTAAGTACACATCAATGATGTAAGTACACATTGATGAATGTAATAGTAAGTACACATCAATGATGTAAGTACACATTGATGAATGTAATAGTAAGTACACATCGATGATGTAAGTACACATTGATGAATGCAATATTAGTAAGTATACATCACAGTTTAATCCTTAGTCTTTAGTCTTTTAATTTTCACTCCCAGAGTCAATTAAGGACAGGTGTGGATGAAAATAATCCTATGGTGACCATTCAAATGAAACCTCTTTAGCAGTACTTTTATAATGTACATGGTACCATTTGTTTTTCAAAATTTTACATAATGAAGTTTGGGATTTTTCTTGGATTTTGATTTTTGGCACTCTTGGTAGTGAAATGGTTAAAGGTGTCATGTCCTGGGTTTTGTATAAACTAAATGACTATTAGAAAAAAATTATTATTCATTATTTAACCCTTTCACTCCCAGAATCAATTATGGAGGCATGTAGTGAAATTCTAACTTTGGAGTCTGGACAAATTCCTGTGGTGTGACCACTCAAATGAAACCTCTTCAGCAGTACTTTTGCATGGTACCATTTGTTCTAACTTTTGAGTCTGTGGATGAAATCCTATGGTGTGACCATTCAAATGAAACCTCTTCAGCAGTACTTTTGCATGGTACCATTTGCTGTTTCAATATTTTCAGAAATTTTACAAAAAATTAATGAAATTCGGGATTTTTCTTGAATTTTGATATTTGGCACTCTTGGGAGTTTAACTTAAAGGTTAAGAAATGCTCCTAAAACACCAAAAGGGAGCTATCGTGTGCACCAAGAGGGAGCTATGTGGGTCCCTTGTAAATGACCGTCAAATACTTAAGTGACGTTCTTTGTAGAATGTAATGGAAAACATCACTTAACTCCTGATTAAAAGTCTTACACAGCGTACACATACTTTCCTTGAAGTTATCTCCATGTTCAACAGCTTCCATCTAAATGGTCCGTCATACTCCACAAATAGATCTTTCGAATAGGTGGTTTTCACTTACTGCAGCCGTGCTGGTTGTAAAAAACAATGAAATTTCCATTCTTTTAGAATTCAACTCCATTTGTATGCAAAGCATTTTTATTGTTTGTGACCACCAACAATGAGCCGCCATGAAAACTACCTATCAAAAATTTGTTAAAAAACCTACACCATAACAAAATAGTGAATGTTTGTGATCTATACTAGCATCCCTTACAAGGGGAACAGCTGTAATACTCGAAGTACTCCTGACAGCAGTTATGAGTCAGACTTATTCTATCCATTAGATAGCACACAGACTAATTTATTTTAGGTTTCTTGTTGACATACTTGAATTGATCAATTGGCTGTAATTTATCAATGCGAGTGTTTATTTTTATTGTCAGCTAATCCTTGTCATTGTGGAACATGTGTCAATGTTCCTGGATCATACCGCTGCGACTGTGATCAACTGACTACAGGTGTACATTGTGAGATTGACATTAATGAATGTGATAACAATAGCCTCTGTAACAAGCCAGCAAAACAAGGTGCCTGCGTCTTCAATTATAATGCTGTAACAGATTTCTCTTGCGACGATCCGTTGCGGAGAGGATATGAATGCCTTTGCAGGAATGGATTCCAAGGTATTTTAGAAACAAAGTCCTTTTTATTCCCCCCGGGGGGGGGGGGGGGGGGGGGGGGGGGGGTACTCCCCCAAAATACCTGTACGGGTATGTGCCGCCCAACGGGGTCGTGATTTTGGGACTCCTGATCTAGAACGGGGTATCCATTTTAGAGACATTTCCTAGAACGGGGTATAATATTTCGAACGCACGAAAGCTTCAAATTATCAGCAGCCATTTTTTCTTGAACGGGGTATTAAAAATTGACCTATTTCTAGAACGGGGTATCATTTTAAGTGCAATTTCTTTCTAAAATGGGGTCCAAATTTGGAGACCCGGGCGGCACATACCCACCCAAAATATACCCGAGTACCCCCCCCCCCCCCCCCCCCCCCCGGGTTTTTACCCTCTACTTTACAAAACTTTATCAAACTTGTTAAAAGTTTATTAATATGTTTGAGCAAAGCAACTCGTAAGCGGGTGTTTCTTGCAGTTTTGGAAACTAATGTTGGTCAGCCATTGCGTAAAGGTTTGGGTATTCCTTATTGTCTTTTGGATCTCGTGTTTTGCGGCACTTCAAGATCCAAACTCCTGCAACACCAAGAAACTGCCTGCAAGTGTGAGGGTGATTTATAGAAACCCAGCCTTGATTAACATAGATTTTGCATTTATATTTCTTTGTTTTCTCTTTATTTAAAGAGAGAATGCTTCGAGAGAGTGCTTTGTCAGGATTCGCGTTAAAACCTTGAGTTTCATCCAAAAAAACCCTGTTATGTAACGTGTCATTTTTTCATCTCTCTTCCCAGTGTTGGAAATCCTGATAAAACACACTCTCTTGTCTTGAGACATTTTATGTGAAAGCTGTTTACCCTGTTCTCTCCTATACCACCCCAAACCTCCGTGAGGGACCACTGTCCTTGTACCATTTGCGACGTTGTCAGTTTTTACAACAAAAGATGTGTTAGAGCAACATATGCACGAAGACGAAATCTTCCAAAGCGTGCCCAAAGGAGAGCGATACCGTGAATTAGACCAGAGATACACGCAAAAAAAAAACTAGTAAGTTTGACTGGCAAAATCGAAAGCAAATTTGCTCTTTCTGACAGTGTTCTTGTGAAAAATTTACCTTTAAAATGAGGTCAAGTGAAAGACTCCTAACAAAAAAAAATCGGGAACAATAATCTGGTCAAATATTGCTTTGAGTGCATACCTGAAATAAAGAAGCAATATACTAGCTACTGAAAGGAAAGGATTCTTAATTTTCGTGTTGAAAACAATGTTTTGGCTAGTGTGGTTGCAATTTGTCTAAGACAGCATTCAGAAAACGGCAATAGTGGCTTCGAACTGCCGTTTTTATGTGAATTTCTAGGAGCCAGTGGGTTAAATATGACAGTTGTCTGACATTTTCACAAATGGGCAGCCCACAGGAAAGTTTAAATCAATGGCTAAATCATTTCAAAGGCACATCTAAGTCCGACTAAAGATTTAAATATGGCTCAAGGTTATAAAAACTACTTTTTATAGAGAGTGGTCTCTTATAAGACTGTTGTACAACACCCCCCCTCTCCCGCCCCTCCCCTCCCCTTTGCACAGTTTTGTCGGTTTAATCAACAGACACTATAAGTAACAGATAAAATATGAGCGGCAGAACTGTATGGATATTTATATGGCGAGACGAAGGCAATTACGAAGAAGCTTATTAGCATTCCTATTAGTATTCTGCATCAGTGATACAGCATAGCTGTTCTGTATTAAGATTTCTAAGGGGGTGTTTACATGGCACCGGGGCGACTTTCGCGCCGGGGCGAGTTCACTCCGGTTCCCTCTTATGGCTCTACATTTGTTTACGTGATACCACCACATTTGTTTACATGATACCACCACAAAATGTGGTGGTATCACGTAAACAAATGTAGAGCCATAAGAGGGAACCGGAGTGAACTCGCCCCGGCGCGAAAGTCGCCCCGGTGTCATGTAAACACCCCTAAGCCTTCATGGAAATCAGTTCTCAATTAATACTAAGACGTCTACTGCACATGCATGGGGTTCACAGTACTGTTTTCCTTTCATTCCAGGCCATAACTGTGAGTTCAATACTGATGACTGTTTAAGTTCACCATGTCAAAATGGTGCCACGTGTGAGGATGGAGTTTTTTTCTACAGCTGTACATGTGCTGTTGGCTGGACAGGAAAAAACTGTGAAACTGACATAAATGAGTGCAATCTGGGAGTCTGTAAGAATGGCGCTACTTGTAAAAACTTAAACGGAACATACAACTGCACATGCATCCCTGGTTTTACAGACTTCAACTGTTCCACCGATATCGATGAATGTGCATCAAACCCTTGTGTCCATGGAAACTGCACAGATTTGATAAATGGCTTTAATTGTACCTGCTTTCCTGGATATACAGGTAACGTATTTAAATACGAACGTTATGGACTGAACTAAAATGAAATTTTTGCCGGAGTTTTATTTTGCGGATTGGCAATTTTTCGTATTTTGTGGGAAAACAATTCTACGATTTGGGATGACTGATGTTGTCCGCTGCGGACTAATTTGTGCGATTTCGGATTTGAGCAGAGGAAAATTAAAAAAAAAGAAACAAAACATAATATACTCATCAATTATGCAAAAAAGACTTTTCACTGACTTCTACAATCTTCGAAGGCAATACGGTACTCTCCTTAAGTGACTGATGTAGCAAAAAATTGTATCTATTACTCGAGCTGTTGTTCTTCAAAACTGACGCAACTTTAAAGGTTCTAATTCAGTCCAATGTCGTTCGAATAACGCAAATTTGCATTAAAAAGCAGAGTCGGTTATTTGTTTATACACGGAATGCCAGTTGCTTAGTTAAGTCTGGTTTTCACAACCGATGGAGTCAGAGTCGTAATTTTTATCTAGATAAAATCGAACTATGGAGTCATATTAAAGGGGATTTTCCACTTATGATTCCGTCGCTTACGATCAAGTGAATATTAGACTGTTGGACTCGAAAGCAGAAATCTGTACTCTGAGGACCTGGAAATGGGTGTTGTGATTGCTTTATTCTTCTAGTTCTGCTTGCGACTCTGACAAGCTAGTTTTCACTAGATCGTGAGCGACAGAGTCGTAAGCGCATTCAGAAGAAAATGGAAACTTCTGATTCTAAGCTTACCCCTCCGCTTGATTTTCATTAGGTCATAAGCCCGGAAAGAGGGGTGAGGGTGGGGGGGGGGGGAGTAATCTCATATTTTAGTCACATGGGTATATACCGCCGTGAATGGTAAGGTTTTCAAGCAGTTTAGTCTGGTATAGGGTATAGAAGTCAGAGAGTTTTGGTCTAGAATAGGGTATCATTTGCAAAGAAACTGATCAGTGGTATGAAGAATTAAGTCTAGAATAGGAATTGAAGCTCGGAAGAGCAAGATCCTTCCCTAAACGGAAACAAAATCATCGCGGCAACATTTTCTATTAAAAACACTGATAGTGATACAGTTCTAAAAGTACCAAGTCTGGGATAGGGTAGGGATTATCGGCGTCTAGTCTAGTTTAGGGTTCAGTGCAAAATCAGCTGAACGTGGTCTGGTATAGGAAAACGGTTTCAGAGTCCCAGCGGCACACTACCACTCAAAAATATACAGAGTACCCCCCGTGGGTCGTAAGCAGTCTTACGCCTCCGACTCCATCGCCAGTGGAAACCAACCTTTAATGACAACTTCTTTGTGCATAGCATCCTGTTACAGTCGTTTAATTTGTGACTAGGCTCCTCTCCGCGAGCAGTGATGCTGTTGGCGAGCGGTTTGGATGGAATTTTCCTTTTCCAAAACCCAAACCTGGAGCCTGCTTGTAAACACTGAGGCAATGGTACAAAAATCAGAATGCTAAAAAAGGCAGACTCTCGCTTTTTCCTAAGTTCTATTGTTTGATATATTAACATGCATATGGCAGTCCAATGTAGTTTATGTTTTAGGCGGCCACCGGTTTCCACGATCTAATCTACTACATATTATTTTGCATTTCTATCTGGTCAGTGATACTACAAGAACGAGTACAGGAAAGCGGCTTACGAGTTTGCTGTTGTCAGAGATAAAACTCACACAGACATTAAATTAAACTGTCCATGCTACTTGGACAGAAGATAATTGGCAGGAGGCTACATGGACATACATGTACCATGTAACTATATATCCAGGCTATACCCTTAACGAGTTCAGTATTTATTTTTTCTTTCCCAAGACTTACGCCGTTGTTCCTTTTTTATTTATCCTTGCACAGTTGTCAGTTCTTAAATTTTGATTGGGTATTAAACGACATGAAGAGTTAACTTTATGAATAATTGGTGCTTATAAAGCATCGCCCGTTTCTCTAAAATAATCATTTCATGATCACCAGTTTGTGTTACAGAATTAGCGTTGTACTCGCCCTCAAAAGCAAATAAGTCATTTATCACCTTTTAAATGAACCTTTCTTACTTGAAGTAAGTATTGCAAACAGAGATCACTTGAAAATTAAACTATATACATCACGAGAGACAGTTTTCTTTAATTTATTATAATTTTTCCCTTTTTTCTCACAAAGGAAACAATTGCTCCGGGAATATCGATGAATGTTCACCTAATCCTTGCAAAAACAACGGGACCTGTGATGACTTAATAGCTGACTTCAACTGTTCTTGCACTACAAACTACACTGGTAGGACATGTGAGACCAAAAAATCATCCTGTACTCCTGATAACCCGTGCCTCAATAATGGCACCTGTATACTGAACGAACAGAACTACAACTATACTTGTGAATGTGTTGCTGGGTTTGGAGGCTCGCACTGTGAGAACATCACCACGGTTGGATTCAGCGGCTCTTCTTTCATGAAACTCCAACTTAACAAACAAGCGTTTGAACTCTCGTTTCAGTTTAGAACAACTCTGAACCATGGCCTGCTGGTCGCGGATTCAAAGGACAATCTCCTTGTGTTTCTTAATATGGAAAATGTTACTGTATTGTACAATAGAACGAGAAAACTTTCCACTGGAAATACAGTCAACCTTACCAATGGACTATGGCACACAGTTCATATAAACGTATCTGGTGACTCTGTGAGCGTTACAGTTGATAACGCCCCTTGCGGCCAACAGTGTGTAGCATCTTCACCTCTGCAAACACAAGTTATCATAACAGATCTATACATTGGTGGATCTTCACTTGTTCCAAGTTACGATCAGAACGCACTGTATAATTTTACTGGTTGTATCCAAGACGTGATGATTGACAGGCAGACAGTGATTCCTACAGACATAGAAGTGTCGTTAGTTAACACCAGTATTGGGTGTTCGCGCCGTGAGGTGTGTGCATCCAGTCCTTGTGCGCATGGCAAATGTGTGGATAAATGGATCGAGTACAGCTGTGAGTGCGCGCGCCGCTGGATCGGCCCACAATGCAATACGAGTAAGTGCTGGATGTAAGAAAAAGAATAATAACAAGAAAACAACAACAACGTTTATTTTTTACTGTAAATTACAAGAGCTGTAAATATAATATATAAATTAAAAATACATACAGTAGCTGGTTATCTAAAATAACTAAAAAGCTAAACTAGTTGGGTGACCATTTATTTACACGATTACGAGTTTACATAGCCTATTATAAATCAGCTAACACAATGGTGATGAGTATACGGGAAGACTTTGTCTCAACCGAAGCTGCAAGTAAAGAATTGCGTACAAACTTACTGTCCCGTGTATAATTGCTAGTTAGACAATTAGAACGTGCGTCAGTTATACGAACATTGTTTTATCTTTGGACAAGTATTGTTTGATGTAGCTTTTTTACAGAAAAGAGTTACAGCTTGGGTATAAAAGGTTTGGTACATTACAATTCTTGGTACTTTAATTTAAGACCAGGAAATTGCACTCACCCTGACAAATGTAGCTGTTATAAACTGTTATTGTAAATTGTTCTAACAAATCAATAGATGAAAAAAGCATGCAATTTAAAAGACATTCCCAGAGAGATTGGAGCAGTACAAGATTCTTGAAAAAGCACCATAAATTATTTATCTCCTGAATACGCGAAGAGTTGAACGAGATATAGTATATTGGGACAAGTATGCAAATTTTCAATTGGGCAATTACTCAGATGTAAACTTTTTATTAATTTCCCAGTGTATTACGTCATTCAGTTGTCTAGACAGTCTCGTTTCACACAATTCATATTTATGTCACACTAAGATGTTTTGGTCGTTTTAAATCTGTTTTACTCTTCAATTCTTTGACTTCAAACTTAGTATGGAAGATAAAAACCGATCTGTGGACTTAACCTTACGTTGTTTCGTATTCATGAGATGGCTCTTTAGAGCCCTTTGATTTTCTTCGTACTCTGCTCTTTTGAAGTTACACAGTCAATTGAATTATTTGAAAACTAACCCCTAAATCTTTGTTGTATTCTTCGTTTTAGGTTTGAACCCAGGAACATTTGGTGCAACCGAGCCCTTAAACGTTGGTGTTAGCAGACGGCGTCGTGAAATTGAGAGCATGCGTAATGCGAGCTTTGCTAAATTTCTCACTAACGGTACAAGTTTTGGCGCCTCCGGAGAATTGTCATTCTTCATCCGAACGCGTGAACGGAGCGGCCTTGTAGTGTTTATGACGGACAATAACAGTAACCATGTAGCTGTTGTTATTGATGAAGGAGTCTTAATTGTTCAAGTGAAGTTGAATGGTGCGAATTCTAATGTGACCATTAACGGAAGCGCAAGTGACGGGGAGTGGCATTTTGTTGAAGTTCAAGAGAACATGTTACGCTTTGATAACCATACGCGGGAAGTTAAACCCACTGAAGGAAAAAGGATTAACTTAACTTTTACGTACATTGGAGGACTTGAAAACTTCAATCAGTTCCCGGATGCTTTTCTCATAAGAACTCCATTTCGGGGCTGTTTGCAGGACATTCGACTCAACAACAAACTGTTTGATTTTGGCTTTAATGATGCTTCGATGATTTCCATGGGGCGTTATCAGTTGCTCGATCGTGGTCATCTGGGTGAAGGGTGTAAGGGAATGAACGTCTGTCACTCATCTCCCTGCGGTGATGGAGGAGACTGTAAAGACTTATGGAATGAATACAAGTGTGAATGCAAACCACGCTATGGTGGGTTGGACTGTGCACTGTACGGTTGCTCCCTGGTTAACCTGTGTCCTGCTAATACAACCTGCAGAGATATCGGTGAAAATTATGAGTGTAAGTGCTTGAGTGTTTCATTGCCTTATTCTCGATTTGGTTATAATTTCGACAGCCATCGTTTTGTGTTTAAAACGTCAACAACTGTAGTGACTTTGAACCTTATTAATGGAACATTTGTCCAACATACGGATTTCTTTTTTTGTAAAATTAGAAGTCAATGCCAGTCTTTCCTCTTTTACAACCTCTTCATTAACCATACAATTAAACAATTAATGGCCTCGTTTCTTTTAGAATTAACGGTCCTAAAGGGGAGCAACATTCCGTTGGCAGCTGCGTTCGGTTTGGCTATCGCAACTCGAGTGTTCTTGGCAAAATACTTTTCAAATCGACACGAACAGTAATATTCTAAGCCACTGCACAATTTTTTTTATTTAGTGGCAAAGTTGTGAATTTTATCCAGAGACGGAAATGTCTCAAATTGTGGCCCTTAGATATAAGAGATTGATCCTTTTTTTTTCTTGGTTTGACAGGTGTTCATCCTGTTACACTGAATGGCAGTTTAAGTAGAGCAGAGTTCAACTTCACTTCAAACGTTAATGTAAGCCTGGAAGCATCTCTGAGGGTAAGAACAAGGCAGCTGTCAACAGTGTTGATTCAAATACATCAAGATTCTAATGCATTCTTCAAGATGGAAGTCATCAATGGTCGAGTAAATGTCCGTTATGTTTTGGATGGAGAAAGTGGATTAATCTTGTCAGGTAAGAAAACTGATGTTCCTAAGGTCAAGATGTATGATACATTTGTCAATACAGCTAAAAAGGAACGAGAATCGATTAGCAATGTCTGTAAACTACTAGTCTCCCCACCCCCCTCCCCGGGATGAGGGTGTGGAGTAGTCCCGTCATTTTAGGATAGGTGTGTGCCACCAAGGTCCTTAAACCCTGACCTTATTTAAGGGTACAAAATCGAAAATTGATACACTTTCTAAAGACCCAAAACCGAAAAATTACACCCTATTAAAGGGGAAAACTACAACTCAGAATTGTGTGAACGGATCGTTTCTATTTATTTTCTGTACGTGGGAATATAATACTAGACTAAGCCTAGTTTAATAATACGCCATCATAAGCAAAGTTTATCTTTCAGACTCGAACCCTATCCAAGGATCATAATACCAAAAGGACGCCTTATATACTGATTGAGCGCCTCAAAAACCATACCGTATCCCGCGTCATATACCTATATTAAATATATACCTATATATCGTAAAGAAAACATTACAATAAGAATTTATTCAGTTTGTACCGTGTAATTTGCTGTAAAAGGCCTTCTCGATTCCAGAAAATTCAGACAGAACCATGTGATGTAAACCGCAAAACTTCTAATAGTAATTCATGTATGCTAACGGTTTGTTTCTCAGGGAAAATCCAAAATGGCAGTTGTCTGAACAAGTTTGTAAAATGTCGTTTCAGTATGATGGAGGTTTGAAAAGACACGTGTCCTTCTAAGTGAGAGAAATTATTGCCAGCACTAATGAGATATTAAAGGAATGATAGGTTATAGCAAATCACTTTCGCGGGAGGGGTGAGGGAAATTAAACCGTCACTCCATTTAAATGAATAAAACAAAAAAAAAAGGTTCAAGTTAGTGTCGACGGTCTTTTTTTTTCGTATTTGCAGGTACTGTTGTTAATGACGGCCGATGGCACGACATCTTGTTTAACATCACAAATAATCAGAGTTATGTGACTGTAGATGGCTCTGCTACTTATAACTCGTCCAGACCTCCTAACCACGACATAACCAGCTTATTAAAACGCGCTTCAGTGATGGTTGGTCTGTCAGAGTTCAAAGGCTGCTTAGATAACATTCGCATTGGAGGACTTCTTCTCCCATTTGTTGATTATTATAACAGCTCTTTAAATGTAAGTCACGTGATCCCGTTAAAACCACACTTTAACGTCAACACCAGTGGAATACAGCTCGGTTGCCATAGCGATGATGTCTGCGCCCCTAGTCCTTGTGTACGGGGTGTATGCAGTGACGTTTGGAACTTGTTCAATTGCGCATGTCCAGAAGGATGGGCGGGAAATGTTTGTAACATGACAGCTAACATGACATGCGCACACTCCCCGTGCGTGAATGGCACGTGTTACAACCTGACGCACGTGGACTTTTCGACCAATCAGAGCCAAATAAGTGACGTGGGTGTTGACATGTTCCAATGTAACTGCACTCCAGGATTTGAAGGGAAGCGATGTGAAAACGACACGAAGGAATGCGCCGCCGAACCGTGTCAAAATGGAGCCAACTGCACAGAATTACACCTCAACTACACTTGCTCTTGTGTTAAGGGTTACACTGGAAGAAACTGTGAAACAAACATTGATGATTGTAAATACAACAACTGTTCGAATAATTCCACTTGTATTGATGGCATAGACTCATACAACTGTTCATGTGTGGATGGATTTAATGGGACTTTCTGTGAACTGGATATCAATGAATGCGCTGCTATGGCGCCTTACGGTCCGTGTAATGCAACAGGAACACACAGCTGTAACAACACTGTTGGTAACTTTACATGTGAATGTAAACAAGGTTATTTCGGTCGCCTTTGTGAGTATGACCCTTCAAGGACCTGTGAGTTATTAAAGCCGTGCAAACACGACGGAAATTGCTCGGATAATGCGACATCTTTCAGTTGCTCCTGCCCTGAGGGTTACAATGGTACACTGTGCGAGTTTGATATCCACGAGTGTGACGACCTCCCGTGTATGAACAATGGAACCTGTATTGATAGCCATGTCAACTCATCTTCACCGTATTTTCCGGGCTACAAGTGTGAGTGCACGGTAGATTATACTGGAAACAGATGCCAGACGAAAATCGATCTGTGTAAGCTTGATCCCTGTAAGAACAATGCGACGTGTGAGAGGTTAGCGTATGATAAGTATCATTGTAACTGTGCACCCGAATACAAAGGCGAGAACTGTACTATCTTCAAGCCTTGCTATAGCGAACCTTGTAGGAACGGAGCGACATGTCACCCCACCTACCTCCCTGTTAGTAACTACACCTGCACATGCGCATTGGGATACTACGGCCGGAACTGCGAGAACATCACGGATTACTGTTTACCAGACCCCTGCAGAAACAACGCGACTTGCATCAACTTGAATACACAAGGAAAGTATTTCTGTAACTGCACAGAAGGATTTGGGAATATGAACTGTAGTGGGCGTTTGGCAAACTGCATTCCTGATCCATGCGTTCATGGGGCCTGTACCCCGTTAATGAATAATTACCACTGTGAATGTAACGTGGGATATACAGGACTAAATTGTAGTGAACTCATAAACAAATGCGACTCAAATCCTTGTCAGCATGATGGTACATGCAAGTCTCAGGGGAGCTCCTTCACTTGCGATTGTAGCTCAGGTTGGGTGGGCAGACAATGTGAATTTAAAGATCCCTGCACGGCGAACCCTTGTGAAAATGGTGCTACTTGTAACGTGAACGATCAGTTTGGGAACTTCTCGTGCTCATGTCCAGAGGAATACACAGGACAGATGTGTGAAACATTGCTCACTCCAGACCCTCCGATAGTGAAAGAAAGTCAGATATCTCCGTATCTTATCGGTGGTGTAGCAGTGGCAGGCGTCCTCGCCATTTTGCTTTTGGTATTCCTTATTGTGGTGTTGAAGAAACGAGCGGGTAACGGTACATACAGCCCCAGTAAAGAAGAAGGAGAGGCAGGACGAGTGGAACTCGACGCAATGCTCAAACCTCCTCCTCAAGAGAGACTCATATGATCCCACGATATGTGCTGTTTTTAAGACGAAGCAGTTATCTCTTTGACAACCAAGATTTACTAAGGTCTTAACTGAAACAAAATCTAGATATCTCTGTGCAGATTGTTGATATGAAACTGCACCTTAGGACTGCTTCGTCTGCGAAGTCAAAAGTAAGCATCGTATTTAGTTGGCTGGAAGTTCGACTCTAGGAATGGAAAGTACGGAGATTTGTCTTCAAGATAGATACGTATGGCTTGGTGCGTTGTACTACAAGATGAAGTTCTGCGCAAGAAAGCCACGAACGCGTGGGATTCACTACAAGATAAAGGAGTTGATGCGATTGCTGCCCAACAGTGGGTTTTCTGTAGGACTCGTGTCAGCGTAGGAATGAACATCCTAAACTCCAACAGATATCACAGGGCAATGTACTATCGTAACTATAAAGAAAGTGTGAAAAGCAACTCAACACATAAACGTTGCCAACAACATGTTGGAGCTAGACGAAATAATGAATTGGAAGTTTTTCTTTGATCAACCAGGTGATTTTTTATAGTTTCTAAAATGTCGGCTTTATTATCAATACATACACAACGGCACAGACGTTGTCAAAGGGCTAGTAAACAAGCAAAAGAAAATAGAACTTAGAGAACATCATAGATATTAGTACTGTTTTATTCACAGAATAAAAGGATAGAGCCATCACCTAGACTCGATTTTCAGCCGTTAAATTGTTTGAGGGAGTCCAGTTTTCAGATCCTCCTTGTGCGCGAAGGAACGCGGGTGCACAAAACTGCTGAAAATCGAGCCTTTCACTACATGATTTATGATTCCATGAGGGAAACAGTTTTAAAGTGAAAGTGGAGAAAAACGATTTCGATTTTTCAATTTTTTTGTAGCCTGCGAGTAAGTTCTCTTAAGGGATGATGGGCGGGCAAGAGGGAAGTAAAACTTGCAGGGGTGCCTCAGAATTTTATATTTCTACATTTTGCTTATATGGAGCTGGACACAGAAATACAAAGAGATGGAAACAGTTATGCGTTTAGCGCCGCTAGTAAGATTTTTAGAGTTGAATGATTTGTCAACTGAATAAATAATAGCTTCGTTGCCAAAGTGAAAGGAAAAGACAACAGACCGCATTTGTTGCAATTTGAACTTAAATTTTGGCGATACGTGGCCAAAAACACTTATTTATAGCTTAAGTGCACTAATAGGTGGTTTTTACGTTACGTCACGGCGGACATGTTGGTGCACACCTACAAAAGAATTTTAATGAACTTCTTTTGTTATGTGCACCAACATGGCCGCCATGGCCTTTGTCATTTGTGTCCCACAGGACTGAAGGTCACGTGAGTGAAAACCATCTATATAGTAAGTATTAGCAAAAGTGGAAAATTGTATTGTTAGGTTTTCTTTTATACAAATACGTCTTTTGGCTTTTAAAATGATACTAAAAATTGGTGACAGCTCTTCTGAAACTTCTCCTTAGTTGCCGCTGTTTTAATTGACGCGGCAAGAGATAACTTCGTCCTTAGGGTCCTCTCTCTTCAGTACATCATCGAGAGATGATACACTGAAGAACCTGGGAACAAGGTTGGTCAAGAGAGCGCAAAGTTAGGCACCAATGTTATATTCGCAAAAACGATTACCACGTTTCCTAATGCATCACGAATGTAAACACAAGCTCTTTCTTTCTTAATTCTTGCTGATAATTGTTTGGCTTCGTTTATCTCCACTTTCATCAGACTCCCAACCGGCGATGCTGCCTCCTCTCCAGGCCCCGGTCTAGCGCGGGAAAACAAGGTGCGCGGGGCGTCATGGGAAGGATGCAAGGCGAGTTCAGTGCGTCAGTCCCATAATTCCACGCGCGCCGCGATAGAATAAGGAGGGAAACCTGGGGACGAGGCAGCCGGCAATGTATGGATTTTGGCGGAACTGCTGAAGTTTTGTATCCATGCGTGCGTTTCTCGAAAGTCCTGAAAACTTTTCGGATCCGAAAAGGTGTGTTACTTGCAGAATGTTTACCAATAAAGATTCGGTTTTTGTTGATTTTGAAAGTTTTAAAATCTTACGTTTTCTACACAACTTTAGCTGATTTGTGGGCTAAAAACTTCAACGCCTTTCGTTAGAAACTACATTTAAAAAATAGCTTTCGGGAGCGAAACGTCTTCGGGAGTTTCGAGAAATGCACGCCAGACCTTGTACCCGAGTAGGCGTGAATGCGAACCTTTTGCAATGTGAACGGGATTTTTAGTCAATTACAATGCCGATTTTTAATTTGACGTTATTGAAAACAAAAATGCATATTTGCTCTCAGTTATCGTTTTATTGAAGATTTTGTTTTTGTTCTTAGTAATTATATTTAAATAACCTAATGTATATAAATGCGTGTCATAAAATTGTATAATTTAATAGCGTATTTTACATTATGAATTGATATAATAAGAAAAGTAATTAACAACACACTGTATAACTTAATAAATAAAACAAACAACCAAGTCACGTGCTTGAATGGATGGGAAGCAATACATCGTAGTAGGCTCCACACGGGAACTCCCATATAAAATAAACAAGGCGAGCACATCTAACCATCATTTACGGGTGAGAAACGCAGTTTTGGTAGCTATGGGGCGAACCGTTAGGTTAAGGGAGGGGGGAGAGGTTGGGTACTATCGAAAAAGAAATCCCGCATGCCAGCTTTCTCAGTTAAAAGAATTATTGCCGCGACTCAGCTAAAGGAGAAAAGTTCGAGCACTAGATCACTCCCCCACCCCTCCACCCCCTCCCCAGTCAGTTGTCCCTGCAGTTGTCGCTACCCGGGTAGTTTCTTTCATAGTATCAGCACAAGTAGAACTTTCCGATTCATCCGAGGGTAGCAACCCATAATACAAGATTTTGGTACCTTTTAGGGGTCCTATTCATAATTTCCGACGAACGCCCCGTTTCTGACTGACTTTTAAATGGAGTCACACCTCTGGAGTAAGCTTCTGATTTCTTGAACACGAGAGAAGCAGAACAGTTAGATAAAGCGGGCGTAGGTTGCACTTAGATGTCTGTTATTTCTTTTCTTCCAATTCCGACAAAATAAGAAACCGGGAACACGAAGTTACTGCAACGTTGAAATGTTTGTGGTACACTTTCCCAAATGGCTGTGGCTCTCGTGGCCTGTTTTCGTATAATAATTGGCCGTCATGCCCAATCACGAAAGTTAAACAATGACGCCGAACATTAATGTGTCTCAAATGAATAGAAGTCCGGCCTAGTGAAGAAACAATGTAAGATCATGTGATACAATAAGCACAATAGTAAATTTAACTTACCTTGAATAATGAAAGGAAATACAATCGCAAGTTTCATGGCTGCATCCTTAGATATTTGACTCTGACATGAACATTTTAAAAAGGGCATAAATACAGACCTGCTGCGGTAGTTGCTGTCTTGAGGCTTAATGATCGTGACCCGGCAAAAAATGCCGACAGGTTAGGAGAAAATATAATAACGGCAAAACCACAGCGACAAACCAATGAAGAGTGCCGTATCTATCGTAGACCTGGATCAATAAAAATCTGGCTCATCCTCTATGTAAGAACCTGTGAAACTCATGAGTGACGTAAAACAAAGAAAACAAAAGGCATAAAACGATAGAGTCAACTGGGAATGCAATGCTACAGTACAAAGGTAAAAAACAAAGGAAAAAGTCACGGTTCTTACACCGAGGTAAACCCAAAAATCTTGAAAAAGTACAGGTAAAAACGGCAAATCCTTACGGCAAGAAGAGATTGAGACAAGTGAAATAAAAAAACAAACATTTGAATATATTTGCCCGATATTTCGGTTTGCAAAACAAACCTACGGGGACTAAAAAAACAAAACAAAATTGTTTCTTTTTTTGTTTTGTTTTTAGCCCCGTAGAAGGTTTGTTTTGCAAACCGAAATATCGGGCAAATATATTCAACTGCATGTTTGTTTTTTTATTTAAGTTCTGTCTCAATCTCTTCTCCTTGCCGTTAGAATCAGTTCAGTTGCTGTTTTTACCCGCTATACTATTAGAAGAAAATAACATTTGATTTTCATAGAAGTCAAGTGGGTAACTGTTTTTGTTTGAATTCTCCGTCAATCCCAGGCTAATCATATAAAGCGCCGTTTCAAAAGCCACAAATCATCAAGAATTGTTTACAAGCAACTAATAGCAAATAAAAGCGAAAAACCAACATCTTGTATGGACAAGTGGCATAAAGACATCCGCTCTTCAACAACCCTGAAGAAAGCAAATAAATGTAAAAATTAATTATAAATTATAATATAGAATTAGCACTGCTGTACTCTAGTTTATTAGTGAAATTGTAAGTGCCGCTGTCTTTTTCCTTTGTTTTTTTGTTTACTCTGTGTAATTTTTTCCTTTTTTTTTTCCTTTCTTTGTGTTTTACTTGTATCTATTAATAAAAAAAAAGTCTAATCGAACGCGTAAAAGTCAAATTTGGCTCCTCTGCTCCCCGTGGTTCGAGTTATCGAGGGTCAATTTGTCCCACGGGAGCCAAAATTGGTTCGAGTTATCGGGAGTTTCGAGAAATCGAGGGTTCGAGAAATCGGGGGTAAAATTATAGAGCTTGAGTGAAGCAAATCAAAGGGAGACAAGGTTTGGTTCGAGATATCGGGAGGTTCGGGAAACCGAGGGTTCGAGAAATCGGGATTCCACTGTATCACTGGCCGCCATCTTTGAGGGGAAACACATATCACTAGTGAATTTTATGTGTTCGGGGGAACACATATCAAAAAAGAAAAAAAACGGACCAATTTTTTTCTAGGAAGGCCTCAATATGAAATAATAAAAAACAAATATATAATATAACAAAAAACAAAGAAGTTATAACCAAAAGTTTGCTGTTGCGAAATTGCATCCAGGTCACAGATGAGCGCACAGAATTCTGTTTAATTAGTAAGTGATGTCCAAGCGAACACTGATACGCACACGTCGTTTCAGTCGTTTCGGGAGATGAGGCAAACAGCTCCGCAAGTATGGGGCGCCGTTTGTAAATTTATTATTTAGCAGAAACTGAGTGCATTTTATCATTATTTAAATGGTTATATTATATAATGAATTCCGAAGACAGCGATTGCTATTTGGTTATATCATACCCCGGGGGGGTACTCGCAGAAAAATTGGGTAGGGGTGTGCGGCCCGCTTCCCAAAAACCCTTACCCTATTTATGACCAAAATCTGCGATTTTCCCTACCCTATTTATGACCTCACATAATTTCTAGCCTACAAAGCAGCCGCTGGAGAGGAAGGCAAAGTGCGGATGGAAGGAGGGGGACATGATAAGGAAGTACCTTCTTCTAAAAAAGTGTATTCAAGACTACAGTGCAAAAATCGTTACCCTATTTATGACCAAAATGGCGGCAAAATAGCCAAAATCGATACCCAATTTATGACCAAAACGGCTGAAAAACCCTACCCTTTGGGGCCGCACATACATATATAGCCCATATTAGGGAGTACCCCCCCCCCCCCCCGGTTATCATACAACCAAACATGCTAAAATGGTTATATCAAATAATTAAAATTTGTTAACAGGGATTAATTTTGGTTATTTGATATAACCATCATTATCGAAGTTCTTTTAGCGCAAGCAGCTCCCCTGACTGGCTGCGGAGGTTTCAGGAACAAGACGAAACTGAAGCCTTCGAAGTGGCGATAAAGAAAAGCAAGGTAGGTTAATGAAAGTAAACGTGTGGATCGATCGTATGGGATTTGCATGTTTTTCGTAGAGTATAAAGATGCTTCTAGAGTTTTTTTTATTCTTTGGTATAGAGTGCTTTGGACCCAGTGTCCGCCGTATACCGCCCATACCGTCAAATTCCGATCGATAATGTAAGCTCTGGGCTTTATACTACGCCGGGATGTGTTCCTAAGGGTTATGTGGTGGGCTTTAAATTTTCGTGAGGGCTTATTATCAGAGGGAGTTTTTGTGCTTTATTTTAATCATATTATTGTGGTTCAATTTCCTTTAGTTTGAAAAATACGGAATTGTCGAAATAAACTTCATATGGTCAACAGAAAGAATAAATAATGAGGTTTTTTTTATTCAAACAATGAATTGCATGTTTTTGCGTTCGACTTATTGCGTTCGCAGAACGCCATCATAATCTGTCCTGTATCATGTGTTGGGTGTCCTGTGCAATTTCCTAGCGGAAAAAACCGAGATTCCGATTAGCCCCCCCGAAGATTCTTTTGTGTTTTTCAGGGGCAAATTCACGGGCGGGAACTGGTATCAACTTTGGCCCCGCTGTCATAGAGCTTGCTGCCGATCGGAGAAGGACGCTTTCGCTTCGCTTATTAATCTGCGGCGCATAAAAGCAACTTTACGCTTTTCAACGGCCGGAAAAAAGTTGAGAATTGACCGATTTTTATCACATAGCAAGTGAAATGAAGCCTGGCAGAGGTTTGACGGCAAAATCAACCACGGACAATTCAGGGTCTGTTTACGAACGCTGTCGATCCGCGTCGATCTCTACACAATTCATCGGTCTCTGTCATGCGGCAAGTGAAATAATGGTTGGCTGCGATTTTTTTTTTTCTGTTTAGATCCAACAATTCTTCCCCGTAACTTATGCCCGCATGTTTTTGCTCGCTGTTGTTGCTGTTTTCAGGTATTAAAAATATAGACGGCTGCATCACGGTGTTCCTTTGTTTGCTTATCTTATCATTGCTATTTTACTAAATAACATTCGATTTCTTTATGATTTTGTTTAGTTTCATTGTAGATCGTGTAAGCTTATGTTTGAATCACATCCTAATTACATCTGTGCTGCTGTTTGTCAAATATTCAATGTTATTCGCTTGATATATTTGCATGTATGTAAATGTCAACAAAAAGTAACGCAAATGTCACGCTGTTTCTTCCTTGAAGACTGTGACTGAGAGATGGACCTCTGTAGACGTCAAATTTTACAATAACTGCTTTTGGCAAATCAGGTTATTTATTTTTTTGAATAATTTTTGTCAAATTAAAGAAGATTTTGTTGTCCATTTGTATGTGTTTGTTCATTAATTTCATAGGTTGAAAAGCGATTTGATGTAAACAAAACAAGACTTGGATTGTATGGTTCTAAACTGAAAATACCCCGAGAATATGACGATATAATAACTTCCACTCCTTAACCCACCCCCCTCCCCCCCAACCACCACCACCGCCTACTGGCCCTCACCTCCACCCCCCACTCCCTGTACCATCACCCCACCCCAGACTGACCCTGTCGAACGCACTCCCCTAATTTCCAATTACTACTAGTTAATATTACTAATTTAGAAGGTTCCATATAAAATTTATTCAAAAATTAAATCACATTATAATATTAAGCCGTTTTATAACCTGCGCTCAGCCATTTGTTAAATGGTCTAAATCACAATATTGTCTGCCACTGACACAAAAAATTGCACGCGGCAAAAGGTAATGTGATGTTAAATGCTTAACAAAGACGTACGTTTGCCTGAAACGCGAAACAATTTTCGTTATTCCTTGATCCTTCAGCGTTCCGTCACAGCTTTTTGAAGTAAACTTTGATTTTTGTTAGTCGATATTGCCTTTTTTTTTTACACAAAAAAAATTCGATCCTTGAAGTTTTCGGTCTTTCGTGGCCTATGTTCGATGCTCACAACCCTAACGCAAAACAATTCTCGAATTTTATTTCATTTTATTTTTTTTACTTTTTTTTTTTTTACTTTTTTTTTTGTGAACATTTTTCCTTGATCCTTGATCCCGATCCTTGATCCTTGATCCCGATATTCCAGGAAGCCCACATCCTACCCCTCCTTCTTCTTACACTATGAAGAAGGTTATCTGTGCAGGACTGAGCAAAACCGGGACTAAATCTATAACCAAAGCATTAAGAGTCCTTGGATATACAGTTTATGATTTTCTTGAACACAGAGACATTCATGGCACAGAGTGGCTTGATTTGTATTGCAAAGGAAAACCACCAAACTTCGCTTCGATGTACAAAGATGTTGACGCAGTTGTGGGCTTGCCAGCAGCGTTTTGGTACGAAGAAATATTCCACGCTTTTCCGGATTCGAAAGTTATTCTCAGTGTAAGAGATGGTGGCGAAGAGGAATGGGTTAAAAGCTTGGCAAAGCAACATGAACAAACAGTAAACCCGGGAATTGTCACCAGAATCGTCACGCGATGGTTATCGCGTGCAGTTCATCGCAAAGGATGGCTTTTCTTGGAAATCATATCAGTTGCAGCTTATGGGAGTATGTATGCAAAGAGCACAGTTCTTTTTAAGAAGAAGTATCGTGAACATAATGCACGGGTAAAGTCCGTTATCCCCCAAGAGAAGTTGTTGATTTTCAATGTAAAACAGGGATGGAAACCTCTGTGTGAATTTCTGGGATTTGATGTCCCGAATCAAAACTTTCCTTGGGAAAATGCAGATCGTTCACTTGGTCATCAGATAATTGCTAGTCAGCTTCGCGAGTTCAAGGTTAACTTGTTCACTGTTCTTTCTGCCTTAGTTTTTCTAGGTGCTGTTTTGTATTTAGTTATATTCTAAAATAGGACCGGACTCCGGACTCCGGACTCCGGACTCCGGACTCCGGACTCTGGAATGTTATTGAAGGATTTCTATCTATCTATCTTCTAGTACTCGACTACATCTCATGAGATGCTTTAAGGACGTTCGCGCGAAAATCTTCTAACATTGATTTTTTTATAAAACTTTTGCTACAGCTAGGTTATGAGTTGTTCGTGTCGGAAATGCAAAAAAATGAGGGGGTCACCGACTTCGTTTACTAGATAAGATATCTGAAAGGCGACCCTAATTTTTAAAAATTGGTCTTCCTTACAGGATGAGACCCCAATGTCTGTTAGTCTAAAAATATTGCAAATAAATCTCTACAGTGCAACTTTCTTTCCCAAATTTTATGCGAGTAGGTCTGTTCAGCAAATTCATTCAACTGGTGACATTTTTTAAAGTAAATTTAATCTTTAAACAACAACATTTGCAAACTCTGACAACCGCAAATTGGCAGGATTCGATGTCGCGCGGGTAGAAAAATGGAAAAAAATTAAACTTCCTACATTGATTTTTTGTTCATTTTTTTATAATCTGTCAAGAAGTGGCGAAGAAAATTACCTATCAAAAAAAAATTGGGGGTCACCGACCATCCAAGCAAGTTAAATCTAAGCAAAGTTAACGCAACGGCTACCAGTCCTTTATGTGCTTAGATTTCTTCTCTTGTGCGTGTGCTCGAGCTGGACGTAGCATGGCATTGTGACATAAATTGTGTGCGCGGTAAGGATGCACTAAACAATTAGCTTGAACGTCTATGTTTACTGACACTTAAGAACAATGTGTCGCGAGGCAATCGTTCACCAAAATGTGAAAAAAATGTGCATCGTTGGACAGAAAGTGGAAACTTTGGGCAAGCAAAAATATGAAACCTTTCCTCGTGAGTACAACAAAAATCAAATCTGGTGCCACTTCCTCCATTGCAGTATGGAGCTGAATTATGGAGGACCGGAGAGGCAAGATCGGACGTCAGCATATAAGGCACAAGTTGCAGCCACTTCAGTCCATGTATGATCTCACCCCACCCACCCAGAATCTATAATGCAAAAATAACTTTCAACTGGTTCAATTTTGTTTCTTTTCACGGCTTATATGTGACATTAGCGTGACGAATTGTGTGACAAATTTTCAGGAAGCCCATGCAAGCTCAGTATGTGATGGTTCTTTGATATTATGCAACGAACCATTTTTATATAGACTTTGTATGGGAAATTCATTTTAGTCTTATATATGCTAAAATAATGCTATTATTTATGTAGAAATAAACTTCACTTACCTCAACATTGGGTTTTCTTTGTGTCTTTTATGCAATTTGGGCGCAAATGATGTCCATTTTAGACCGTTTTGTGGCTTATGAGTTTTTACGATGTCGTTGGTTGTCATTTCCACTCTTTATGACCAGGCTTAACTAATCAATGATATCACAGACATCAATGTAATCAATGAGTAATCAATGGGTAATCAATGAGTTATAAATTGATTACTCATTGAGTATTGCCAATACTCAATGAGTACTCAATGACTAATCAATGACCCACAAAATGTTTGGTCATTGATTAGTCATTGATGTCATTGATTAGTCATCGATGTCATTGATTAGTCATTGACTTGCATGAAAAGAGGTGTTGACAGGCCAGACACGACTCATAAGCTCGTGATAACGTGGAACGTGACCTTTAGAGTTTTGCTCTAACAAATATATCCCCAAGGATTTTCCTTTTTTGTGTGAGATAAGGGGAGGCTCTTTGTATATTTCTCTTAGCAATGGTTGGTTCTGAATTAAATGCCATTTGCTCATTAGATGTTTTTAAGATTAGGCAACGCCGGGTGGTACGTTGTTACAAAAGGCAGAATTATTTTTCGCACATTCTCCTTTTGCTGCAAAGATGACTTCCGTTCATTGAATTTTACCTCGAAAATTATTTTCTCGATGAGATTGTGAGTGTAGCCTCTAGCACAGAGGCATGCTTTGAAGTTGTTGATATTGTCACTGAATGATTTCACTGAGGAATTTGTTCTTAAAAGTCTAAGGGCTTCACCTTTTATGAGCCCTTTTCTGACCCCTGGTGGGTGGCAGGAAGAGAAATGGGTGTACTGGAAGGTGTCTGTTGGTTTAAAATGAGTAATCAATGACATCAATGAATAATCAATGACCCACAAAACTTTTTGGGTTCGATTAATCATTGATTACTCATTGAGTATTGGCAATACTCAATGATTAATCAATTGATTACCCATTGATTAACCATTGATTACTCATTGATGTCATTGATCGTTGATTAGTTATGCCTGGTTATGAGTAACCCCTCGGTCACATTCGCGCTTGAGATCGCTGTCAAGCATGCTTGCTTATGACGTCAGTCAAGCAAGCCGGAGCAAGTGCTAGAAACTTAAGCAAGTGCATCGTGGTCACATTGTAAATCCACCGCTTGCTTGTGTGAGTTGCCTGTTAAACGCAATGGATGGCCATCTGGTGCTTTTGGTTTTCGATTTTATGTTACATCAATTGCGCGTATTCACGTCTAAGAAGATTCAGGGCTATACGTCGAAGGAGAAGACTGTACTTTCTTCTCCGCCTTGTGAATATAAATCTCTCGCCTGAAACCTTTACGACGTATTCGCTTTACTCGTTGCAACTAACGGGGAAAGTGCATTTTTGTCACTTTCTCGGCTTTGGATGAAACTGTACGTGGAACAGTAGCCATAGTGGAATGTATAGAAAACTGAGTTCGGTACAAAACCTTCGACGAATGGTCGAGGAAACGTGTCATGCGGCGCCGGCGGCGGTGGATAAGTACCTGTATAATTAGTAAAAATTGGAAGTTCGCTAAACCCAAATTGGCAATGAACTGGTATGGTCATAAGGCGACGGCGTTTTTGACATTTTCAAATGAAATGCAAGGTGAAAAAACTTTTTCTCTACGAAAACGAAAGCCAAAACTCACGCGTGACGCTCGACTGAAACTTCTGGCTCATCCTCGGTGTAAGAACCTGTGAAACTCACGAGTGACGTAAAACAAAGAATACAAAAGGCATAAAACAATAGAGTCAACTGGGAATACAATACTTCAAAGCTAAAAAACAAAGGAAAAAGTCACAGGTTCTTACACCGAGGTAAACCCAAACTTCTAGTCAACCAAAAAGGTCAAGATGTCAAAAATACTGCTTATTGGTCAATTTGAACAAAACCAATTAAATTTGTTTACCAAGCACAGCTCAGCTCAAGAGCACTTCTGAGTGCTCTTAAGCTTAGCTGCGGAGACACCGCGGCAGAACGTTTGCGCATGCGTAAACTTCAAGCACTTCCGGTCCGTTAAACTACCAGTCAACATCGATGCGAACAGCATAAAACAACACTTCTGCATGAACCAACAGACCTAGATTTTCTAGACGCAATGATGAAAGGACCAAAACCGAAGAAAATTATGGTACGTACACGATCGGTTCTTGCATGAATACATTTCGAGATGGGGTGAAGACTTGTTTTTTGTGAAAAAATGCTATGCAAAAATTATTTGTTCATATTTCGTTGTTGGTGCAAACACCAAACCCCTTGGTGCAAACGCTTGAAACTTGAACGATGAAAAAACTTTTCAACGAAACAAACTTTTTCTCTACCTTTGTTTTATAACTCTTACTTTTTGTTTTCAAACTTCGCGGTACGGGAGTTTTATGTTGTTTATGTTGTAGTTCATTTTTTATTTCAGGTAATTTTTGTTTTTCCTTTGTTTCAAATTCATCAGCATATATTACCATACCCAAAAACAATGGAAAAATAAAAATTACCTGAGATAAAAAAATTAACTACAACATTTACATGGGATTACAATATGTCACCGGAAATGCGTAATTCACCGGATGCTCAGTTTTCTACTCATGCGCAGTGCGTTCTGCCGCGGTGCCCAGCTGCGGATCTTTTGAAGATTAAGCTACTCCGCCTTCTTTTTCAAGCAAGCAAGCAGTGCCGCGCTAGGTCGGTCACACCTGTAACGAGCTAGGAATTTGCTAGGTAAACAAAAATTGGTCAAGCAAGCAAGGTTCTAGCGCGAATGTGACCGAGTGGTAATATATGAGTAGTAATAAACTAAGACTGATCACAAAAACATATTTATTTGAAGAAAATCAATTTATGCGTTTAGAATATAACAAGTATAAATTTCCAAAAGTACAACTTTCACAAAATATAAAGTTCTGCTCCAGCCAGAATTAATCTAAAGAAGAAGATAAATATCGCGCCAAGTACCTAACACTTTTGTCGGAGAATTATAGAAACTCAGTGTCTGGTTTATTTTCTGCACGCAGCAAACAGTGACGTGACGCTCATGTTCGATCATATTACAAAACTCACAAGACACTCAATCTCACATTAGTAGCTTGGGTTGTCTGTGTTGCAAAGGAAAACCACCAAACTTCGCTTCGATGTACAAAGATGTTGACGCAGTTGTGACCATGCCAGCAGCGTTTTGGTACGAAGAAATATTCCACGCCTTTCCGGATTCGAAAGTTATTCTCAGTGTAAGAGATGGTGGCGAAGAGGAATGGGTTAAAAGCTGGACAAAGCAAATTGAACAAATGGTAAACCCAGGAATTGTCACCAGAATCGTCACGCGATGGTTATCACCGGTGAAGTTCATCGCAAAGGATGGCAGTTTTTGGACGTCGTATTTGTTGCAGCTTTTGGGAGTCTAGATTCAAAGAGCACAGTTCTTTTTAAGAAGAAGTATCGTGAACATAATGCACGGGTAAAGTCCGTTATCCCCCAAGAGAAGTTGTTGATTTACAATGTAAAACAGGGATGGAAACCTCTGTGTGAATTTCTGGGATTTGATGTCCCGAATCAAAACTTTCCTTGGGAAAATGCAGATCGTTCACTTGGTCATCAGATAATTACTAGTCAGCTTCGAGAGTTCAAGGTTAACTTGTTTACTGTTTTTTCTGTTTTAGTTTTTCTGGTTGCTGTTTTGTATTTAGCCATATTCTAAAATCTGGACTGGACCCTGGACTCTGGAATGTTGGTTCACACGAGCGAAATACTGAGACAAATGCAAAACACAACAAAAATCGATATTTGATGTCACCAGTGTGAAAAACACAACATAATAGGAACTTAACAAGAGGCTCCAAGCAGCCTATACTCATGCGCATGGATAAGAAAGTTTTCGGATACCTATATTTTAAACATAAGAAGATTTCCCACATGGAGAAGAGTTACTCCTTTCATTCAGTCATCGTTCCTCAAAACACGTTGTTTACTATTGAATGTTTTGTAAATGAAGGCTGTACCACAATGAAGCCAGTGATTCTTCTGAGTGTTATATGTACCTAACGTGAACATTAGTAATGTAAGTAGGGTTGTAGAAGACGCTGTCGCGACACTTCGGTAACGCTGTTTTACCCGAAGTGTAAATGGCAAAGCCATGAACTCAAGCATGTTAAGGCATGGCTCAGAGCCTAATTTGCATAAAACCTGAAAACGATCATACTTTTAAAGTGATTCACTTGAACAGGCTCAAACTTAGCAGGCAGGATAAAACTTGTTAACCTTGAACCATTGTTTACTTTAAATGTCGCATATTTGTATCACGTGACCCGTTATGATTGTTTTCCTACACAAAAAGAAAATTGAAAATGGGGTGCCGAGATGGCATATAATGGATATAAATTGAACCGTTAATGTATTTGTATGCTTCTCCCCTATATGAATCTGGCCGGAATGGTTGACTATGATTTACAGTTAAAGGGTTATTTCGTAAAAAGGTCACGTGACATATTTTGTCTCTTAATATCTTGTTAATAAAATACAAAAATTGTCCATTCCGGGCAGGGATAGTATTTATGCATTGAGGCAAACAATTGCTTATGATTTTCTTATGGCTAAAGTTAACCATCCTTACCCCATTTGAAGTTTCCTTTTTGTCCAAATTATGACGTCATCAGACACGTGACCACAATAATCAAACCTTAAGTTATTTAAGGACGCAAAATCCAGTTTGTTGTATACTTTTAGTGACTCTTGGGGCTAAAATACATTACTTCCAAAGGAAAAAAGAATTTTCTTCGCGGGGGGTCTACACCAAGGGACGAACCATGCCTTAACATGCTTGAGAAGTGGAAGTGCACAATTTAATGGGTGCATAAATTTGCATGCAAAATCGTGACACAAAAACAAATAATCGCGTTCGAAGAACGCAATCCTAATTTCGTGTTGCAGACAAATTTGAGATTTTTTGGTAGACGGTCTTCCAAATGGCCGCCCCTATTGGTTTTTTCAGGGGCTCATTTCCGCCGGAAATTCCTTCGAACGCGTCTCCATAAGCTGTGATTACTGCTAGTAATAAAAAGAAAAAAGGGCATTTTTTAACTCATTGCGCTTTGCACATGAGTAATAACATAAACATAACAACAAAAGGAGAAAACTGATTGTTTCTTTATGTCGTTACATGTATGTCTATTTTCTTATGTCGTTCGCAAGTGTAAACCAGGCTTTATTGATTGATTTAGGCTAAGTTTACTGACACTAGAGCAATGTGGTTGCGTTGCGAGGCAATCATTCACCAAAATGTGAAAAAAAAAATATTTAACTTGGACAGCAAGTGGAAATTGGAAATATGAAAACTTTCCTCTGAAGTACTCTGCATAGAATTTGTTTTGAAAAGAAATATTATGATAAAAAAAATTCATCATAAGATTAAATGAAGAGGTCAGAATAACACGAAGCTAAGTGACTTTTTTTTAAAAAATAAAAATTTCTCCAAATTAGCCGTTTTTTGGCATACGGACTTGTTTTTATGTTGTAAACATTGCCCTGTGTGTCTTTCACTGGTTTTGTGCTTCATTTTCTAGAAAAAAACGGTCCAAAAATGCGGTCGGCTAAAAAATCTCAAACAAACACTGCAGCACTTTGTCTTTGTGTACTTCATTCCCCTTGGGATTGCTGTTTTCACTGCTTTTTAACCGCCCAAGTTGTTCGTTTCACTTGATAAAACCGCAAGGTGTTCGTTTAACTGCTGTTAAACCGCTTAATTTGTTCGTTTCAATTGAAAAATGCATAAGTTGGTCAGGGTTACGGTTACTGTTAGGGTTAGAGAAAACACGGAAAAACGCAAGTTGTTCGCTTCACTGCTTTTAAAGCACTCATAACTTGTTGGTTTCACTGCTGTTAAACCGCTTATTAAGTTGTTCGTTTCACTTAATAGAAAAATACTACAGTTGTCCGTTTCACTTAAAAAAAGGCACAAGGTGTTTGTTTTATGAGTAATCAACTGCTCATTCAGTTGTTCCTTTCATCAATAAAACTAAAAAATCAAAGCACTGCAGCGTGTTGTCTTTGTGTGTTATATTGCCCCTTGGGATTACTGTTATGAATACTGATCAAGTTAGACATTTGAAGGGCTGGGTGCATAACCGTTTCATGTCGAATGTCAGGCATTTTTATTTATTCTCGCTCAGATAACGGACCTATCTGCCACTGTCGCAAAGCATGTCGGGAAATTCTATGGCAAATTCGAAATGGAGTTCCCGCCCCAAAAATTATGGCAAAAGGAAGCACTTCGGATATCGGGCATTTCCACCACGGCACGGGATGGCAAATGGGCCACAACTCACAACGCTGTCCCTTTTTGATCCGAAATGATTGCAGACTTTCCCGCCGGCTCGTATACTTGTCCACCAAGGTCCATTTTTCACCACGAGCGCTAAATGGCGCTTTAGACACAAGGTTCGACAAGAAACACGACTCGTTTCTTAAACCAGCGCTCAGCCACTGAGTTGTTCGCTGTTCAGCCATGTTGTCGCAAGTGGCGAACGCCATCGATAAGCCCTCCTTAAATAACGTTATGTTCGTTCAGGTCGTTGGCGCGGGTCAGGAGTATTGCGGTCGCATATTCTCACGATCAATCTGCTTTTAGTAATGGCGTCGTTTAGAAACTTCTAGTCACAGTTTTGGAAGGAACCGCTACGGTCGGATAGTACAGTCAAAGCACTAGGGGTCCAGAACTCTTCTTTTTTTGCAGGTAAAATTTGTCAAATTCCTTAACGTGAGTGCCAATTCGACACTTCGGCAATGTTTACGACACCAAAACAAGCCTGTACACGAGAAATTAACAATTTTCAAGCAAAATGAAAAAATCACCCACAAAGTCACTTAACCCTCTGTTATTCTAAGCCCTTCAAATAAGATAATTCATCAACAACAACCAAAAAATTATCTTTGGAAAGATATACCGTATTTATTCGATTAAGCGCCCAACCTCGAATAAGCGCCCACCCTGTAGGTAGGAAAAGTTAATAAGCGCCCAGCATTGAATAAGCACCCACCCCACCCCTCTAGGAGGCAACATCAGAGAGTTCGCTAATTGACCTTAGTGACAATGAGATTGAAATTGACTCAGTACTACTAAGAGACTTCCTCGAAGACCGAGTTTTCCGAAGTATTTTAAAGAAACTTTCAATGAACAGTTAAAATTCTGCTTTGGTTTTGTTATTATTTTGTTTTGTTGCAAAATAAACTTACAACTTGCTGAAAATGGTGAAAATTTAATAAGCGCCCAGCCTTGATTAAGCGCCCACCTCGAACAAGCGCCCACTCTCAAGGTCCAAAAATTTAATAAGCGCCCAGGGCGCTTAATCAAATAAATACGGTAGATGACGGGTGAGGGGTTGAGAAACTCCACCCCTTTTAGGGATTGAAATTATTTTGCAGTTTGGTGAAGATGAAAATGAATTTCAGCCATGATCACCTTTAGAGGTTCCTTTAAAAAATTTTGACCATCACCCCTTCTATGGAACCCCTCCCCTGGAAGTGGACATAAACTTTTAAAATCATACGCCACAAGTCTCATCAATACATGTATTTCTTCACCCCCAAAACTAAGGTTCAGTGAGTGTTCCCAGTAAATATCAAGAAGCGAGTGACTGGGACAAAATGCAGTCTATAATCCTAACAACTATTTCACTACGTACATGTAATTAAAGACATCCCATTCATAATAATTTAAATAGCAAGCTTAGAGCCTGAACTATATCTAAAATGATTTTAATTAAACTGTGAAATAGATTTAGACCTCTCAAAATGTGATGGCAGCCAGTGATTTTGCCACCTGCAGGCAATTATTTGCTGCTGGGAGAAATTTTGAGAGGGCTGTAATAGATTATGAAGTAATACTACTACCTATTACTCTCAATTCATTTTGTTTTCTTTTGTCTATTATGTAACAAGACGCTGTGGGAGCGTACACTTGGGCGTCGTTGTATTAGGCACGAGAATTTAGTTTTATCGACTGAGTCGATAAGGTAAATTGACCACCGTAAAAAGATTCAAATAGCTGACGTTTCGAGCGCTAGCCCTTCGTCGGAGCGAATATTGGAGGATAATTGTCTTGGGAATCTGCATGCACGTTATTTCACGGTTTGATGATTGGGAGTATTCGGATAGTGTGAGTAGTCTAACAAAGAAGCGCGTTAACCGTCTAAAACAAGAAGACACAGTACACTTAGCGTGTGAGATCGCACGCAAATTATTAAAGTAGCGTGTCCACTGTGTCAAAAGACGAGTACATACTGAAAAATACAAATCGATGCCTACTTTGTACTTACCTGGTACTTACCGTTGAAAAAAAGGCCGTATGTCAGAGTTTCCCGATGGTTGTTATTGGTTTTAGCTAAATCTTGTAACTAGCAGTGGGCTGTGTTTCCGACACTTTTGAAGTGAATGCAAATGTAGCCGCAAAGTGGCCTTTCGAAGCCATGATGTAATTGCCTGGTCCGGACCCGAGGTCAAAACAACTTTTCCAATTGAAAGTTTTGCTGAAAGTATTCCCGCCGTTATTATAATAAAGTTTGAATGAAACTTATAAATTTAATCAAAGTTAACGACAGAAGTGATAATTTAGGAGGAGAGAAACAAATTTAGCCCTTTGAAATATATTTTTTCAGTTGAGGTAAAAATGTTGCAATTTGCATAATGTGAAAGTAATTTGAAACCTTTCCAGTAACGCATAACGCATGCAGCTGTTTCGTAAAACATCTCGCAATCAGACACGCGAAAATATATCCAGTTTTTATTCCTCTGTATTCGAAACACAGAAAAGAAAATTAAATGAAAAAGTGATCGCTTTAAGGTTATTTTCGCCCGAGAAACATTCACTAGCGGAAGCAAAACTCGCAAGAAACGTCTCGCAAGACACCGCGTGCATTGTTTACATCTTCTCTCGGCGGTGAATTTTTGCACCCAAAGTTTCAGTTGTCTGTTCTGTTCTTTCAACTTCACGAAATAAAAATTAATGAAAGGCAAACAACCGAAAGAAGTGAAATTAATTGGGATTCCTACCACGCTTGTATTTCTTCCTTCGCTGTCCACTAGCACTGTTCACTTCTTATTAAATAAGCGCTATGTATGTATTCGTCTAAATTATCTTCTTCATGTTCGTTTTAATATGTTTTTGCGGGTTTCCGTCATGAAGGTATCGTAGAATTAATCGCGAGTGTCAAATACTTTCGGAGTGTCTTCTTGAGTAATTTCCTTACGCATATTGAATATGAAACTGTTAGATGCAACAGAGAAAACACAACTCGCACTTTGTGACGTTCGCCTCGCATCAACAAACAACAGCAGGCCGGTGTACTCCACCGCGGTCAAACGAGAGAAATTTGCAAAAGTTAACCAAAGTACTTCAAAGTTAAGGTTGTCATTTTCACTGTTTATTAAAAGTTTCATATATTGACAATACACTGTCAACTCACTGAACGTTTTGAAAGTTTACTAAAAAAAGTTCTAAGCGTTTGAAAACTACGAACCGCAGAACTGTCGGCGCCATTTGCCAACACAATTTTGCTCAGGCACGAAGCGTTTTGATCAGTTTTCAACGATCGAAAAGAAGCTCGTTATTTTGAGCCGGAAAGATGAAAAGATAGTTACATAAACTAATTATTTTATACATCTTGTCGACGTTTCCACTTAATTCTAAACGAATCCCACCGAATTAAACGAAAAACGCCTCGGACGTGTGACCGCGGTGATGGATTGAATTATCCCGCCATCCGCAGAGTTGCGCAATACTGCACATTTCTCGACGACCAAACTGCATTTTAATACTTGGTCGCTACGCCCAAGTAAAAAGTATGAAATGCTTTCCATGTTTCTATGGAGTTATCAGGCAACATGAGTGGAAGTTTCAGGGAAAAAAAAGAGAAAACCTGTGGAAACATGAGCCAAAGGGGAGTGTTTCCAAGGCTATTTTGAGTTGTCCTAAACTTGCACCAGTGGAACTAGAACTTATGAAAGCATGAAAAGAAAGTATTTTCTATTTCTTAAAATGAAATATGTGCCCACAGTAATTTTTTATATCTCCATAGAATTATTGCTGCCGCAGGCAGTTTACTAATGGTGTTGGATGGAAAATTTTTCTGTCCGTCCTTCTGTCTCGGTTTTCCGAATATAACAATGAATTGTTCGAGAACCAATCAAGATGTACTACGAAACCGTCGGGAGTCTCGGCATCCAATCAAAACAAAGTGATGACAAGCCGACTCGAGCATGCATGGATGCACGCCTAAAGCTGTTTCTGTTTCGACGCCATATTGGACTGGTTTACAAGCTTTTTTTGCTATCCATTCGACTTGGTAATGTCTAAAAGTACGCTGGAAATCAGTTGAACATGGACAAAGGTTCTTCTCAGGGCCAACGTAGTTGCTGGATCTCTGTTGAACAAGACGCTGTGGGAGCGTATACTTGGGCGTCGTTGTATGAGGCATCAGATTAGGCATATTGGAAAATAAGCTTACATGTCTTGGGAATCTGCATGCACGTTAGTTCACGATTTGATAATAGGGAGTATTGGAATAGTGTAAGCACGCTAACAAAGAAGCGCGTAAACCTTCAAAAACCAGAAGACACAAGCGTGCGAGATCGCACGCAAATTATTAAAATAGCGTGTCCACTGTGTCAGAATCTTTCAGTTTATTTTGTCTGGTCCGAAACCGGGGTTAAAACAACTTTTCGAATTGAGAGTTTTGCTGGAAGTATTCCTGCCATTATTATAATAAATTTTGAATGAAACTTATAAATTTAATCAAAGTTAACGACAGAAGTGATAATTTAGGAGGAGAGAAACAAATTTAGCCCTTTCTATATTTTTTCAGTTGAGGTAAAAATGCTTCAATTTGCATAATGTGAAAAGTAATTTGAAACCTTTCCAGTAACGCAACGCATCTTGCAAAAAAATATATCCAATTTTTATACCTCCGTATCCGAAACATAGAAAAGAAAATTAAATGAAAAACGTGATCGCTTTAAGGTTATTTTCGCCCGAGAAACATTCACTAGCGCAAGCGAAACTCGCACTCCAACTTCACGACTATAAAAATTCATGAAAGGCAAATAACCGAAAGAAGTGAAATTAATCAGGATTCCTACCACGCTTATATATTTCTTCCTTCGCTGTCCAGTGCCACTTTTTATTAAACAAACGCTATGTATTCGTCTATAAAATCTGAGGCGGATGATTCGAGAATCAGGAAAATAACCGGCACGAAATCAAGACAAATAGATTATTTACATGTGGGCCGGAATGCAGAGAACTGAAGGATTTTTGCCCAATAGACAAATTTGGCTAACGCATTGTTGTACCCAATTCAAACCTTTTGGGATTAGAACTCTTTGTTCGTCATATTTCCACATCAATGAAGCATTGACATGGAAATTATATATATGGAAATATTGTGAACAAAGAATCTTATTCCCAGAAGTTTTGAATTGGGTACAACAATGCATTAGCCGAATTTGTCTATTCCACGGCGATGGCGTAAATTTGATTTATGGCAACCCGACGTTTTCAAGATTCTTATAGAGGCAGCACTTCACTTCCAATATGGAACTACTAGTTTAAGAGATAGGTAATGCTTTCTGTGTTTCCATAGAGTTATATGGCAACATGAGTGGAAAATGAGAAATAGGTGTCAAGCAATAATATTATTAGAGTGTACATATTATCTCACTTATTTTACTCAGTACTGCAGGGCTGTGCTCTAGAAGTGCCCACTAGCCTTGAAATTCTAATGTTTGTATTCAGACAACAAGTAAAAGTTATTATTAGGCAAAGTTGAAGTTCCCATAAGCAGAAAGACAACAAAAAAGATCCCAAAATATCTAAGTACTGCTTGCTAACTTACAGCTGCAGAGTGTACCGTCAATGAAAGAATTGGGTGTTGTCTTCCTTTATCGACTTCAACTTATGATGTGCTCATAATCATTTGGATTCTGGAGCTCAGGACACTAACAGATTTCATTTGCCAATGATTTATTAAAGTACAGCCTTGGATAGTCATTGAATATTACACTTTGTTACACAGGTTAAGTAAAATCACCATATAAGTTGCTAAATGACTACCGGTATGTGAAAATATAAGCATCTTGAATTGAGAATAGTTTCTATTTATTCCTGGCTTGGTGGTGGTACAACTGACACCGGTACACTTGAATGATGTAGAGTGTAGTCACTAACACTTCCCAAAATTGTGCGTCGCACTGTTCCTAACCCTCGACTGCCCATCACAATGTGATCCGCTTTTTCTTTTTCTGCTGTCTGACAAATAACTTCTCCAGCTCGGCCCACCTCCGTAACTAGCTTGAAGTTGTACTGGAAAAAGTAACAACAAAACAAGAACAGTTTGAGTTTATTTTACAAAACGTGGACCAGATGTCTCCACCAGAGTGATACAGGTTGAGTGCTGGTCAAACAAAATGAAACTAACACTTCCAACATGCCGATGTTTCCCTGGGGAAACTGACTGATATTTTTGTAGGAGTTACCTTGGGGAAATTTTATCATCTTGAGCTTGAATAATATTATAATGTCACAAGAAAAATATAGTTTTCCTAAGATACCCCAGAGCAAGAGGAGGGGAACATTAAACCCTAAGGTACAGCTAACCAATAGATGCTTATTGGTGATCAATGCATTGATGACAGCAGCAGATTTATATCATGTGAAACTTATTTTGTAAGTCACCAAGCCAAAAAAAAAAAGATTTGAAGAAGCCTGCTCATATTTGGGTAAAAGTGGAGAACAGCTCACCTCCACCGACTGTCGGCCAACTGTTTACCGACAGGTTACCAACAGTTTACTGACAGGTTACCGACAGGTTACCGACAGTTGGCTAGAGAAAACATACTTGACTGAAACCTATGACAAATTAAAACCCCCAGGAAAATATTAGATGGAGATTATGCTCAAGAAACTAGAAGGGTATGTGTTTAAGATTTATTTATATTGTGTAAATCTTGAAGTTTTCATAACAATTGAAGGGCCGAGAGCATGTCCAGCCTATATGACTTTTTAGGCCTCTTTTTATTTTTTCTTGCTCAGAATAGCCTCATTTTATCGTACAACGGATAACATCACAAGCCCTTGTCGAGTTTGCATTAACCCTAAGGAAATTGACCAATTTCACCTGAAAAAAGCAGAGTTCTGGCCCTCCAGTGCTTTGACTGTACATTCAGAGCGCAATTTTGAAGCCATTTCAAAGCAGTATGGCCGTGGGAATACGCGACTGCAATACTTCTGACCAGTGCCAACAACCTGAACGAAAATACCGTTATTTACGCACGCCTGGCTCGCTTATCTATCGTGAGCTCACTACGGCAACACATCGCCTCTGTAGCGTGTGTGTAAGCCAACGTGTATGAGGCCCGTCCGGTGATTGAAAGACATCATTAAGTCCGGAAATCCTTAAGTCTCTAGCACTTCTCAAAGAAACGAGTCGTGTTTCTTTTCCTTCCTTGTGTCTGAAGCGCCATTTAGCGCTCGAGGTGAAAAACGGACCTTGGTCGGGAAGACGAGCCGGCGGGAAAGTCTGGAATCACTTCGGATCAGAAAAGGGGCAGCGTTGAGAGTTGTGGGCCATTTCCCATTCCGTGCCGTGGTCGAAATGCCCGATATCCGAAGTGCTTTGAGACTTATAGTATTTTGCAATAACTTTCAGGCGGGAACTCCATTTCGGTTTTGTTGTAGGATTTCCCGACATGCTTTGCAACAGTGGTAGATGGGTCCGCTGTGCGTGGTCGGGCACTTGAAATACAGCTTTGGGCAGCTCGAAGTGAGTTGTTGCTGGCGGGCGGGAAGACGTTTCGCATTTGGAGTTTTTAATGCAACATTAAATTCGATCTAAAAGGATTTTGAAATCGAGATACGCGTTTTGATGCGTATCAAGCTTTAAATAATAAAACTTAGCCTGAACTGAGCATGTGTTCCTCGGTGGTCTAGTGGTTTGGTCGGGGATTTGCGCTCGGACGGCTCCAGGTTCGAATCACGCTCAGCATCTTTTTTTTTTTCGAACTGGACATTATGAAAGTGATTTACTTTTTTTGTGTTCGTCAAAATTCCTTACGTTTAATTTTAAAAAATATCGAACCGTGTCAGTGTGAAAACAGAAGCTTACCGCAATATTGCGTTACAATAGGAGCCTTTGATTGATTCAGTGATTTTTTTTTTTTTTTTGAATACGGTATTTCTCGAAAACGATGGAAAAAACAACAGAAAAAAATTCGGAACAATGTTTTGCAACTAATTTCTAGTTCACATGCCAAAATTGGACAAATCTGAGCAAGAAAAAATAAAAAAAAGGCCTAAAAAGTCATATAGGTTGGACATGCTCTCGGCCCTTCAATTTCAACCGACAGTCTACCGACAACTTACCGACAGATTACCAACAGTCGGCCGACATGTTACCGACAGTCGGCCGTCTGTCGGCCGACAAATGGTTACCACTATGGAAAAAACTGTCGGCCGACTGTCAGCCAACAGTTGGCCGACAATCGGTGGAGGTGAGCTGTTCTTCACTTTTACCCATATTTGTCATCATTGTCAGCTTCTGAGGATATTTGCCCAAAGAAATTACATGTAATCGCTGAGCACCATAATTTTTTATTTGTGCACCACAAATTGAATCATGCAAATAAAAAGTTTTTCTATTTTATGTGATCTGACTGATCAGTGTAACAGTTTCACCAAGGTAGAGTGAAACCTGAGATTAAAAAAAGTGTGTAGTGTGAACATGACTAATAGCTTTTGATATTGTCCCCATTAGGCTCACAGTCAGTGTAATAAATATCTTCTTATAAATATTTATAATTACCATTATTTAAATAATTATATATTAAAGTTTCCCTGGCCTAATGACAATAATGCATGAGCCCCTCTATGGGCATTTCTGACGAAAATTTGAAGTCACGATGATAACTATGATAAAATGACAATCTCAGTAACAGGAGCGACCATTTACAAATTAGCGGGCCCTGGAGAAAATAAATAGATGTGTGAGAATTAGAAAGTAAATTGAAATTGACTGCAAATTTCTTGCCTAATCTCCAAACCCCAGGTTAAGGTGACTCGCTCAAAATTAAAAATGCACTCACCTGTGACCTGGATGCAATTTTGCAATGGCAGTTAACTTTTGGTTATCACTTCTTTGTTTTTTTACTCTTACAATATTTCTTTCTGTATCTCCTAATTAAATGAAGCATGGATATATGAACTGATTTTCTTCTAAATAAATACTGCCAGGAGCCAAAATCTGGATTTGCACCAACCCCTCATTTCATATTGAGGCCCCCATAATAAACAAAAATGGTCTCTTTTATTTGGCTCAAAATTTGGGAATCTACTTCCTTTGATATAGTCTGGAATGTGGCCAAGTTACAAAGAATTTGTTGCAACAGAAACACTGCAACAGAAATGCCATCAACTTAGAAGTTTATTTCTTGGGTGGAAATAAGCTCCTAAGTTGACGGCATTCTGTTGCAGCATTTCTGTTTCGACAATTTTTTGGAACCTTGGCCACATTCTAGCTAGGAAGTTGCTTCCCAAATTTTGAGCCAACTAAAACAGACCATTTTTTTTAGGAGGGCCTCAATATGAAATGAGGGGTTTGTGCAAATCCAGATTTTGACTCCTGTATTTATCTTGAAGGAAATCAGTTCATATTTATTAATCCATGCTTCATTCAACTAGGAGATACAAAAAGAATTATTGCAATAGAGTAAAAAACAAAAAAATCATAACCAAAAGTTTGCCATTGCAAAATTGCATCCAGGGGTCAATTCAATAAAACTTTTACAAGTGTAATTTACAAGTGTTGCAATAATTATTGTTTTAGAGGTTGAAAACATGATATATAACACTAGTCTTGTAAATTACACTCGTAAAAGTTTTATTGAACTGACCCCAAGTCACAGATGAGTGCATTTTGCATTTCGAGTGAGTCACCTTGCAGAAATTATAACTGAATTTGTGTGTTATCATAAAGAATTACCTTTTTATTCCGGCAAATGTCAGCAAATGAATCCAGCATTTGTTTTTCATCACTTTTACTTTTATCAAACCAACTTGTGTAAGAGTCACGATATGCCATCCCATCTACAAGAAAATAATATAAAACATTATTGTAAAAATGGAAATACATTTTGTTAGTTAAACAAAATTTTTTCACAATGTCATAAGCCTATACGTACGGGGATGCATAGTTATTGGTCTTCTGTCTGTATCAATGGCATGTACAAGCACAATCTGGTCGCTGGGCTTGTGATAATTACCGCAATACCCTAAAATAGAAAACAACTTAGTATGTTAGTAGATTCATTTACCAGTAATTCATTCAAATTTGTCTAGATGTGTACTAATTAGCAGCTTTAAGTCAAATTGCCTTTTTGCATATATTGTAGGACGGTAAGAGGTTATAACATGCAGGCAAGTAAGTGATCAAGTGCCTTATAAAGCCACAATGCAAAAATCCTTGTTCTATCACAGGAAGCCAAAGTTTGATATGTGTATGTTGTGGCTAAAATTCTTCTTTGGTTTGAAAACTATCAAGCCAGTTCAATTTTTATTTTTTATTTTCCTTTGTCTTAGAACCATTACCATATTGTGAGACAAAGGAAAATACAAATAGAACTGGTAATTTTCAAACCAAGTTAAAAATATTTGAATCACAACATGTACATGTACAGTCCAGACTAGCTGCACAACTGAAAAAAATAAAGTACTGTCAGTACTGGAGTAAATACAAATACTGCAAATATCTCAATCTTTTATCGAGATATTTACAGTAATTTATGAGTTTTTTTTCCTCGTGTGGTCTCTTCCTTTCAAGTCTGAGGTCTGGACTAAGGTGGTTATGAGCAGGATTTTTTTTGTTGAGAAAAACCTAACCCAGGGACTTTGATGCGTAAGGTTCCCCCCACCCCAGGGGAAAATTTTTGACTTTGCTACAGCCAACTAGTTAACAATCCCCCTGGTTGGCCTGGGGTTCAACAACAGGGGAAAGCAGATGAGGTGTTCATTATGCTGGACTCCACCATTGAATTGTTGAGCCCAAAACTATCTTGATTCTCAAGTCCAGGCCAAATAAGAGACTGTTATGTAAAATTTGAACAGGTTCAAATTCTATGGGAACAATCAAGAGTGGACAAGAGTTGCTATCAGACTCAGGGGGGAAATAAAATTTGGGTGGGGGTGTGCAGTGCACTAATTACACTTCTTGAAACCCTTACCCTATTTTAGACCAAAATATGTGATTTTCCATACCCTATTTCAGACTTGACCCAAAATTCAATACTCTATTTCAGACCAGATGCTTAAAGTGCACCTAAACCCCAATTTTTTTCTTTTAACCCATTGACGCCCGCGACTTTTTTCGTTTTTGAGTGGTTTTCTGTATATAAACGATCCATAGGATTTCGTGACTCCATATTTGAAGTTACCATTGAAAGTGCTGCTGTTCTAAAACACTGAAGGCTCGAGTTTACTGGAAACGTCATTCTGACATTGTGATTTTGCTTTGTTGGATTGCAATAAAGTCTTCAATATGGTGTTTCTGCGATTTTTGGTAAGTTCACAGCCATTTTTCATCTTTAGTAGCTGCCTGGTGAGCATCATTAAGCTTGGAGGTAGTTCAGAGTCCACTTCTCAACGAAGCGAGTTAGGTGTTGTACTTCGTTTACGAATTTGGCTCGTTGCTCGTTGAACTGGAAAAATGGCCGCCATGAAACGAAGTAGCTTTGGGACTCGACTCTGGATGAATTTCTCGACCTACCGCGGCATATTTTGGAAGTTGCGACCACAGGAGAATACAACAAGCGCGAAATTTCGGCGGTGGGTCGGAGTGGCTGTGGACTTAGTATAAATATGAAATGTGTGCGGAAAGAATCGAACGCTGTCAAAATTTTTGGCTTTTTCCCAGCATGCAGTGCGGTGGTGATATTGAAAATCGAGGCAAGGTCAGTATGCATTAGAACGAGAGGCTAGAGCTTGGCCCGAGCAACGAATAAGAGCAAAAAACTTCACTGCTAAGCTAGGACTAGGACTGAATTTTGCTGTGAATGTTGACTTTTGGGTTTGCCATGATGATTTGAATAAAAAAACTAAAGGCAAAAACGTGATTTTCGTTGTTTTTCTATGACGTTAAAAACGGTCATTTTTGTTATTGTCCAAATTCAAACGCTGATATTCTGCAAAAATCGCTAACTTTTTTGTGTTTATTGGTTATCTCTATTTGAAGGACTTTCTAGTCAATGCTTACAACTGATGGCTAAGGCAATGTTCGCGCAATTGAGAAAGTTGCAATTTTTTAAAGCAGTGGAGTATTGTACGGCCGGTTTTGGCCGGCACGGCCGTCAATAGGTTAATCAACTCGATGTACATTGAAAAGTCGAATAGTGAAATATTTTTTGTTTTTAACGTCGCGTTAGTGAGTTATAGAGATTTGAATTTACGAAATGCTAATTAGATGACGTCAAATGCAGACTCGTTTATTATACAACTACTTGTTTCCACCTCCAAGTAATATTTTTTTTACAAATCAATTGACTATAAACAGTTTTTATTAGTATTTCTTAAATTGATTATCCTTAAACTGTGAACTGCGTATTGTAAATTGAAGTAGAAATAATGGTAAAGTCTGCATTTGACGTCATCTAATTAGCATTTTGTAAATTAAAATCTCTATAACTCACTAACGCAATGTTAAAACAAGAAATATTTCACTATTCAACTTTTCAACGTACATGGAGTTGATTAAAAGAAAAAAAATTAAGGTTTAGGTGCACTTTAAATCGATACCCTATTTTAGACCTATTTCTGATACATGATCGTAGCCGACCCTGTACCCAGAAACTGCTGTGGCTTGTGTAAAACATCTGAGAAGGGCTCAGGGAGGGGCTTCAAATTGTTGATGTTAATCAACAGGGTCTGGAAGGGGTTTTGCATGATCCGGGATTAATAGGAAATTGAGTGTGTGATTCGGGAATACTACAGTGTGTATATCTGCTGTGATGCAGGATTTGCTTTATCTGTGGTCCGTGATTCATGATTTCCACCAACAAAATTCCATAAGTAATGTTTACTACATGAGCGGGAGTGTTGTATCGGCCTATACAATCACGAGCTGAGGGCGAGTGAATGTATAGTGCCGATACAACACGGACGTGAATGTAGTAAACAACTTGTGAAATTCACATTCACATGTAAATTAGATACAACCACTCGTGAGTTGTATCTGGAATGCAAATTAGATACAACCACTCATGAGTTGTATCAAGATTGTATCGGCCTGTACAGGGTAATCATGTGATTGGAATGGCTCATTTCTATTTGTTAGTACCCTTATGAATTATTAATGAATTTTACAAAATTCAAATACCGTAGTTTAGCCCATATCAATTCACTTACAATTTGTCACACCATGTCACAACAGGCGGTTTTGGCTTTCACATGTGATCAATAAAGAAAATTCAAACAGTCGTTAAAACCGACCTTTGTCATCATGTGTCATTTTATATGTGGTTACAAAACCATTTACAGGAAGGCCACGGATGGGAAGCTGCTGTACTTGGACCTGATCACATGTGATCGCAGTGAAAACTCCATCGCAACGTCCTGTTTTCGACTTACTATTTGTTTAATATTCACAATATTCACTGTTTATCTCTATGCCATGGTGAGTAGAAAGACCAGTTCCACAGTTAGGGTTCTGGTCTCATTTTTTGTAACTCCAGAAATTATCTGGTACAGTGAGTAGACAGCCCATCCACAAAGAAAAGTTCAATGTTTCAATCAGCGCAGAAAATTACAAGGATTTCCACATCTTAAAGACTCATTTTACAAAATTTACAGCCATTTATGAAATTGCCTGAGGCAAAGGCCTTAGTGAAAATCCTGTAGCGAATTTCTCTCGAGTAAATAAAGGCACTACAGGCCAGAAATGGGATATATGTAGAGAAAAATTTTCCAGATTATGTGATTCAGAAAATGACAAAAACAAGCTAAATGATTCGGGAATTTACACAAATATAGCTCGTGATTCAGGATCCGGACCCTGAATCAGCCGCACTTCTCAAGCAATGAATAATAATAAAAATGTAGCCCATTTCAAGACTAGAGTGCACAAACATACACATTTCAGACAAAAATGGTTCAAAAACAATACCCTTTGGTGCTGCACAAAGCCCCTGGTTGTCAGAGTGCATGATAGTTTGAAGCCAAATGAGAGTAAGAGTCTGAACTGTTTTCAACTCTCACTCTTGGGCTACATTGCAGAATACCCAGCCCACTTATTTGCATCTTATTGAATAACAGAAGTCTATGTCTAGGGGAGCAGGGGTGGCGATCCCACCAATGTGGCCCGGGTTCAATTCCCGGCCCGGCGTCATATGTGGGTTGAGTTTGTTGTTGGTTCTCGCCTTGCTCCGAGAGGTTTTTCTCCGGGGTACTCTGGTTTTCACCTCTCCTCAAAAACCAACATTTCCAAATTCCAATTAGATCTGGAAAGTGTCCACAATTAGCACTCGCATGCTAGAACTCTGACACTTAAATAAATAAATTAATTTGATTTTTTATGCATGTACACGTATGTATGTATGTAGCAGAAGTGCCTACTGTTGGTTGCTTCGTTCTACAAAGCATACGGACACATGTAAATGAATGGGCCAGGTATTCTGCAATCGCTCCCACTCTTGTCTGGCCAAGGTTTAATAAGCTAACAACTAGACCACTGCACCATCAACCCCATTCACCATAAGTTCCAGTACAAAATATCCAGGACCGCCAAACAAGAGAGAAAGAAGGTGAGAGTTGACGAAAGTTCAGGCTCTTGCTCTCATTTGAAATCAAACTCTCATGCACTTTCGTCGACTCTCACCAAATTTGAATCTGTTCAATTTGTTCTGTGAGAGTCGTCTCACTGTCTTCTCTTGTTTGGTCCAGACTTTAGTGAGTAAAAGGGGTGGAGAAATTGGGTCTTTCTGCATGGTCTTGTTTTGCATTTGTATAACTTATTCGTACTAATTTTCGCGAGGCTTTAATTTCGCGATTTTCGCGATTTGTAAAAAATCGCGAAATTAAAGACTCGCTAAAATTAGGATACGCGAAAATTAAACACGCGAAATTTAATACACTTCTATAATTGCTTTAATCAATGATTAGGCTGCGTTTATAGCGACATGGTAATTGTCATCAGTCTATTTATCTTCTACTTCAGCACTTTCTTCATCCGAATCACTCATTTCTTCTTCTTGTACATGTAGCTCTTTTAAAACATCTTTCGTGCAGTCATCAAAATGTCCATTTAGGTCAGGCTCTTTATAATTAGCCAACACAAGCTCTTTGTATTTGTCAATTATCAATCTGTTCTTTGCTGTGGCTTCCATTTCAATCACAACTTTAACTGGAATTTCAATATTTTTACAATTGACTTTTATTAAGTACAATATTGCGTTAGCATTTGATTGATTTGCTGTATTTGCTTGATTAGTCTGATTATAAACGCTATTTCTATTACCTAATTGCAAATCATGATTGCAAATCAATCGTCATTTAAGTGATCATTCAATAAAAAACGGTTTTCTAAGTCTGTCTTTTGTCAATTTTCGCGAAATTAAATGCCCTAAATTTATCATTTTTTGCAAAATCGCGAAAATTAATGCTCGCGAAATATTCGTGTTCCAAATTCGCGAAATTAAGTGACCGCGAAAATTAGTACGAATAAGGTACACCTTATTCATAAATGGCGACGGATTTATTATTCTTTTGTATTTATTTTAATTAGCCTCACAAGCCTTGTTAGCATGTGCAAAATTCAAAAGAATTTACACGTTAAAATGAGGCTAGTGAGGCAAATTAACATAGATATAAAAGAATTATGAATCGGTCGCCATTTATGAATAAGGTGTATTAATTTGTCGTTCTTTACGTAAGCTTAATATTATATGTGCTCCGGTACATGCAGAAGGAACCGAGAAATTAAAGGGTCAGGAGAAGATGGAATGGAGAAATACATTTAAGTATAACTATTCTCGTTAATTATCTTATTTTTACCAAAATAAGCCATTAGTTAACCTTTGTGACATGAACGTTTGGCTGAATGAACAGCCAAAACTAGTTCGTGCCAAGAAGCACGTTCTTAAGAAAATCCATAAGAACAACCATTACAAACAAATTACAACTTGTTTCGAATTCCAGCAGTGCTTTAAAAGGGTTAACGAAAAATTTCATAACCTACACTCAAATGCGTTTTTGCTGTGTCCACTGCCGTCCACAGGAATTACCACCGTGTTTCCATCCGCCATGTTTGCTTGCGTGCAGGCAAAGTCGTATTGTCGAGCAACACTGGAACGAATTTAGTTTCCCGCGCGACAAAAGAAGTACGGGGCGCTCAGGGTTTTATTTTTGGCGGGGGTGGGGAGCAAGAGATCAAACAAAAAATATGAAATGGCGGATTCCGACCCCAAGATTGTGTGAAGGAAATAGCCGTAACTGTTGATTTGTAAAATGTTAAGTAGGCCACCCAGGGTTGATCATGAACTCGAGCGGAGTAGAAACTCCGTCTGGGCTCAAAGGCAAAAAAAAGGAGGGGAGGGGAGGGGAGGGAAGGGATGGGGGCCGGTTTTTTTCGCCTCCGGAGTCAGCCACATTTTTGTCCTCTTTCTTCGTTACCAGTCCTCGTTCTTCGCGCAATATGATTATCTATGTTGTAGTGAAATTATGATTTTGGTACAATTTTGTCTGCACTGGTTCAAATTTATTTTGAACCAGTGCAAAATACTTTCACCAGGGCAAAATATTTGTACTGGCGTATAACTATATTCTACTGTTCAAATGTTGTTGACAATTCAAATTTTAAAAGCCAAAAATGCTTTAAGCCCCCCTCCTCTTGAGTGACTTATTTTACTTTGAGCCCCCACTATCCTTGCTTTGATTTTACTTTATGCCCCCCTTCCCCCCCCCCCCCCCCCCCCCTCTCCTGATAATTATTGCACAGTCCCTTATATAAAGGGGGAGGGATGCTCGTTGGAAATTTTCAATTAAATCCGTAAAGGAGACCAATCTGGGCACGACCCAAGCTTTTTTTGACCCCTAATAGAGACCATTTTAAAACACAGACAAATGAAAAATACAGTGACTTTTTACGTGCAACCCTAAACGAGACCTTGACGGCTAATTAAATATAATGGCGTTTTGCCCAGAACACCTTAAGTGAGACCAAAATCCGACATTTACACCCCTAAGCGAGACGACGAGCATCCCCGCCCCTTTCATATGGGAGTGCCCCCCCCCCCCCCCCCCGGGCTGTCAGCCCACTTATTTATTGTACATAATCACCTTTATAAAAATTCTCGGCAGAAATTGTAAATTGTTTATTGTTTTGCAGGTTGATAGAAATTGATGCTTTTTACAAGAGAAAATAATTCGAATTATTTTCTCTTGCTTTAATCTATAAACTACAATAAACTACAAGTTTTTCTCCTACTGAGAAGAATAGTTTCTAAATAATTTACAATGAAATTATACGATATTTTAACATGCAAGTATAGCTATGACGTCCTGCGTATGCGCGTTCTGACTTCTTTGGAAGTCTTGGAAAATCTACAGGTCTCTACAGGAAAATGAAGCAGGAAATCCAGAAAGAAAATCTAAATAAACAAAATAATTCAGGGCTGCACCATACAGTGGAATCCCGATTTTTCAAACCTCCAAGGGAAACGGAAATTGGTTCGAAAAATCGGGAGTTCGAAAAATCGAAGCTGGTATTGACTGAAATCAAATCCAAGGGAAACGAGTTTTGGTTCGAATAATCGGGAGTTTCGAAAAATCGAGTATTCGAAAAATCGGGATTCCACTGTAGTTAGTCGACGGACCATTGCGCTTTACTAACTATGGCTGCACGGAGACTTGGAATTCTTACTTGTGTTCACATCTCCATGCACTTATATAAACAATTTTCTATGTACATGTGTAGAATCCTGTAGAAATGTGAATTTAAAATATGTACCGGTATAATTTAATATTACAATGTTTGATATACATGTATAAATATAAGTGCATTATACGTTATTATCGTGAACCAGAGGCATTATTCTATACATATTGCCCTAAGAAAATAAACTAAATACTGCCTTGTACGGCAAGCGCGCATTATAATATAATATCAAGAGCAAATAATTGGACAACTGTCCAACAGTAATCTCTTGATAATATCTATTAGCCAAACTTCATAACGAGCCCACAACGCATTCACCTTTTCGTCCTTTTCATACTAGTTATTAAATTGTTCATTGGATGAAACATGAATGAGGCCGGACTCATTTTTTACTCTAGGTTAGGCCTGGGTTTTCACTAATTGATGTCCAATAAAATTTCGGACTTACCCTATGGTCAAATCTTTTTCGGCTTATACGCGATGGCCATAAAACTTTGAGAAAAGTTACAGCTATCGATCATTCAGCAATAATACGATAGAATTTGATTTCAGCTGGGAAAAAATTGTTCTAGTGATATTAGAGCTTAAATGAACCACAATTTTTGAACAAAATTGCATCCAGTGAAAGATTTTGCGGTTATATAAATTCGTGTTCAGTTAAATTTCTGGAATGAGCGTATATAGACAAACCCTAACCAATTTTCAGCATAATCGGTGGAGCTGAGGCGAGAAGGTATTGAAGCCATCTAAATTCAGCTCTGACTGACTTCTCTTGAAATTTTCTATACCTGATGCTCTTTGACAAAACAAGCGACGAACCCGAATTTCTGGGAGAAGCCTTCCCAATGCTTTCTAAATCTGAGTGCTCGTTACATTTCGTCTATCTTTGAATTTCCTTCAAAGACCACAGGCGTAGAAGGCAGACAAATCGTCTGTCGTTACGTTGGTAGTATGACAAGTCTTTTAAGGAAGTATTTTACAATTATATCCATCTTTCAGATAGCGTCATCCTCTAAGGCCCCATTGAGACACTTTTCTTTGGGCCCAGCTCATGGCAATCATAGATGTTCCATTTGACATGAAGCTTCTAATTGATCCTGGAACGATTCCACGGTACAACCCAAAAAAGCCGCCCCTCTCCTTCATAACGAGCCTCATGCGAGCCACCACTGGAAGGTCCCTTCAAACAGAAAGTCAAGCTGTTAACAGCTGTGGATTTTAATGGTCTGCCAAACTGACTGTCCCTTACTAAAATCACATTTGTCTTTCACTTCCTCCAGCGATGTGATGCTGGCTTAAAATTTTGTTTGGTGTTAAAGTGTTTTAAATACAGTCGAACATCTCTCCTAAGCTTCCACCCTTCCAAAGCGATCACTTTTTCAAAACACCAAATTGATCCAGTCAAAACACTATACTTGAAACCTCTCGTAAGCGACCACCACTCAGAAGTGACAGCGATCACTTTCAACGCTGGTGATTTGAATTTTTCCATTGTTTTTAACCTCTGCTAAGCGACCACTCGCGCATATAAAGTATAGTACAACGCAAAAAGTAAAATAAAATAAAAAAACAGAAAATGTTGTCCCCTGCATCAAAACTTCTATATGATACACTTATTTCACTGACAGGTCCTTTTGTGCATTTAAATTACTATAGGTTCATATGAATCAAATTTAAGGCCTTCTGTGGTCTGATCTTTTGTAAAGCCTGGTTTCCATATGATCTCTACGATCGCTGCGATCGCTGAAAAAACGTTCAGCGCTTGTAGCGAAATGGACTAACAGGACTAAGCCACTCTTCATACTTTCAACATAATCGCTACGATCGCTGGAGAGTGGCTTAGTCCATTTCGCTACAGGCGCTGAACGTTTTTTCAGCGATCGCAGCGAGCGTTTATATGGAAACCAGGCTTTAGCGACGACCTTGGCTTTGCATTTTGAATGGTCGTTTACGGGAGGATCAACTGTACATGAAAATTTGAGCAACGTGCCAATTAAAGCCAGCACGCTGTGTTTAAAGTGCCTATAACCCTAAAATACATATTTTTAGAATCAACTCTACGCACATTGAATAGTTAAATGGTGAAATATTTCTTGTTTTGAACGTCGCGTTATTCTTGGTTTGCAACCACGTGACAACGCGGCCATGTTGGTGGTCAATACAATACAATTTTTTTTTTCGCAGAATTTGCATGAAAATAGAGTTTAGTTCCCAGCGGAGAGAAACGGTTTTGTTCTTGACCACCAACATGGCCGCCGTGACGTCACGTGCAAACCAGCAATTGAGTAACAGAGATTTGAATATACAAAATGCTTATTAGATGACGTCAACCCGGGAATCATTTATTATACAACTACAACAACTCCGAGTAATATTTTTTACGAATCAATTGACTATCCACAGTTTATTTTTAGTATTTATCAAATTAATTATCCTCAAGCTGTAAACTGCGCATTGTAAATTGGCGTAGAAATAATGGCAAAGTCCGGGGTTGACGCCATCTACTTAGCATTTTGTAAAGTCAAATCTCAATAACTCAACGTTCAAAACAAGAAATATTTCACCATTTAACTATTCAACATAAGGTTTCCTAAAGCCTTTGAGTTTGTTAGTTTCCCTCTCTTGTCACTGGCTGAGTATTGCCTTTGTGTGATTCTGATTGGTTGAGTTTTGAAACAAAGAGAAAAAAGTTGTGAATTACTTACTTGCCGTAGTTTCCTTGAACCTGTGACTTCATGTTTTCTAATGGCCACACAACCCACCAAGCAAAACCACAAAATGTTAAGGATAAACAACGCAAGAGAATACTTGTATTGTACTCGGGCTTGCCGGATATGAAAGGATAAATAACCAACGTGGTGCGTAGCCGTCTTCAGTGGTAGCGACTAGTTGGTTCTAATCATTTCATATCCGGCAAGCTCGAGTAGAACAATTGTTTTATTAAAAACCCAACCACGAACAACTATGAATAAAAAAGAAAAAGAAAAGAAAGAGAAGATGTTGCCATGTCACAACTTTTCTTGCCGAAGCTGTTCAAAGTTCAAACCGCTTTATATGGCGAAAACGAACGAGCACAATTTTCTAAAAATGTCTTCTTATAATTGGCTCTTAAATCGTAAATCAACTGTTTGGCTATTCCTCCACATTTACTGGTTTTAAGGATTTTACGGGTATATTCTGAGATTACCAGAGTTCATGATTGAACATTTCTTTTCAATTGCTGGAGCCTGATTTTCCTTAACAACCGGTCAGTCCCCGTGCTGCCTGTATCTCGCTCCGCCAGTGACTTGCTTTGTTATTCACTACATTTTGCTCAAGATTTCTCGACTCAACCACAAAATGATAACAGCGGGGACAAAATAGCACTATTTTCTGAAAAACATCTGCGAAGTATACGTACGAATCCGCTCGTATGTGGTTTCTGATAAACTATTTATTTTTAGGTTCCTTGGCTCATGGCTGTACTGCAAAAAGACAGGCCGTTGACATAAAAAGGATACGTTGCTGCTATACCCGAGGCAAGAAATGGACCCAAGATGGGTCTTTTAAACAGATCAGGTAGATGTCTTCTTCCAGAATCCAAAAGTATAAAATACGTACACATAAGACCCATTGTACGACACCATGTCACTCCAAAGCCCTGCAAGGAACATAAACAAAATTACATACCTGTTTGCCGTAAACTGATACCTAAAATCTCGCAAACAAGTCCTGGGTTTATACAACTTCGGGGTATTGAGGGGGAGGGGAGCTTTTGTCACGGGGATGGGAGGTAGCGCAGGGTACTTATCGTATGTCCAAACGCTATTTTACTCCTCAGAGGTACTTTACCAGAAGTAACGTCGAGGCAGAAAGCGGGCTTATATGCAGGATGGCTTATAACCAGGGCCGAGTTGATCAAAGCCTGATTAGCACTAATCCTGGATTAACTTCCAACAGAACATATGAGTTGTCATGGTAATTAACCCTGGATTAGCGCTAATCGGCCTTCGAACAACTCGGCCCAGAACGTTTTTGTCAAGGAATAGACTCCTGGTTCTGGTAAAAGCGAAATCTTCACAACTCTCTCACCTTGTATAGTCCTTTGAACTGCCATGACTGACCTGTTTGCCTCCTTACCTGAAGTGTTAATTACAAAATAAGCATTTATCGCTAAGTTTTAGCAGGTATAAAGTACACACCAACTAAAACGCAAATGAATAAAGAAGTTAGTTTCCATAGAAACTGCATCTGACGGGAAGAAACACGAACATTTTGTGTCATAAACTGAGATGATAAGGAAATTGGCCGCCGCAAAAAGATTCAAAAGCTGACGTTTCGAGCTCTACAATGGCCAAGTTGCCTTATCAAATGAAATTACAGCCACAGTCAAGTACTCTCGCCTTGCCAACACCTTGCTATAAGGGACACGTCGTCACTACGGGCAGAAGTACCGGCGAATTAATACTGTAAGACTTACTGAAAATAATAATGTGATATCACGGACTTTCTCTATTGTGGACACCAAACTCTTTTATCCTGACGAAAATCAAACTCAACTTCTCGATTAGATCATCTTCCAACGCTCTAACAAACTGAGCTACAAGGTCAGCTGGGAGCCGGAATAAAGTACAGTTTCACCTCTCAGAAGCTACCACCTTTCCTGGTATTTTGGGGAGCCAGTTTTATTTGACATTGTTTGTTCTTTGCCCCCAAATCAGGCAGAAATCATTCAATAGAGCAGTTTTAACTTTAATAAACAAAACCCCAAAGTAACTACTCTCGTCAGCCAAAACAGCACAGGCAGAAAATCCAATAAACCAATCAGAGTTTGAAGCAAAGATATGTTGCCAGTGCCAAGCGTGGGAAAACGCATGGGTAGTGGTTTTACTTCTGATTGGTTGGTAAATTGGCGGGAAAAACCCAAAAGAAATCCCAAATTACTTTCAACTGAAAACTGCTCTTATATGTAGGTCTATGTAGGTTTGTACCTTGGCAAGCTCAAGAGGAGTCTCAATAATTGCTCTTGTTGTTGAAGCTGCTGCTCCTGCTATTAGCACTCGACTGTAATAACAACAAAAACAACCATGTTGATGTTTGATGCTACACAGTGGTAGATCAAGGGGTGTTCCCCTGCCCCCTTATTTCATAACACCCCCCCCCACCCAATCATGCCAAAAATAAAGCCTAAAGAGAAAAAACAATTGTCAGACTCCAGAGTCTGTGGACACATATTTACAGGGACTTTACCCAACGTAAGGACAAATGAAGGGCAAATTGTCCCAATCTCATGTGGCTTGGTTTCTACAGCAACTATTAAAGAGGTAGGATAGGTATGACTACAGTATAAACATTTTACCTGGAAAAGAAGTCGGTCCAATTTGTACTACTGAAGGTAAAGTCAATTACACTCATCTGGGTAAAATGTTAGTAATCTACATGTACCTACCTGCAAATATTATGTCACTTCTTGTCTTGAAAAGTGCATTTATTGAAAATTGTTCCTTGTCTCTTTCCAGGAATTTCATGACCCATACAAACATTTACTGTAAAAGTATTAATGAATTACTTACACCTGTAATCCACCAGTGAAAGGAATTTCTCTTCTTCCAAATCCATTGAAATATGTGTACCTAAAACACATGAAATTGAAAATGATCAGCAATGCGAAGCCAGTTGTCCCCAATTTAGTACCACCACCTGCCCCTGGACGGAATGCTAAGTCCATCGCATTGGTTTTCCCAAGGGGAGGACTCTCATGTAAAAATGACAGGGATCCTCGTCATACCTTTTAGGGGTCAAAATTTGCAGATTGGTACTGCTTAGAGTACTTAAATCATTCTAAAATGACCACAGTTAGAATCATTGCACTACTTAAATCATTCTAAAATGACCACAGTTAGAATCATTGCACTACCTTTTAGGGAATAAAGCCGAAAAAATATGACAGGTGTTGTTTTAGAATTGGTACCTCTTAAGGGTAAAAATTCATTTTAGCCACACCCATCAAACAAGATTCTGGTACCTTTTAGGGTGCTCTTCAAAACTTTCCAAAGAGCACCCCCCGTCATTTTTATATGGGAGTCCCCCCCGGAACATTGTGTTTGCCAGTACTTTACATTATACACATGGATGAAGAGAGACTATGATGCGGAGCAAAGTTTCTTACCAAAGGGAACACATGACAGAGACCGAGACCCCAACCATCAACCTTCAGGTTGAAATTGTGATGCTCTGACCTCATGACTACTGAGCCTCCACTTAAAAGGGAAGCTGCCTTCTAATGAAAACACTGATCAAGGTGTGGTAGTACACAGCTGGTCAAGTTACGATACTCACAGGGCTTCAAATACAGCAAACTGGGTCGACCTGTAGATTCCAGACCCCCAAAGTGGTGGAATGCAGCCCCTGAAAATATTTTGTGAAATATTATCAGGGTTCAACACTAACTTTTTTGTGTACTGGACATATGCAAATAATTCTCATTTAATCTGAAATGCGAAGTCAGATTTTAAAGAGTTTCTTCAGGCCAAAATGGCCTGTATTCCCAAACTTTTACAGGCCCAAGTGTGATTTTCACTGGCCAATGTCCAGATGACCACCGTTAGTGTCGAGCCCTGATTATGTCAGTTATCTACTACATAACAATGTCCACATCTAAGTAATCAATAGACCACAAGTAGTCCCTCATTTCTCTCAGGGATAGTTGAACGTCTATCACTGCATCTTCTTGAGAAAGCCAATTTTTGCATGCAATCACTTGACTATCTCTGAGAGAAATGAAGGATTGACATTCTCATAACTCTACAGTGTAGAAATCAACTTTATAACTAGAAAATTTGCTTTAATTATAACACTTTTATCCTCAGCACTCCACATTAATTTCTAAATTTTCTTTGCCATGTTATGCAACAAAAGCTATTAATATGAGAAGGCAGGCCATTTATAACATCAAAAAAAAAAGGTTGATCAAAAGTCTTGTTTGCTACCAGATGTTTTTCAAAAGTTTAATCTCTGCAGTTCTTTAATAAACTGAAGAATTGGAAGGATGAAGTAGCCATCAAGATCATTTCTGACAGCCATACCTATACCACAGGCATCCAAAGGTAATGATAGGAGAAGTAGACTACCGTAAACACCGGTGTATAAGCCGCACTCATAGATAAGCCACACCCTGAGTTTTGAAGCTCAAATGTTGATAATTCATGTAAGCACATGAGTCTGCACTACAAGTGGAATGTGACATGGATGTCAAAATTAACTCAAAACAGAAAAAGAGACCAAACCAAAGTATATGTTGTGGTGCAATTTTATTCTTGGTGCAAATTTTCTTTTCCTTTGTTTTAAACCCATTATCATGCATTACCATACACAAAAACAAAACAAAAGAAAATTTGCACCAACAAGGACAAAATTGCACCACAACATATACAAGGTGAGTCCATTTACTTCATTTTATTGAAATCATGACAAAAATGTACCTTATAATGAACACTTAACTCATCTTTAATTCCCAAGAGTGCCAAAAATCAAAATTTAAGAAAAATTTCAAATTGCATTTGTAAAATATTGAAAAGCCAATTTTACCATGCAAAAATACTGCTAAAGAGTATTCATTTGAATGGTAACACCATAGGATTTCAATGACGGACTGAAAAGTTAGGAGTGCACTACAAGTTAAAAAAGATGCTGTTTCGAACTCAATACAATATCTTAGAATGCCGACATGGTAACACAACACAGGGTACTTCAGAGAGTGACTCACATGTCACTCATGGCGCTTACATAAATTAATAAAATAATTATTATTCAACTTCTCTTGAACTTGGGATGCCTGTACCAGTCCTACATGTATACAATTTAACTGTGTGTCATTTATGAAAAGAGATGACTGACTGTGCTTATAGGGCATAAAAACTATTAAAGTGCCCATAACAATTTTTTTTTATCTTCTTATCTAAATCTACATGTCACGTAATGAACATCTACGAAAAAATTTTTTGATTTCAGCAAAACGTGAATTTTTTATGAATATTTCAAATCTTCCAAATCCTATTTTTTTGCGGTATACCCGTCCCGCTGTTAAGAAGGCCAACGGGCTCACATGTTCCTTAATGTACGTCACAGTTCCTTTGTTTGAAGTCACAGGTTCCTTTGTTTGAAGTTATGTGTTCCTTAATCTACGTCACAGATCCTTTGTTAACTGAGAGAGACCGAGAGGAGACTAATGCGAATGGTGGACCAAAATGGCGGCAAATTTCGAAGACTTTAAAAAATGATAAAAAATTCACATTTTGCTGAAATCAAAAAATCTTTTCGCAGATGTTCATTACGTTATGGGCACTTTAATTGCGTTGTACAAAAAAATCAATGATTATACTAACCTATAGAGACCTCTAATGCCTTGTGTTTTGACTGTCTTCACAAATGATCTGATCATTCCTTCATTTTCAAATCCACGCTGTGCTTGCATCTTGGTTTTAATGGTATCAAAAGGATGCCCAACAGCAACACTTGTGGTGCCATAAAGAACACCAACTGAAAAGATCATGTTTCAATATTTTTTTCTGTTAAAACATTTACCTAAAGTTGTTGGAATTATATGATACAAGAAATATGTGGCTTGCAAAAACCAGCCAGTGAAGCTAAATGGGGTATGTGTAATTTGCTGGTACCAATTAAGAGATGTTACTTTCTTTTTGTGATGTTTATATCTAGAGGTTTTGTATCTGGTTTGGCAATTTTAACCAACAGCAACTTTAATGTTTGGCAGCTTGCCAAGAGTAGCTGACATAGAATTCAACTAGGAATGAATTTAAGCAATTCCTCTGCTTCAAATACTGTAAAACAGCAGATTCTTGCCTTGGGTCAATGGATTTTTTTTTCAGAAAGTTGACACTTGAAAATTACCCAAAAAATGCACATTAAGATGACCCTTTTCGAACTCAGTCCTTCATACAAGAGAGAGAGAGCATCGTGTTATAATATAGTGGTGAAAATTACAACAATGATTAAAATCTACTTAGCATTACTAAAGCTGTTGTTCAGTCTGTTTGTCTATGTTGTGGTTTAATTTTTGTTTTGGTTTGAAAATTTTCAAACCAGTTTAATTTTTATTTTCCTTTGTCTGAGATTCATTATCATAATCTGGGACAAAGGAAAATGAAAATCAAACTGGTTTGAAAATTTTTAAACCAAAGAAAAAATTGAACCACAACATCTACATGCTTATTTCTAATATTAACGTTACATGTGTTTTGGTCAGCCAATAAATTATAAACCCCTCCAATAAGAAACAGTTGTCTCTCAAAACTAGAATAACCAATTGAAATGTACCTTAACGATTGTCACACTAATCCTTTACATCATCAGATGGTATAACACTCAGAATTCAGATGCTCTCTTGCAGGCACCCACAGCGGGTAGGACGAGAAAGCAGTTGACACTTCAGACTATTATCTTAAGCTTATATTACACGCCAAAGGCCTGCTCACGGAGCTCCATACATACTTATGCAAATAATAAGCATGTATACTCCATACATACTTATGCAAAGATGTCTGAGTATTTTTTGCAATTTGATTTCCAAATCAGTTTCTAGGGCAATTTTCGATATGCAATGTCAGGTGTATTTTATTCCAAAATTAGTCATACTTAGTTTTCTAGACCGAGAAAAAGTTGTTTTTGTGAGCTTTTGTACGGTCTAAATGTACCATGCAGATGGTCGCATAATTGCCCACTCCAGAAACTATTAAAAATACCATAATACTCTTTAAAGTGCAGGTTTGGGTGGTGCTTGATGTAAGCCTCATTTTTCCAATTTCTTTTGTTTTCACCACGAATTGCACGTGCTATGTTTCAACTTCGTGGCAATTTGCATACGGTGCACATTTGTATGCGAACACACAATGCTACGTCCGAGCGTTCCTATATGTACTCTGAATTCCATTGTGCCATTCTAACAAAGGAGACTTGAATAATTACACCCCGGCGAGGCTGAGCCTGCGCATAAAAGAGTATTATGGTATTTTTCGGAGTGGCCAATACTGTTTTTGAGAATTCTGCTAAGATTGAAAAATAGCCTGGTCGTCAATCTTTATTCTTGTCCCTACGACCTTTCACCTTAGTTAGCTAATATCATCAGCTTTCTGTTCAGAGAGCTCCAATGTTAGGCTCACCCTATCTATAAAATTAATATTAGCGTATTAACTGGAACCATGTAAAAAAACCTGATGTTCTCATTTATAAAGGTGTATCTTTAATTAATGAAGTTTAAGAATTAACTCTTGAAGCCAAATGTCAACTGAAGTTAATTCACACTGATTCAGGAGCTTGATATATTTTGTTAGACAAGACGCAGATTTCAAAGCATATAACTGAGTTTCTCAAAACTCATTGATAATTCATGAAATGAAAACAAAGGAAATCACTACGGTACCATGAAGGAGATTTGGAAATCACCATAAATTTGGTGAAGTTTTTCTTTGAATTTCTCCAAGAATTATTAATGGTTTGAGAAGCTATATCAAACACTCGAAAGAGTGTTTCATCAGGTATCCAAACATCATCAGGTATCCAAGCAATTCTCGGTGTTTGGATACCTGGTGAAACACTCTTCCTCCTGTTTGATATTACTTTGGCGCGCAAATTGTACATGTATCTGCCCGATTTCTCAGGTTGTGATCCGTGTTGTTTGTCATCTACCACACTTTATGCATTTCAGTGATGATCCACTTGGTATTTTTAAGCTTTTAAAGAAAGTTAACAAACAGAAATATAAGAACAAGGAAGTTAACTGAGCTGGACAAACACGTCGTTCCAGCACGTGTAGCAGTGAAAACAGCTCGATTGATACATTACTGTTAGATATCTTGAATTAAAGAAAAAAGAAATTGTATAGACGAGGCATCTGTTTCTAAATTATCTTACCCCCGAGTCCTATAAGACCTTCTTGTACCCAGTTGATTCTTCTTTCGTTGTGTGTCATTGTAAATCTGGGTTGTATATTGATTTCGTACAACAACCGTTTCCTCGTTGTTTTGACCCGACTAACAAGTGCTGTCATGTAAGCAAACACAAAAAGTCCGAGTCCGAGGGAGTGGGGGGTGGGTAGGAACCAGGGGAAGGCTAGTTGGCGACAGTTTAAATTTGTAAAGATTTGAATTGGAATCACTAAAACTGAATTTTGACGCTTAACAAATATTATATTTTCTTGAAAAAAAAAAAACAGCCGCGCTTCCGTCTGGGACCATTACAGTCAACTCTCTCTAACTCGGACACTGTCCGACCCCAACTGTCCGTCTTATGTAAGCTTATTGCGACATTCTCCTTTATATAATGTTGTATTTTCATTTTATAATTTAGTAACATCTTATAACCTGAAGAAGGCTGGTCTGGCCAGCCGAAATATTGTTTGAAATATATTTACTCGTTGTATTCAGCTTTGCAGTAGTCCTTGGACTTCTCGTTAATATATTGATTCAATTTAGCTGATTAGGTCTCCTCCTGTGAGATCCAACGAAAAACCAGCAGGATCGTCGTCCACGGTTTTTGCAGTTAAACAAGTTTATTCGTCTTAGAGAGGTGTCTGGCTTATAGATAGCCTGAAACTCCAGACGTCGTTTCGCGGCGCCACCACTGGGGCCCCTGCGAAACGTTTCGCGGAGTCAGTTTCGCGGAGGTCCCAGTGGTGGCGCCGCGAAATGACGTCTGTTTTCTCAGGCTAGCTTATAGAGAGTTTAGTTACAGTAAAATGACTAAAAAACGGCAGGGACCAACAACAGGTGTCCGTCAAGAGAGAGTTTGTTGTATTCGCTCCTGAGGCAGTAATTGGATTAATCAAAGATTTGGTCATCACCCGAGTTTATAAGGTTAATTGACCACCGTAAAAAGATTCAAAAACTGACGTTTCGACGCTAGCTTTACATCGGTTTATCAAACCGCGCTGGAGATACGGCGTTTCCGCTAAGAGAAGAAGGACTCATGAAGTGGTAGAGAAAAGACAGGTTTGAATTTAACGTGGCAACATTGTTCGGCCGCAGTTACGATCAAAGTAAAAGCTGGTTGAAGGGAAAAAACTATCAAGGAAAGAAACCAAACTGTTCGTTTAAGCAACTTTAATTAACTTCATCTTACATTGTATATTTCTGTGGCTACAATTAATTGTTGCCGAGGCTACAATGAATTAACGACGAACCAAGCTAAATGATGTTAAAGTTGCTTCCTTGCAGTTGTTGTCCACAATGTGGTCCACCGTATCGTTTAAAACCGATTCGTTTACATTGGCATCTTGTCTCTTCCACCCCGTTTACTACAGCTCTTTTACATCTCCCCTGGTTCTGACAGCGTCCGTGTTGTCTTGCTTCCGCCCTGGTACAATCTGAGATATAAATAAATCAAAACTAAAATGAACCCTTCAATTTTTTTTCCAAAGATTGTTGGACGAATTAAAACAAGAAGTAGCGCCTTCCAGTCCTAGTGGGAAGGGAGTGACGGCCGGTGACGAATGAAAGTCCTCATGAACTTATAAAGTGTACAAACGTGAGGAAGAGATCACCCTTAGATGTAGGAAATTCGGCCCTGGACTCTGAGCCTGGACTACTAGTTCCAGAAAGGAAATTGGAATAGTACCAAGCCGTTAAAGACCCCGGCGAGATGGGAGCTGAATAGATAATTTCGACGTGAACTGTCAGTAATTCGTAAAAACTTTTATTCTTCAGCCATTTCAACTTTAACAGAAATACAATACACACTGCGGTTATAAACATGACAAAACAACGTATGTTGTAAAAAACTTTGATTCATTCATTCATTCATTCATTCACTCATTCGTTCATTCGTTCATTCATTCATTCATTCGTTCATTCACATTCAGTGATCTTTGTTATTGGGCCTGACTTGATCATGCCACATTTCTTAATGAAAAAAAGAACGAATCTTACAGAGGAAACAACGTAAGTCAGTAACTTGGCCAGCTTCAGCCAACATAATTTACACCACTCCTGAAGACCGAGCAAAGTGCAAGACTTGCTAAAGATTTAGATCACTTTGTTAAGTATTGATTCAGTTTTTTTAAAAGTAGTTAGATGACTTCCAATCATATGTCACGTACCGATGAGCTATTGAAACATCGCTTTGCATCGAAATTAAAATTTTCTACCTGTTACATAACACAAACCGGATAAATTTATTCTTTTTTAATGTCTAACCTCTGAGCCACGTGACGTCTCGCAGTTTTTGCACGATTTTGGAGTTACCGCTGCGACTGAAGCCTAAAATTATAGAGGTAAAAGGATATACATAAGAGAATGGAGCCCACTTCTAAAACAGTCTAATTCATCTCTTGTAAAGTTTGTGAAAAATGTACCGTAAAATGTCGATTATAAGCCCTGGGTTTATTTAACTTCAAGCAAAACATATTGCGATAAAGAAACGTTGTAAGTTTCAGTTAATTCGTTGTGAATGTTTGTGAAGAATGTTAAGAACTGTGGTGTGCTTATACATAGGAGGGATATACTGGAATTATGTTTTGTTACCAAACTGATGGGCCTATAACCGGGTGGGCTTACAAACGGGGTGGCTTGATAACCGGCATTTTACGGTACTTCGATTGCCGATTTATCAGGTGATTTATCTCAAGCATAGCAACTTATAGTCTTTAACTCTGATAAATTTCTATATGAAACGGCGCGGGGAAGGAAAAATTTACTGGAAAACAGCTAAAAGTAGTTCTGACGTTTCAATATATGTTTTTAAAGCTACTGAACAAAGATTAAACTGAAATCAACTTACTCGATTCCTCAGTTGCAACAGTAGCGCAAACCATCCAAACAACCGATAACAAGATCACAGCAATCTTCATTGTTAAAATTGACTTCGCCTTTGTATCGACTTTGTGTAACGTTTCTTCTGCACTAAACTTGCCTGACTTGCGTCTCCTAGATACTGAAAAGATTTTTGTGTTGTAAGCAGTATTTTCTCGAGCATTTAATGGGTTACCTGATAAATTTAATACGTATATCCTACGCTTTATTTGTTTCGTTCCTTGAATCTTTATAATTGTAGAATAACATAAACCAATCGTGTTTACGTTCGCCTCGTTATTTATTAAATCTGACACCCCAAAAATTTCTCAACATCAGTAATGCCCCTAAGTATTAAACAGGTATTTTTAAGGGCATTCGGCTCTTGTCCTACCTCCAATGATCTTCGCCGGTTCCGGGGATGTCCATTTGAAAGTGAGAGTTGGAAAGAGTTGACTGTAAATCTATTTTTTGGTTGGCTTGTCCTGGAGTATTGTGTGTTTTCATCCTTGAAATTTTATACATTTTGCTATTATTTGTCTAAATAAGACGTCCGATGATTTTAATTTATTAAATTGGGTTTAGACCACATCTTGTCTCCCGTTTAATACAGTGGGACCTCTAACAAGGGGAAACTATCGGGACCAGGGGAAATATCCCCTTAATAGCGGTGATAATTACAGAAATTATATGAGCGTTTTGCCGGCTGGGACCTGGCCCCGGTTGTTCAAAAGGTGGATAGCGCTATCCACTGGATAAATTACTATCCAGTTTATAGCCGGTATTAGCAAAACCAATTGTGTTATCCACTGGATAGTGATTTATCCCGGATGGATAGTGCTATCCACCTTTTGAACAACCGGGGCCAGGAGAAGTGTCCCCTTAATAGAGGTGTCCCTTAATAGCGGTGATAATTACAAAGATTAACAGGATGAGCGTTTTGCCGGCCGGGACCAGGAGAAATGCCGGTCTCCTTAACAGGGGTGTCCCAAAGTAAAGGTTGTACTGTAGTTACTTTTTTTACCAGCCAATTCACATGGCAGTTAAAAAATAGAAGATTTGACATTTAGATGCCTGAGCTGTGAAAACACGTAGAAATAATGCTCCCAAGTATTAGACAGGTATTTTTAAGGGCACTGGTCTTTTCCTACTTTGCTAGCCAATGGTCTTCGATTCTCCCTCGTTATTCATTTATTTCCGACTACACCTGCTCTCATTCACATTGCAAGTTTAACTGATTGTCTTGTTTCCAGGCGCAGGCGATAAAAAGGCAAGAACAAGAACAAGAAAATGCCAAAAAAGAAGGCATTCCGGGGAATTTTAAGGAATCAGAATAATAAAACGAATATTTAACCAGGATAACCCGTCAGTGCATGGAGCACTGTTATCATAGAAGTCCTGTTACAATTTAAACCAGTTGTATAAGTAAAATCAATAAAGGGAAGTTAATAATCTGAGTCTATCGTTTTTTATTGTTACACGAAAACATCGTGTTTATCGACAAGAAAAATGTTTCCTTTTAAATTGTAGCCAAAATTGCGAAAAAGTGAAAAAGGGAGATACAATGGCATTTAATACGCGCTCATCAATTCAAAAATTCAGCACCCTCCTCCCACCCTTCCTGGGCATTTGAACTTTTAATGTTTGGCCCGTTCAAATATCCCCCCCCCCCCCCCCCCTCCTCGTGGGCCAAAATTGCGTTCAAATGCCTTACCCTAGTGCCGGATTTGACGGTCGACTGGCGAAATCAGCGATCTTCACTTTTAAAACGTTGACCGGCAATTGTTATCACTATTCCAACATTGTTAATTAGTCAAGTTAATGCCCATAAAAGAACCCTTCTAAAAATTGAAGGCAAAAGAGACAAATTAAAAGGTTAAAAAAATCTTCAACATTTAAAGACGCGTACATCACCCAGGACTACGCCAGAGCTATCCAAATGGAAAGGAAAACTCTAATAAAAGCGATGTTTGAGGCACGAGGTAAAGGGTTAAACGCAAAAGTAGTAGACAGAAATCTAATTGTAGACAATGTAACTTATCGTATCGATAACATCCCTGATAATCTTAAGCCATCTACAACCGCAACTTAGATAAAATCAGTCCTAAAATTGATAAATACATTATGATCTGTAAACTAAAGAAATATAAACGCACGGCTAAAACCCGTTCTCTGAGAATTAATCGCTATCTTTATCCAACATCTTAAACACTCTCAGGGATTTATGTTCTTCCCAAATAACCAAGGTAAATTTTATCTTTCTTGTTGTGTGTATCTTTTTGTTCTAGTTACGTCTCAATTTTCGCTAATAATTCATGTTGTTTTGGTGTTATTTAAAAACAAACTTTTATTATTCTGGATGTTAACTGTTAGGCATAATTACGACTTTTACGTCTATTGTATATTGGCACCTTACAATCAAGCAGCAAAGCAGGCTAGCCTTTGTTTTTATACACACGAAATTTCAATGAAATTAAAATAACTTCACTCAATGTGCGGGGTCTGGGGAGTAGCGAGAAGAGAAGAGAAATGTTTAATTGGTTCCGTTCAAAAAATATGTCAATTTACATGTTACAAGAAGTCCATTGTTCCTTTGAAACCTCGGATTTATGGTCCGCAGAATGGGGTTACAAAAGCCTTTTCTGTGGCTTTTCCAGTAAAAAAGCTGGCGTTTGCATTCTATTTAATAACAACTTCGATCTTAAAATATCGAAAACTTTTATGGATGACGAAGGCCGTTACATTATATGCGACTTAGCAGCGAACGGCAAGAGTATTACCATTGCGAATATATATGCACCAAACGATGACAATCCAAATTTCTTTGAAAATTTGTTTTCTCATCTTTTAGATTTCCAATGTGAAGAAATAATCATTGGCGGCGACTTTAATCTTGTTATGGATATCGAAAAAGATAAAAGAGGGGGCCTTGCCAAAACACATCTCAACGCTCAAATGGTCGTAAAAGAGTTCTGTGAAAATATGGATCATAATGATGCGTGGCGAACCTTAAACCCGGATTGTAGAAGATTTACTTGGCGGCAGAGGCATCCTGAAATACACTGCAGACTTGATTTTTTCTTAGTGTCCCGAAACATACTGAGCAATGTTACCTTGGCTGATATACTTCCTGGCTTTCAAACAGACCATTCGATGATATCTCTAAATATATCTTCTCATACCAACCAAAGAGGCCCAGGTTTTTGGAAACTCAATATTTCTCATTTGAAAGATGATGATTATATAAAGCTAATAAAATCAACTATCGAGGAAACGCAGGAAGAATATCAAGAAGATGAAACAGTGAATCCTACTTTACTTTGGGACATGATTAAACTAAAGGTGCGTGAAAAATCACTTAAATATTCCGCGGACAAAAAACGTAAAACTAATAATAGAGAAACAAGCTTAGAAAAAAAAATCTTCATACTAGAAAAGGAGCTGGAAAATCCAATTTTAGAAGAAATACAAAAGAAAGATATAATTGAAAACCTTGAATTCTCAAAAAGGGAATTAGAAGAAATTGTTAGAGTGCGCACCAAAGGGGCTATCTTAAGATCAAAGACTAAATGGTATAACGAAGGTGAAAAGAATACATCTTATTTTCTCAATTTAGAAAAAAGGCACTTTAAACTCAACACGATAACTCAGCTTAAAACAAGCGATGATACCTTTATTACTTCGGACAAAGACATTCTTATTACTTGTGAAACGTTTTATCGGGATTTATACAAGACACGAAAGCCTATTAACGGAGAATGTGAATTCTTTGAGAACGTAAACACAAAGAAGTTAGATCCATTTGAAGCCAGTTTCTGTGAAGGGCTCTTAAGTAAACAAGAATGTTTTGAGGCTTTAAAAGACATGGAACCAGAAAAATCTCCTGGTAGCGACGGACTTCCCGCTGATTTCTATAAAATGTTTTGGAACGGGTTAGCCAGTCCGCTGTTAAAGGCACTCAATTATGCATACGAAGCAGGTAACCTTTCGATCACTCAAAAGCGTGGAATCATTAAACTAATCCCTAAGAAAGATTCTGACCCACATCTGATAAAAAACTGGAGACCATTAACACTTTTAAACTGCGATTATAAGATAGCAACGAAAGCTATAGCAAACCGTTTGAAGAAAGTGATTCCAAAACTGATCAACAACGATCAAACCGGTTTCATCAGAGGACGCTTTATAGGCGAAAACATACTCTTAATCGACAGTGTCATCAAATACGCGGCTGAAAAAAACATCTCAGGCCTTCTTCTGTTTGTTGACTTTGAAAAAGCGTTTGATTCGTTGGAGTGGACTTTTATTAACAGAACTCTTGAGTACTTTCGTTTTGGCCCTTCCTTCACTGAATGGATCAAGCTATTTTATAGAGATATCGAAAGCTGCGTTTTAAACAATGGCTGGTCCACTAGTTTTTTTAAGCCACAAAGGGGTGTTAGGCAAGGCTGCCCTCTTTCACCTTATCTTTTCATATTATCGGCAGAGGTGTTAGCTAATGCAGTCAGAAAAAGTAAAATAATAAAAGGTATTTTTGTAAACAACGAAGAGATCAAATTAAGTCAATATGCAGATGACACTACTTTTATCCTCGATGGTACAAAAGACTCCTTGAGTGCGGCTTTTAACCTACTTGAGCGCTTTGGTAGTGTCTCTGGCCTCAGACTCAACTATAAAAAAACTGAAGCCTTATGGATTGGATCAAACACAGGTAAAAAGGAAAAGCTCTTCCCAGAAAAAGACCTGAAATGGCCTGAAACCAAAGTAAAATCCCTTGGTGTTTGGCTCTCAACTGACCCTTATATCACCATGAAAGTAAACTATAGAGAAAAATTGGAGAAGATAAGGTGTGTTTTAAATTGCTGGAAATACCGACGATTGACCTTTGTTGGAAAAATTCTTGTCCTCAAAAGTCTTGCTGCGTCACAACTAACCTACATACTAGCACCTTTGACAACAGATGATAAAACACTCAAGGAGATAAATGATTTATTTTATACCTTTCTATGGAATAATAAAGGAGATAAAATTAAACGCAATATAATGATTAACGATTACGGGAAAGGAGGATTGAAAATGATCGACATTTTTTCGTACAACAAATCGCTTAAAACTACATGGATAAAGAAATATCTTGATGATGAGAACAGTGGAAAATGGAAACTTTTTCTTGAAAGAGAGCTAGAAAAATATGATGGAAAGTTGATTTTTAGTGGTAACCTCAATAGGAAGGATACTTTGGAAACATTCCACGTTACTAACCCTTTATTTAAAGAACTTTTATGTATATGGGCTGAAGTTAATTTTAATCCCCAAATAAACAGTAAGCAGCAGTTTCTAGAACAACCCCTATGGCATAATTCATTAATCAGAGTAGACAACAAACCCATCGTTTTCAAACAGCTAATTTCGAAAGGCATTTTGAAAATAAAACACCTAATGAAAGATCAGGACAAGTTCTTCTCTTTCGCTGAATTTAGGACCACCTACAACATACAAATGCAACCCTTAACTTTCCATGGCCTCATATCATCAATTCGAAGTATTTCAATTTCTTCAAAAGCTGTATCTAATGAAACAGATTATGAAGATTTCTTTTCTGCTTTCATCAAATGCATAAAAGCAAACAAACTTGTTTATAGAAAGCTCGTATCTTTGAAATCTTTTAATCCTGAAAAAAGTCAAACAAAGTGGAATGCTAATTGTGAAATCGATAACTGTTGTAAACCAGATTGGATAAAAGCATATACGTTGGCTTTTAGCTGCACCAAGAGCACTAAAATTATTAATTTTCACTTCAGATTTTTGCATAGAATCTTACCAACGAACAGCTTTTTATCAAAAATCGACATTAAAGACAATCCTAACTGCACTTTTTGTGGCAAAGGTTCTGAAGAACTCACACACCTTTTCTGGCATTGCAATAAAACTGCTTCTTTTTGGGATGATTTACTTCTATGGTTGAAAACAAAAACACTTATCCCCAATGATTATCAAAAGAACATGGCTATTCTCTTGGGTCTGAGGCCAGATAACTCTCGACACTATTCAGTACAGCTCAACTTATGTTTCCTCTTGGCCAAATATTTTATATGGTGTTGTAAGATTAAAGAAACTTTCCTGAGCATCAGAGGATTCTTGTTCGTCTTGAGCACTCAATACAAGATAGAATTGAACGCTACCAGCAATAACAATAAGAAATGGGCTCCTTTAGCACAACACCTAAGATAAAAGCACACAAACTTAAAAGTGTATAGTGTACTTAACCTTTTCTTCTGTTTTCGCTACACACCCTTCTCCCTGCCACAATGAGAGATATAAATTTATTATATATATATATATATTTATATATATATATATATATATATATATATATTGTATGCCTTTTTTATTGCTTTGCTCCTACTTATTAAGTGCCAATAAGCTAAACATTTATACTGTTAACAATGCACTGTTGTAAGTAAAAGTCTTATTGTCTTGTATTAGCTGTTATTCTATATTTGTTAAACCATGTAATTTTAAGCTGTAAAAAAAAAAAAAAAAAAAAAAAAAAAAAAAAAAAAGAGACAAATTAACGGACTCTATGAAAAGATTCAAAGAAAATATTGCTTCAAACAATGAAGGTATATCAAAAGAACATAATTTCTAAGCACGTGATATTTTTTTCCGATTATTAGAACTAGCACAGTTTTAGATAAATGTCCTGCCTTTTAGACGAGAGAATATTGTATCCACAAATTAAACATTTCTCAAACATTTATGAAAATACCGGGGAAGATAGAGAGCTGAGGCTAATAGCATTTCAGTTGCATGCTTATGTTTACGTTAAACTTGAAGCGGAGTGGGACTCATGTGATATCAGTTAGGACTTCCCTAGCAATTATACTGTAAAGCGGAGTGGACATGTGATGTTATATTAGTTAGGACTTCCCTAGCAATCGTACTGTTTCATGCGAGTTAAAAAATGTTGCTCGTGTTTAAAGAAACAATAATGAAATTCCTCAGCCTCTTTCCCTTAATCCCCAATATTAAAATACAAATTCTCCTTTCTTGTTCCCGTAAGTTTCTTATATAAAACGTGGGGCGGAGAAGTCGTTAAAATAACAATTAGAGAATTAATCTTGGGTGATATATCCTTAATTCTCATGACCTCTCCTGATTGATTAAGCATTGGTATTACACAGGGGAGTAGCTAGGATTTTTCAAAAGGGGGGTCAACTGTGTCACATCCAGGGTACTTACCAGATTATCATGTCATGTCGACATCCACACTGTGTTTTACTAAAATTATCTCACAAAAGGGGGGGGGGGGGGGGGGGTCACAGACAGCCCAGGACCCCCCTAGCTACACCACTGTTCCAATGAGAAATTTGTTGATGTTCACTATTGGGACTTAAAGAGTTAAATCAAAGAAGCCTTTTTTAGTTATATGCAATCTATAAAGGACAACGAGTAAAAAAGACTAAAGCTGGTATGTTTACATGTTTGTTCTTTATATGACTGGTTGTTTTTGGTAAATAATTGTAAATATTGTATCACTATTGGCGCGATGTGCTCTGAAAGCTACTGTTTTGTATTGTTATCCAGATTAAAATAAGTCTTTCAGTCGCTTTTAATTTTCGAAATCCTGTACTATTTAAGAGTAAATACCAAGTGAATAACTCGAAAAACTGTTTTACGCATCTCTCGAGAAAGACAACATCTTGTTTAGTCGAATAAATGCCCCTAAAAGAACCCCTTTTAAAAGACAGAAAAAAAAATAAACGAGTCTATGAAAAGATTCAAAGAAAATGTTATTTCAGACAACAGAGGTATCAAAAGAACATAATTTCTGGGCAGGTGATTTTTTTCTTTCGATTGTTAGCAGTAGCTCAGTTTTAAATAAATGTCCTGCCTTTTAGACGAGAGCCAGGATATCGTATCCACAATGATATTTCTCAAACATATATTAAAAAAGCCGGCGAAGATAGAGATAAGAGCTGTGGCTAATAACAGTTTGCATGTTTATATTTCCGTTCAAGTTAAAGCGGAGTGGGACTCATATGCTATTTGTTAGGACTTCCCTAGCAATTATGCTGTAAAACGGAGTGGACATGTGATGTTATATTAGTTGGGACTTCCCTAGCAATGATATCGTTGTCATGCGAAATAAAAAATGTTGATCCGGCATGTTTAAGGGCAAAAATGATAAATTTCTAAGCCTTTTTAAATCAAGAAGCCTTTTCTGTTTTCTGCGCATAGACACTATGCTATCGACGGTATCATTGGAAGTTTGTTAACAGGAAGCTGTTAACAATAGAACCGCCAACACCAGAATGGTGGAACCATTTAATAAAATCATGCAACCGGTAAAGGATCGCATATCAAATTCGCTAAAGTTTAATCGGGCACGAGACCTGAATCACCCAAAGACCTATCCCTTTCTACAGAATAAATTGTGCAAAAATCCGACACTTCAACATTAAAACCCCTGAACCTTGAAATATTTTTTCTTTTGAAAATAAATTGGCCGAATAATGGCCGAGCGTGACAGCCGCGTGGGTTGAGAATATCATTGCTAGGTTACCTAGTAGAATTGGCCTTCGACGAGAGACCCTAAAATTGCAAAAGAAGAATGGATGAATTAATTTAGTAGCGTGTAGTAGACGCATGCTCCACAAAGGGAGCCTAATGGTATTTTCAAATTAAATTAATTAATATTCTTTGTAGCAATATCGCAATTCGCTTTTTAGTGCGATGATTTTACGAATAAACGCTTTTAAATATTAAATTTAATGATATGCACTGTAAAAGAAAGCGAGTGAAGTAGACTAAAGCTGATATGTTTACATTTTTGTTCTTTTATATGTCTAGTTGTTTTTGGTAAATTATTGTGAATAATAGTTACTATTGGCGAGATGAGATACAGGTTTTGCCATTGGATGAGAAGGGAACATAGGGTTTAAGCGTAGTGGGACTCGTGTGATATTATATTAGTTAGGACCATGAGAGGACGGAAACTTCGCGGTGTAAGTACCACCTGGTACCTCTCACAAATCTTTTCTAATGATTCTTAAGAGATCTACCTGTACTATCTGGAGTACCTCACCGTCATAAGCTGTTTACCCTAGTGACAGAAATACAGTCGCTTTTGAAAATGAACCAGAGCAGTACTGATGTAAGGGCCGACTTTTATTTGTCATCGTGTAGTGCCCTACGCAGCCGTTTTTAGAACCGTTTTAAGGAGACCTGAGCCACTGGTGATCATGTTAAAATCAATGCGGCTTCAGCTTTCAACTGATGCACAAAAAAAGAACGATGAGAGTCGCTGTGTATTTAAACTCGCGCAACGTTCGATCACATGGTCGAAAAGGTTTCACCTCAAAAGCAAAATTATTGTATTTAAAAAGGGCGCAGCAATATCGTCCATAAAACGGTATTCCGTTAAACGTACATGTATTGGTCAAGGGCCACTTTGATAGTGAAATTACCATGCAAGTCTGTTTTTACCGCAATTTTATTCCTTTCCAAATGTCATGGCCATGGTCGGATGTTTGATCTGAGTTTTAGAGATACTTATAAAAAATTACCGCCGGGAACTTCAATTATAAAATCATTCGATCATTTCTGAATTCCATCTGGTGACGTCACAGCCTGATTTATTCCAATGTCGCATAAATTTTAGGAATTTGTGGTCAATTTTGCTACGATCGATTCTACGATCAATTAACATGGCAAAAAATTGGATGACATTTGCCCCTAATTTTTTAACTCGTCCCCAGATCCCTAATTTGACCCTTAAAATCACAGCGAAAACGCCATTTTTTGAAGGGATTCCAGTAGTTTGGTTATCATTCTATCTAGAAACGTTAAAATATTTTAATAACTTAAAAAAAGTCCCGTCATTTTGACCTTGAAGTGACCAATGTCACGTAAAGGCTTGTATGGAGTTCAACCGCGCGGTCATCGCTTTTAGCGAAATAAATCATTTTAATAGGCGTAATGTCAACATCCACACTCGGTTTTGAAGAGACTGGGATCTAGTGAACATTTTGGTGGGAAATATGATTTAGTTGGAGCGAAAAAAATCCCGTCATTTTGTTTTTGTATCTCATTTGAATTGGTTAAAGAGAAACAAAGAAAACATAATTCTTGAAGAAGTACACACCGGGAAACCAAGAAGAAACAAAGAAGTCGGCGTGCTCCCCTTTCTATTGCCGTGTTAACACCTTCTCAAGTGATTTTAGTCAATACTTTGACAGCCTTCGCCTTTTATGGCCAATAAGAAACAGTTGTCTATCTCTCAAAACTGAAGTAACCAATCAAAATGTGCCTACCATTCTCACACTAATCCTTGACGTCGCCGAACGGCATTATAAGGCGCCACGAAGCTCTCGGAACGGCTCACAGGATTGGCTGAGAAAACAATAGAACAAACAACAGAAGAATGGTTCCTAGACCTAAAACAATAGAGCTTCGTGACACCCAGGCCAATGAAATTAGAGGTTCTAAAGAGCTTCGTGGCTCCTGCATTATAACACTCAGAATTCAGACGCTCTCTCGTCAGCGCTCACAGTGGGAGGGGCAAAACTGACAGCTACTTCAGACAAGTCCCAAACCGATATATAAAGTTTTTCATTTCGCAGTTTGCATTCTTTTTTCTTTTGCCTCGGAAAATCTGTCACAATGTTGCATTTGAAAGTAGTGCATTTCTAAAATTAATTGTCATAAATGTCGTCTTTCACGACACATTGTCATAGTAAACCTTACTAGTACGTAAAAGCTTTTAGCTTCTTCTCTTAACAGTGGGCTGTCAACTGGTATGTGTTCCAAAACAGGCTTTTTACATAATAACTGCGCCACGTAGAAATGTTGACAGTATATCTAAAAGGATTCAAACGTATGTATTGTACTGTCGAATGGAACCCAAACAGGATTGAAGGTAAGTTCTCTGTTTAAAAAGCCATTTATTTTACACAATCGGTTTAAACTAATTTAAGTCCAACCAAAGTCTAAAGCTATGCTAAATAGCAACAAACGTTTTTGGACCAATCTGTTAAGAATATATTCTCGACTATTCCTTCTCGGCCCTGTCGAGAACAGAGAATTGAATCTTAACATGGAATTATTTATAAAGGGAGAAACGGCAACATTTCTCTCGACCCATTGTTATTTTAACTGTTTAAGTACAACCTATTCACGAAGCAGTTTAAAGAACGAAGCAGTTTGGTGATGGCAAGTATTGGCCACGAAAAACAAAAAGGTCCTGGCTATAAAGAACGATGCACAGAGACGCGTAAAGAAACTTTAAAAGACGTAAAGATACACAGCGAGGCAGAACGATGTATAAGACGGGAAATTTTTTATTGAGCAATAAAACATATGTATCACTTCATTCGGTATTTCTGTAAATGCTCCTTCAATGTGCTCAGTTACTCAACGCAACCTTTTAAGTTAAGCTAGTTTTCCTAAGTTTTTTTTTTCTTTTTTCTTTTTTTTTATTTAAAGATCATACGTTAGTTACAGGTACAACTTAATTTACCTAGAAACAAAGGTAAATGAAATTGAAAAAAGAAATTAAAAAACAAAGAGTGGCACACCCTTGCGCGGCAGAACATTTGTGGGAGTTTATGTGGAAAGTGTTGTCCATTTTGATTCAAATTTCTTTAAGGTATTATTTTTAAAAGCAATCGTTCGTTCAGAACTAATCTTATCATTTACTAACAGACAGAACATTTCGAGGCATGGAAAAGTATTATTTATCCAGCACAAAAAAAGATAATATTTGGCAATAATTATAAAGTGGTTCAAAGCATAATAATGACTAGATTCTGGTTCTGATCGCTTATCATTCCACCAAGAAATAACCGATTGCCAGAAAGTTTGTATTACAGGACAGTCATGAAATAGATGGAATAGGGTTTCATTGGGGAAGTTGCAACGGTCACAGCTGGGAGAATTTTTCAATTTCATTTTAAAGAGTCTCTTATTCTTTGGAATAATATTATTTATTACCTTGAATTGGAAGCATCTAAGTTTGTTTTCTATGGTTACCTTAAAAGGCAGTTTTCTACTGACGAGTAATTTTTACAAAACAAAACAGCATGTTATCAAAAAAAGGCAGCTACGATTTTAGAAAGTTCGATAATCATCTTTAGATAAAAAGGAAATTGTAGATACAACAAACATATGCGTTGCTATATTTTTTGCTGGGTACAATATGGTTACTTTATTTCATGCACAGAACACAAACAATATAAATCGCGACTAGATATCTTATGCTCCCATAAGAGAGCGAATTCCCGTTATTCAGTCAGATATAAATGACGAAGAAGAGTGCACGGTGTCAACCGACTGATCTAGACAAAACTCGGGTCATGCAAGTTCATCATACTGAGTTTAATTCATATTCACGCAGATTTTGCTGTGTTTTGGTCAAAATACACTAAATATATGATAAAGTACCTTTGCTCAAACATAAAATTGCTTTTAGAACACCAAGAAGATAATATCAAGTGATTTCTTCAAGAAAGAACAAACCATAATAAGTTTTTCTGCGATTTTTCCACGATTCTTGGGAGGAACTTGAAAAAATTGGCCAATTTTTTCAAGTTCCTCCCAAAAAAAATCAAGAAGACTTTTTTAATGTTGTTCATTCTATGAAGGGCAGTGACTGAGTGAAGAAGATTAAAGTTGATATGTTTAGATTTTTGTTCTTCCATCCGCGGTTGTTTTTGGCAAATAATATCACTGCACGAAATATTGGATTTGCTATACCTTTGACTTTCATCAAAGGTGTGGTCAAATGTGGCATCGACTTTGACATCACCTTTGACGCGCGTCAAAGGTGATGTCAAATGTATAACGGCTTTACATATACCTTTGAGATGGGACAAAGGCGAAATCAAATACGACGACGTGTTTGACTTCACCTTTGACGTGCGCCAAAGGTGAAGTCAAAGATATGACAGCTTTGATATTCTTTTGATACCTGTCAAAGGCGAGGTCAAATGTGGAAACAACTTTGACTTCGCCTTTGACGCGCGTCACAGGTGATGTCAAATATATAACGGCTTTGCATATACCTTTGAAGACGGGACAAAGGCGAGGTCAAATACGACGACGTATTTGACTTCACCTTTGACGCGCGTTAAAGGTGAAGTCAAAGATATGACAGCTTTGATATTCTTTTGGCCCCCTGTCAAAGGCGAGGTCAAATATGTAAACAACTTTGACTTCGCCTTTGACACGCGTCAAAGGTACAGTCAAAGATATGACGGCTATGGTATTCGTTTCTTTTGACATTTGTCAAAGGTGAGGTCAAACATACTAAGAACTTTGACTTCACCTGTGCTTCAAAGATGAAGTGAAAGATATGACGGCTTTGCTTTTGTTTTGAACATCTTGTCACGTTGCCGGACGATAGATGACTGGAGCCGAGGCAGCCAGTTTCCCGCGCTTTCCGCCGGTTGCCATTTCTCTTTGACCAATCACAACCAAGATACATCTGACGCGTACAGAGTGAGTCGAAGAGAAAAAATATTCTGATTTTCCTGCGTTCAGAAGATCGTTTGGATAATAATCTTTCCACCTTTCTTTGACTCAAACTTCACTTAAGATTAAAAGGTAAGTCTCTTTGACATTTAAAAAATTAAATTAAGCCTTAAACAAGATCTAAGAGTTCTCAAGCGTTTCAACACGGATATTTACTTTCTCAGACTTCTATTAAGCTTAAACTTGCCGGTAAACAAACAGAATGAACTTTATTTAAGCTTATTTCCAGCTAATCCTTTTCGTATATAAAATGTTAGCTTTTGATGCTTGTTTATGAAATACAAGGTCACCCAACGAGGCTATTTAGTGAACTTTTTATATTAATGACAAACCCTGGATATCCGTTTCATTCATCATTAATTTTATCTGTCATTTGCAACTCAAAATGGCGGATACCAGTTTCTAGAAAACCGAATTGTTTGTTCATAATACTTAAGCTTAAAATTGCACTTCAACATCGCATATTTCATTTGTGATACACAATCTTGCTACAGGGAATGTTGAAGTTTTTGCTGCATAGAACATTGAGCTCCATGTTTAAAAACTAATTCATATGTTTTGGGTGCATCACATTGAACTTGACAGAGTCTAAATAATGGGACTTTCCATTTTCTATCCGCACCCCCCCCCCCCCCCCCCCCCAAAGATGGCAGGAATCCGAACCCTCAATTTATTGTCGGCGCCCTTTGAAAAATGAAATCCGAAGGGTTGATTTTTTTGTCGGCACCTTTGAAAAAAAATCCCAAGGCTCCAAATTTTGTCGGCTTCTTTAAAGAAAAAATCCGAACCCTTCTTTGCAAAACATGTCCCTCTTTAGGGGGGGGGGGGGGGGGGTGCGGCTAAAAAGTGAAATGTCCCAATGGTCGCAGGCACCATGCTTACAATTTACAATTTACAACTTACAATTTTTTTCTTTACAAGTGGTAAGTTCTTCTGTTCTACTTTTAGTTTTACATTTGGGTGAAATTAATATTAATTTCTAACAAAGATACATTTTACTGTTCCAACAGTATAAACTAATAACATTTTCAGATCAGATGCCCAATAAAGACAGTTTATTAAAAAGTCATGAAATTAAGCTTATATTATTTGATTTTCCAGCAACCTCCCATTAAATTGGACACTGTGCTTTGTTTCATATCTTGGTTTTTCTTTTTGCAAGCACAATGTTATAATTGCCTTAGTATGTTTATATATTTAAAAGTAATTAATTTTATGTGTAAACAGGCATGAAAATTTGAAGAGCAAAGATGTCTTGCTGGGCTGCGTTGCCAAGTCAGCTTGCCATTGGCAGCTACACGTGTCTGGTTCTTCAATCAAAGAATGCGATGATCAGAAGACCAAAGAAGTAAATATTTCTCTATAACTTTCAAGAGTGTAAAGAGCCACTGAACAGATCATGCTTAAACTCAAGACACTTTTCAGGTTCCATTAGAACGAGTGAACATATTAGCCACCCTTTCGGTCCCAAGAATGCTTGATTATTTTTTAAGCAGCAGTTAACGAAAATCATTACGAAAAAATCAGTTAATTTATTAATACTTAAAAAATTAAAATTAATGAAAAATGATTAAAACAAATATACAGGTAAAGGAAATGATGTAAGTTAAGAGAATCGCTTGTCATACTTCCACATTCAAAAAATAATTCAAGCTTCAAGAAATGAATGGATGTACAGTATCGCATCGAGCATACGGAAACAATCATGTGAAAACACGACCTTTATATTTTGGTATAAAACATGCCATGATTGTTCAAACAAATATGTGTGACTTAGCCTGTTCATAATCTGAGAAGTTTAATTTGCATTCAAAGTGATTATAACTTAAGTTTGAAAGAAAAGACAAAAAAGCGGCTGTAAATGCATAGATAACATTTTCAGGGCACAAACAACTTCAACTGACATTGCAATTAAAATGCATGCCTGTTTGCCGAACTCATTTCTGATCTAGAGTCAGTTGAGATTAGGTTCACCTAATGCATAAATTATGTTACAGTCACACCACAATTGAAACCTACTTCACAGTCATGTTTTCATGCCACATGTGGTCTTGAAAAGATGCAACAAACAGTATATTGTCTTTTCTTCAACTTTATAACAAACTAACTATAATGCATGCGTAATTTTGTAATGATTAACAAGTGGGCAGATGACAAAATGTGTTGTCGTCTCAGTGAAATTCATCTCCTGTAAAAAATTCTTGTCATGGAAAACATTATTTCATTTCAGCACCTGAAATATGATCTTATGTATTGATTTCGTGAAAGCCGAAATTTGACACTGAAAATCCACAAAAAAAGTACTTGAATTTTACCATAAACGTTCATATAGTAGTTAATTAATTTTTAAACTTTTTAAACATAGCTGTGGCTCATAACTTGTTATATGTATGACTGATATACATGGCAGTACAGTTAATTGGCAGGAATGAGTTATTGTTGGCTTTCGATTGCCGTCAGCAACCATGTAGCAATTAAGGAGGCTCGTACCCATTTCTCAAGTCCACACCCTTTCAATTTTAATGGGCCATATCTTTTGTTGTTGCGCATAAAAAGACAAGCCACTTTGCATGCAAACACACAATACACTGAACTTTATGTGAGTATAGGATTTGTTTACATCGGTGCTTCCATGGCAACAGAATGGTGATCCTCCGAAATTCACAAGTTGCGGAGTTTCTCTAGATCGAGAGAATTTTTTGTAAAACCCGCTACTGGACTAATTAATTAGACCATGGGCTTCAACTCGACAAAGTTTAAAAGAAATGTATGAGAGCGTTCTTGAAATTTTGGGGGATGAAGTTTTGGGGATTGTAAATACAGTGAAAAACATACTATCGACCTTATTGGCTAATATCTAAAGAAAACGATGCGCGATGGGAATGCAGTTTCATCTCAAAATAGTTTGACTCCATTTGAAATAGTGTGGGAAAAAGTGAGGGGGTTGCTTTGGCCGATTGCGAGAAAGAAGGATTTGATTAGCGTGCGTTCAGCTGCTCATTGTTGCCATTTTTGTATGTAATTTGGTCTACGCCTACAAATGTGATGATAATTTGGAAACAGCGAGATAATTTTTTTTTTAAATTGACAATCTGGAAATTAATTATCAATTTATATGGCCTGCAAGTTTCAAGGGCATTGAAGACATGCAAGGCAATAATATAGGGCCCCCAATGTACCAATTTACTCCCGCAGATTTTGAGTTTACAAGTGAGAGTCCTCATTATTCACGAGTATTGTTTTAAAGTTTCATATGCACGTGCAAAACTTAAGCAAAAAATTTATTTGCATCGAACAGAACGCTCGATTGCTTTCCGAAGAATTTTCCGAAACATGCTAATAACTGGCTTGCGTTACGAATAGCAATGACAACAGTACTGATGAAGACAACGTCGGAAACGTCACGTTTAATTTCATCAAGTGGGATGCAGAAATAACACGCTTTGGCAATGGTTTATGATTGTCTCACTCTGGTTATTTGTTGCAATCGGCGTAGCATCTGTTACTTATTTAGATATAATATAGCGCAAAGCAAAATTCTCAGCTAAAATATAAAATTGTCACACTGTTCTTGCGTGGGACATAAGAAGCACTGTTTCTGTATTTCGTTTATAAATTTGCAAATTGGAATATGTTCTTCTTGTCCTGCAATTTTACAGAGACCCTAGGTACGGCTGCATTACAGCGTAATTGCGCGGCATCGAGTGCGTAATGTTATTATAATTCTCAAGCCAGTTATTAGCATGTTACGGAAAATTCTTCGGAAAGCAATCGAGCGTTTTGTTCGATGCAAATAAACTTTTTGCTAAAGTTTTGCACGTGCATATGAAACTTGAAAACAATACTCGTGAATAATGAGGACGCTCACTTGTAAACACAAAGTCTGTATGAAAACATTGGTACATTGGATCAAGGCCCTATTTTATTGCCTTGCATGTCTTCAATGCCCTTGAAACGTGCAGGCCATATAAACTGATGATTAATCTCGAGGTTGTCAATTTAAAAAAAAAAAAAAATCTCATGGTTTCCAAATTATCATCACATTCGTAGGCGTAGACCAAATTACATACAAAAATAACAACAAGAGCAGCTGAACGTACGCTTATCAAATCTTTCTTTCTCGCAATCGGGCAAAGCAACCCCTTCACTTTTTCACACACCATTTAAAATGGAATCAAACTACTACGAGATGAAACTGCATTCTTATCGCGCATCGTTTTCTTTAGATATTAGCCAATTATGTCGATAGTATGTTTTTCACTGTATTTACAATCCCCAAAACTTCATCCCCCAAAATTTCAAAAACGCTCGCATATATTTCTTTTAAACTTTTATTGTCCAGTTGAAGCCCATGGTCTAATCAATTGGTCCACTAGCGGGTTTTACAAAAAATTCTCTCGATCTAGAGAAACTCCGCAACTTGTGAATTGAAACTGAAACATTTTTAACACGTGTTTTTTCATGTTTGAAATAAAAGTGGTCATTACATTCCATAGGTCTCACAAATTATCATTTTTAAACTGCACTTGAATGATAAGCTCGATCTCTTTATTGCCGATGAATTAGTCAGAGCTATTTGCAGGGAGTAATTATGTAAGTGTGAGTAAACTTTCTGTGATAATTTAATGATAATTTGTGAGACCTATGAAATGTTTTGACCGCTTATATTTTAAACATGAAAAAACACGTGTTAAAATGTTTTAGCGATTCAAAATCAAACAGTTTAATATGTTTGAAATTTTCCCATTTAGTGTGCTACACTGTGTAGATTATAGCGCATATATTCGCTTGTCGCGGGTAGCTCCAAAATCGAAAGATATTTAGGAAAAACTGTTTTTCGCCATATTCGTTTACTGTTGCTATGGAAACGCTGATTAGCATAAAAAGAGCATCATCCAAAACTTTCATCTTAGCCTAACAGCTGATATCAAATTCAGATTCATTGAGCTAAAGTAAGATTAGGTATAAGCGCATTCAAAAAGGGAAGTGTGACCCCCCAAAAAAAACTACTTGGAGCCACCTTAAGAAAATTATTTTGAAGTAATCTTTTGGTCCCGAATTGCTGATCACACGTGTGAGCGTTAGAAAAAGAGAAATTTCTTAACCTTGCAGTATAAACAAATAATCCAAGCGGCTCGTGATATTTTGGGACAATTTTAAAATATTACTCGAGGTATTTATACCCCAAATACCCCTTGAAACCATTGTATTACCTTTACTAATTTGCTTCTTATTAGTACTACTGCATGATAATTTTGTGACACATTTGTACACTATTGCAGTTAAGGCCTCATTAATTAATTTTTAATTCAACCATGTATTTTCTGATACTATTTGAAACAGTTTTATGGCACTTTTAATTTAGTAAAGAGTGTATTCTGCTTTTGACATCATTAAAATTGAATGTTTAAAACAGTCATCATGGCCTGTATATTTATCATAATGAATATTGCTGACGTAACACCAGTATTTTTTAATGATTTAATTTAAATTTCTAAAAGTGGTCAAGATATTTGACACACTTTTCACACCAATCGTAGACAATGTGATTACGCCTTGGACAAACCTTTGATAGTGGACAAAATAAAAGCGAATTGAATATCACCTTTAACTTGCGTCAAAGGCATATGTCAAATATGTGGTAAAGATGGCCTTTGTCACCTTTACCACTATATAAAGGCGGGATCAAAGATGGCCTTTGACGAGTGTCAAATGTGTGTAAATCACATGGCAAAGACGATTCACTTTTGACAAGCCTTTGACACAAGTCTCAGACATATTTGACTACATCTTTGATCAGCCTTTGACACGCGTCGCAGACGGATTTGACCAAACACCTTTGTTCAACCTTTGACACGCGTCACAGACGGATTTGACCACACGCCTTTGATCTACCTTTGTCACAAATCACAGACGAATTTGACTAAACCTTTGACAAACCTTTGATAATGGACAAAGATGAATCAAATGTAATCTTTGACGCGCGTCAAAGGTATATGTCAAAGATGTGGTAAAAACGGCCTTTACCACCTTTACCACTATGTCAAGGGCGACATCAAAGATGATCTTTGACGCGCGTCACAGGTGTGGAAAGATGTAGCAAAGGAGGTCTTTTATATATATAACTGTGAACAATAGTATTGGCGAGATGAGCTATTGCTCTGTAAAAATGTTTTTGGCATTGGAGTAATGGTGCTATCCAGATGAAAATAAGTCTTTCAGTCGCTTTTTTCTAAATCCTTCTGAATGCCAAGTGAACGACGCTAAAACCTCTTTTAGTTGTCGGTTTGAAAAGCGCATTGCGCTTCTTTGAATTTGAACCTTAATGGTGTTTGTTAATAGCAAATAGTGCTAAATGCCTGATATTTCCTCGGCATTCAGTCAGAGAATAGATACTGAAATGGTCATGAAAGTGAGTAGTACGCATGTAGAGGACCCCGAAGGAATGGCAATCAGGACAAACTCTTTATGATTTAAGGCAAAAAATCCGAGGAACTACTTGTCGTAGTATCAGTCTTGATATTTAGAGAACGGATCTTTGGAACCAGTGTACTAAAGTAATAATAAAGACCGGTTTTTTTAAATGCAAAATGCAATAACGCAACACTTTTTTTCACAGTTTCAGTACAAAAACTGCAGGATGAATATTCGGTTGATTGTGCTTTTTGGCGCTGCATTCTTGGTGCTGATGGTCCCTACATTTGGGTAAGATATCAAAAAAGAAAATTTTCATTAATGTATCTTCACTTGTAAAACGATATTTTACATTACAGTTTAATAAACTTCAGTAGAAATATATGACTTCACAGCCGATTTCACTGTATTGCGCAGAGCCGGGATGTTTAAACATGATAGTGAAGAAATTTCCCTATAAGATGAGCTCAAAGAGCTTGAAGCTAATTTACATGCTTATCACGATTTTAAAATATTATACCGAAATTATCAACAAATATTTACATGTAAAATAGATCACTAAAAAATATAAAAATAATTTGTAAAAAGCTGCATGAAAAAATAATAAGTACTAAACGACGTCAGAAATTTTAGCAAAATTCAGAGCTGAGTAAAATTTATGCTAATAGGCCATTTGCACGATGGCGTCATTTAACTACAACTACCATAATTCATTTCGTTTTTCCTTTCTTATTTAAATTTTGTAATCCCAGTGCGGTTTAAATAACAATAGCCCTAATTTGCACCACAAAACAAAAAACTGAAGGATTCTGGTAGTTGTAGTCATATGACGTCATCGTGCAAATGGCCTATTAAGATCGGATCTCCAAACCACCGTCACACTTATGATGGGAGCATGGATGGCGCAGTGATGGGAGCATAGATGGCGCAGTGGTGAGAGCACTCGTCTCCCACCAATGTGGCCCGGGATCGATTCCCGGAGGCGACGCCATATGTGGGTTGAGTGTGTTGTTAGTTCTTGTCCTTGCTCCAAGTGTTTTTACCCTGCTACTCCGTTTTTTTCCTCCCTCCACAAAAGCCAACATTTCCAAATCCCAATTCTATCCGGTAACCGTGTGTAATTAAGAGCTACCTCGTGGATTCCACTGAAATTTCTATTTATTTATTTATTTATTTATTTATTTATATTCTTTGTTGAAACGTGATGAATTATTTATGAGTTTGAGGATTTCCTAGGGAGAATGCTAAAGGTGAAACACAAGATCCCGATGTTGAGCAAGATCCTCAGTGGGGTGTTGGTGTCAATGTTCCGGATCCGAAAGGCGGGAAGGGTGTTAAAGTTGGTGTGAGTGAGAAAGGTGGAGTCGATGTTGGAGTTGGTGGTCTCGGAATTAAAGTCCCGATAAAAGGATGGTAAGTTCTCTTTGTATAATGTATTGTATCAGTGTTTTATAAGTTCTTCCCGCCCCACCCAATTTTAAAAAAGGGAAAAACCCTGAGAACGAGGTTGAACCTTCAAATTCTCGGTGTAAACCCTAAAAAGAACATGAACCGCATGAATGATACATGAGTGAGCTAGGATGGCTCACGTTGCGTAAAGGTATATTTGATTGGCCTATCGGGCTTTCGCGAACGTCCAAACGCAGAAAAGCGCCAACCTTTCAAGAAGGAACCAATTTTGTTGAAGGCCAATTCAATACACAGAAAATCCCTTGAAGTATTGATTGACATGATGCGGTGGTTCCTTACCAATAATGCAACACTTCTCCTGGTCCCGGCCATAAAACGTTCATATAATCTTTGTAATTATCACCTCACCTCTATTAAAGGGACGGACTATATAGTGTTTGAGCGTCTCAAATGACATTTGAACCTCCATTACTGAGGGGAAAGTAAATGTAGTACGTGACCACCAAAGATGATTGACAAGTTTTTATTACACTGTAACCACAAGTGATGACAATATTCAAAGCTTGAGTTCTTGTTCTAAATAATTACGGCATATAATTCTTGAGTTTTGTGCTATAATTACCTAATGGAAGGCTATTACCGTAAACTACAATTAAAACAGTCCAAGGTTGCTGTTGCAGCTTCAGTTATGTATTTTGCAGTTGCTAAAATAAATGGCAACATCCCAAGTTAAGAAACCAGGCGTTTTTGATGAGGTGGTTAATTATTAACAAAACCAGCAAAAAATCCATTAAGGTGAGATTTCTCCTAATTCCGTGGGTGTCTTCTTAGTGCATGTTCCATTGCAAGTTTAACTGATTGTCTTGTTTCCAGGCGCAGGCGATAAAAAGGCAAGAACAAGAAAATGCCAAAAACAAGGCATTCCGGGGAATTTTAATGAATAATAATAAAACGAATATTTAACCAGGATAACCCGTCAGTGCATGGAGCGCTGTTATCATAGAAGTTCTGTTACAATTTAAACCAGTTGTATAAGTAAAATCAATAAAGGGAAGTTAATAATCTGAGTCTGTCGTTTTTATTGTTACACGAAAACATCGTGTTTATCGACAAGAAAAATGTTTCATTTTAAAATGTAGCCAAAATTGTGAAAGATAGTACAATGGCATAATGCGCCCATCAATTCAAAAAGTCAGCCCCCAACCCCCATTATTTCCTTTCTAAAGTGCAAAGAAAGAAAACGAAATTTATAATCTGACCGAACTGGCACTTTAAAATAATAGACAAATTCGGCTAACGCATTGTTGTACCCAATTTTAATAAACCTTCTGGGAATAAGATTCTTTGTTTACAGTATTTTCATATAATTTCATGTCAATGGAGTTCATTGATATGGAAATGTGACGAAGAAAGAGTTCTAATCCCAAAAGGTTTGAATTGGGTACAACAATACGTTAGCCGAATTTGTCTAGTGATCAAGTTTGAACAAAGAAATTAAAATCATAAGCGTGACGGTGGTTTGGAAACACGACCCTAATTAGCATAACGTTTGGCGATTTTTTGTATTCCTGAATCACTAAGACGTAAGCATGAAAGCGAGGCCTAAGGGCCACTAAACTTACCGCAAACTTCAAAAAAGTAAATATGGCGGTGGAAACAAGGGCGATTTGTAATTTAGAAATTAAAAATTAACCCCAGAAGATACTCCTGGAGCAGTTATAGTAAATGAAAGTCAGTTGAAAAGTGGACGGTGGAGAAACTAACCTTCGGTAAGGATCCTTCGAAAATGCGTAAAACGTCAAGTCTTTCCAATTATCGGAACGATTATTACAAAGCGCAGCGGCGCAGCATTTGTGAGAGTTTTTTAATCGGGTTCGTAGGCTGCGCTTCTGCCATTTTAATTGCGATGTGGCTCTTAGTCCTCGCTTTCATGCTTATGCCGTAAGTGTGTGTCAAGCAGCAGCGCCCAATCCTGGATTAAAGTTAACCGATGATTTCATTTCTCTGCTTAAAAATATTTTCAAAAGGTCATTTATAGCTAGTAGTTAAGACAAGTTTAAGTCAAAACTGAAAGGCAGAAAAGTTTGAAAAATTTTCAATTGTTGAGTTATTTAACTGGATTCAAAATTGACGCTAATCCTGGGTTAGCTTAATCGTGCTTTGAACAACCCGGCCCTGGTGTCAAGCGAATATTTTTTCCGTGCTCTCGTTTACTCTTCCGCGATCCCGTAAAGAGATTTTAATCTCAATAATTGACCTGATCGCAAGTGAATAGGAATCGGAAACTACTTTGCTGGTCGGTCAAAAACGGCCCTTGATATAATACTAACAAACAAGGCTCTTCATAGTTGTGATAAACAAATGAAAATTCATTCAATTCTGTTAAAATATATGTAACCATTTTTTTTGGAAGAAAGTGGCTAAAAGGAGGGACGTAGATGAAGAAACTATTTTTGGCCATCTTGCTAACAGTTGCTAATGCTCTGAAAAAGCTGAATATGCAGTGGCCTACGAGCGAGGTTTGGGATATACTGTATATATACATGGAAGGAAAGGAGAAGGAAAGTGAACATGGGATTTATTCCCCGGTTGGGGGTGACTCCCATGTCAAAGTGATGGAGATCGTCGTACCTTTAGTTAGTCAGGGGTCCGTTGTAAAATTTGCGACAATGGCCCCCGTCACTTTTATGTGAGAGACCCCCCCCCCCCCCCCCCCCCCTGGAATTCGTTCAGTCCTTTTCTTTTCTGTAGAAAGTGTGCAGCAGACAACTTGTTGTATTAAGCTCTGCTGTTTCACACTTAGCCAAAAAAGTGTAAATGAGAGTTTTGTATTTTGCGTAGAGGGACTCACTGATGAATTCCAAGAGCTTGTGACAAAGACGATCAGTTCACCTCCAATTAATTCAGGACGTATGAAATATACTTTGACTATGTTGTTGTACATATTCTAAGATGTGTGACGCCCGGTTTCCATAGATCTTTATCCATTTTCAAATATCTTCAGACCGTTACCTGCTATTAGTAAATTTTTACCTCTCGATAATGATTTTCTAGATTTCTGATTGGTCCCACCGCTACCGATCTGAGTCGTTATTGGTTAATTTGCCCAAATATGGAAAAATGATGACGAATTACGCGAAAAAACATTGTTTGTTTACCATTTACACGGGAAAACCGGTTGGTCCACGGTTTGTGTAAATGGTAAGCAGAACTCCAGAAAGGGAAATTCCGTTTGAGATTGGCGTGTACACCATTTGACACCAGAAACAAGCTGAGTAACCACGCTTACGCATCAAAACTGGCGCAGGGCCTGGAACTGGTAGATAAAAGCAAATCGGTACACACATTTTCGTTCGGAAATTCCGGTTGGGGATTTTAGACTACCTTTCAAGAAATCCCGTTTTCCCGTGGAAATTTCCGTTCGGGAAGAAAAAAATAGTCTTCCATTTACATTCCATCCGAAATATCCGGATTTTTTGGGTAAATGGTAAACAACCATTGTTTTCCTCGTCGCGGAAAAAAATGGCACGTGCACGTGGCACGTGAACGTGGCACGTGCAAGTGGCGGGCAAATCTTTCCTCGTCCGCAGTATAATTTCTACAATTGTTATGTTCAAATCCATAACCATTTCTGCCAGTCCGATTAAGACTTATTTTTGAAGGAAACTTTGACATTCTTCTCGATCTTATTTTGAAGGAAACTACTTTTGAAAGAAACATTCTTCTCGATCTCGCCGCCTGCTTATAGCATTTACTCGCTATCGATTTGTGAAGCGGTCATGTGACACTTGTTCACTGACGTGACAGTCATCAGTGTATTTTTTGGAGCGGAAATATTTTTTTTTCCAATTTCCGGTTATTTGAGTGTTTGAAAATTTACTAAAACAGTTATTCATCTCGGCCTCGCCGAATGTGAGCTGATATATAACCAACTCGGCGCGGCGCCTCGTTGGTTATATATATCAGCTCATATTCGGCTCGTCCTCGATGAATAACTGTTAATTATTATAAGGCTAGGCTAAAGATTCAGAATCAAGACGTTGCACCATCATTAACTGATAAAATTTTGTGTCAGTCCGATGATTAATTCAAGTACTACACAGTCAAGACTTATCTTTATAAGAAGCTTCTTCATCTTGGACAACTCTGGTTAAAATTCTAACTAGTGTAAGATAGCAAGATAGCTGGTGTTTTGTTAAGTAAATGCCGATAAAGGACATTAAGTAAATTTTGAGTTCATCAACTTTTTGGAATACGTTATTTATCGAGACTAACTTCACTTATGTGATCAACAAACTCTCAGTTTTGTCGATAAAACTGAAAAGTGCAAAACATCGAGTTAATACATACCTATTTTTGGAAATTGAAATTCCCACGTATTTGCGGGTTTGACAAGTTATAAGTCTCAAACAACTAACACAGACAGTTGCCGACCGAAGTTACATTTATTTCATTTTATCGTCACACTACATTTGACTTCATGATGCTTCCTTTAGCTGTGTTTGCGTGACTCTCAGTGACTTAATGGAGAAGACAACAGACCGGGCAAGGCCGACCCAGTCCAGTACTCCATCAGCTCGGTTGGGGAGCTTGTGAAGAATGGCTCCTTCCCGTTCTGTACCAGGCGAACCAGTTTTTTGACGAGCCAGCTGCGGTTCCATTCAGGGCTCGCCCAGAATGTCAACTGGAGTGGGTAGCTGAGTTTACGATACAGCTGTTCGTTCAAGATGTGAACTGAGGCGTGAACTCCGTCCACAATCACGTGATGGTTTTCTGTCAGTGGATGACGCACGGCACCGAAGTAAGTCATCACACCTGAAGAAACAATTCAAGAGAAAAGCAATACTAAGTAAAAAAAATATAAGAACGTGTGTTACGCTCACTGGAAGTAATAAGAAAGTAAATCTGGATAAAACCACAGGGAACCCAGGTACACAACAGAACTGAATACTCAGTTGAAGGCAAAATGAAAGGATTTGTAAGGCATTTCATGGTTAGTATAAGATTGTTAAATGATCGACGTAGAGCCATTATTAAGCTCCATTTCATTGGGTTTTTTTTTTCAGTTTTTACTTCACCGTTACCCAATGCCAAAGCCACAAACAGAACACTACTTAACAGCCCGATTAATCGGAGCCATGAAACTCGTCGTTAAGGTGATTCCCTAGTATTGCATTGCGCATCACTACTGCGCATAACATCTTGCGTCATTTGCACGTGCACGAGCGCGCGCGCACTCCGAAGCAATAGGGTTTCCTCTGAGGATTCAGTTCGATTCTCTTAGTAAATAAACGGTTGTTTTCTTCTAAACGAGCTTGGTGACCTATCTTTTTTTTTTTCGCATAATTTCATTCTTTTAGTCCTCCTCTTTGTATTGTAAAACTTAAAAAAAATCATGTCAGAAAAAAAAGTTATCGCGAAAACAGCATACGTAGCCATTGCTCGTGGACACAGAATTCCATCCTCGAGATCACGCACCCGACGGATAATTTTAGTTAAGTAATGATCCCTAAGAAGGATAGCGCTGAACGGCAATGCACGATGGAATGTCAACTTTTTTTTATTGTTACAACTAGTGATCTCATTGGCCTAGACTCAAAAACCGCTAAAAAGTTAAGGTTCAAGGTGCATTTTGTCTAATTTTTTTAAGGTTTCAAGTAATTTGAGACCAAATCGCACAACATGTAATTTTTAAAAGATATTGTATTTGGGGAACTTCATCAAAGAAGCAAAATTATTAGCTATTGTCTTCTGCTATTCTGATTGGTTAAGCACAAACATTTCCTAAAATTTATTTGACGTAAATGGATTTTCTTTATTTTTATAATGAAATATAATTATAAGCCATCAGCTCCTCCTCTATTCTTGAAATCAAAGATATTCTATGTGGGAAAGAGCCAATGCCACAGAACAATGAAGTTTGCTATCGTTCTTATGTGGAGCATTACGTGTTCCTGTGCCATAAAACAAACATAAAATTGTTTCTTTTGGTCAATACATTACATATATTTTGTTATTTCAAGAATTACTTTAAAGCTGTGCTTCCTGTCCCTGCGAAAAGTAGTGTGAGCTGATGGAATAAACGTGCGCTTGATAAGTGCAGTTGCAAGGATTTAAAGGGCAACTTAAGACAATTATATCTCCTAAACGAGCTTGGTGACCTATATTTTTTATTGCAGATTTCGGATCACTATATTGTGGGAAACAATCAGGGAAAGTTTAAAGAAAATCTTATGTCAACATTTATTTCTAGGGAATCACCTTAACCTTACTTGATCGCTTCAAGACTTCATTTTAGTATGAATCGAAGATGCATGAACATTCCCAACCAGTGAGATTTTTATTCTTAGGCCGATGCGGTCTATACTGAAGTATAGTATCATACAAAAATCTGAACTTGGTGCTCCCAGCACTCTGACCTTCCGAAGTCATAGGTTGACACGATTTTTTCCTTTCATAGCGAACACTTGTTATGTTTGGGTGCACAATTCAAGACTGAACAAGAAACTTCATTATTAGTCCATGAAAAGTAATCACAGCCGGCCATCAACTCCTTAATTGCGCGTTTTAAGGGTTTTGTTCCACCCACCTGTAACTTTAGTGGGAACCAGCTTTCCATCCTCCATGATCCAAATCGTATCATCCTCTTTCACATCCATTGCCATGATGGGTTCTTTAAGAGGTGCATCCATGGTGGACTGGCCGTTTTTTGTGGCGTAGATAAGATGACGTCCACTGATGCCGACAGACTGGGTCGCGTTGGAATGATCTCTATACAGGATGCGAAGAAGTTGGGTGCGAGCGTCTTGCTGCTCATGCTCAATGTAGTAGACTTTGCTGTAAACCCGCTGTCCGGTTTGCTCGTCTACTGACTCAACCGTGTCGCCAAGGCTGATAGAGTGGAGTGGCTTGGACACAACACTACCGGTGTTCGTCTTGACATTCACGAGTGAGTCTGCCGAGAAACAGCCTCCTCTACTGGCCGCTTGAACTACTGAGGCCCCTGTTTCTAAATATCTGTTTATAGATAGAGTGCGAAGATAGGTTAATTTCATGGCCAGGGGCAACTCTACTGAATTTCATATATGAAAAAAGTACGTGAAGGAAGGTGGAGGTAACAAGCGATGGAAAATTGAAAGAATAAAGGAGAGAAGAACAAGAGGTAATGCCATCACTTACGTTGTTGATTCCTGATCGCTCATTGCGGAGATATGGCTTTGAGCTGCTAACAATCCCACCTGCGCAACAACATAAATCACAGCAGCAGCGAAAATGCTAATCAGACGTTTCTCTGCACATTCACTGCCCACGGCCGCACATCCTTTGCGATTCATTTCGGTCAATTTTTCTTTATCTGCCTCCTTGTTCATGTCCAGATCTTTCAAGAAAACCCCGATAGCGCCGACGAACTTTATGGTATCTTCGCCGTTCGGCAACTTGTCTTTATTTTGCATCATCTGGGCCTTGGTGCAGGTCAAGATGCAGTCCGGGTCTCCCTTGGCCAGCAGTCCGGCGAAAAAAGTAACATCTTCGTGAATACAAGGTTTGATTTTCTTCTCGTTACATATCCCAATAAATGTGTCAAAAAGATTCAACTGCAACTCCCTTCTCTTCTCTGGGCTCATGTCTCTTAAGCTGTCAACTTCTTGAACAGGATTTTGGGGTTTGCTTGGCAACTCATAATTTTCCAAGGGTTCATTCTTTATGTCACGGACATCTTTTTGCAGTTGGGATTTGGTACCCTGTAGGAGGAAAACACGTTTAAATACCATGTTACGTGAACTTCAGAAATATACGCAAAAAAAACATGAACTCCGTTCTGTATTAAACGAACTAAATTGCTCTAAAAATAGATAGATATATATTTGACATTTACAAACATAGACACTGCGGGTAAGATCAGTGTGACCGACCAGTCATGAGGACCTTAAATTAAATCCCGAGGACCTAACTTAATGGAATTTCGTTGGTGACCGACGTTTCGATAGCCTGCGAGGCGGCTGTATTCGCAGGCTAATGTTTCGATAGCCTGCATGAGGTCAGAGGTCGAAGGTTAGAGCCATTGGACCATATGCTATGTTCTTATTAGTTAAAACAATGGCTTAACAAAAACAAAAAGCAACGTAAACAGCAGTTATTATTCGGACTCGAAAGGTCAACTTTATAACCGCCTGTCTTTGAATATAGTTTTCCAGGAAATATGACAAGTCGACAATTAGGCCCGGATCAAACGTCGAACTTCCCCTGTGCCGAATCTAATGCAAATGAGCAAGAACAATAGATTTTGCTCATCAGTTGCATTAGATTCGGTTCATGTGAAGTTCGACGTTTGAACCGGGCCTTAGTCCAAGCTCTCGGTCTTACATATATCTCACTCTCTTTTTAAAAGAACGTCGCCCTGAGATTGACCAAAATTTTAAGACATCAGTGCTAAGAACATACCCAGGCTGAGAGTCAGTTATCTAACAATTCTGAAATGCTTTCAAAAAGGAACATACTTTAATATTACTAATGTGGTTTTCTTATGCCCACATTCATTTATTGAATTACTGTAATATAACTTAAGAACATCTTAAGAATGTTAAAGGATTAAATCGCCAAATATATAATAAGATTGTTCATCCTCAGCTCCAAAATTAGACGTTCACTATAAAAAGAGCGTATTACGGACAGTTCACCGGGGCCCCGGCAAAGTCCCCAGACATTTTCTTAAAATTGAAACTTGATAACTCCGCCGTAGACAAAACATTCATAAACAATTCTCGCCATGATTTACAACAGTTCAACTGAAATAACATGCTTCCTGGCAAAAAACAGTAATGAATCCTAACAAACAAAAGACGATATATGATCGCTATTTTATGATAATGTAGCATTTCTTGTTTTAACGAAAAAAAGAAAAAAAAAACGGTTTGCTTTACCTGGACATTTCCCTCGACGGATTTCAAGTACACGAGGACGACACTAATAAAAGTCCACGAAAGCCTCGACATCTGAAAGATAGGAAAGCAATAGTGTCAGAAATCAACGCCGAAAAAATAATTGCAAGGGCAACATACTTCAATTCTCGTTCAACCGGCTTCGAAACAAAATATTAATGTGAACGTTGAATAACATTTACCGTTAAATGAATGGCCTTGGGTTATAAAAAAAAATTCAGTACAGCGAGCAACTCACTCAAGTGGTTATTGCATTAGTACAGTGAGTTTTCAACCAAACCTTTTCGGATTCAAAAATGTCTCTCTTTTCCCAGCGTTTCCCTAAACATCAATTTCGTGACCGAATAAGTTTTAAAAAAATTGTACGATTTTCTTTTTATTAATATGTCAAACAAACTTTCTTACCTTTTGAAACTGGGTATGAGCTCTGGCCGAAGCGTTGTCTCAAGTGAAAATTTTCTGTAATATCTTCTTTTTTTATGGCAAATGTTGGACGCCTGTTTATTGTTGAATTGTGGGACACTGTAAGGTTATAGGAGTGACCAAGAGGTCATCGGGCCATTTCTTTGGGACACGTTAAGAAGTAGGGGTTACCATGAGGTCATGATGCCATGAATTAATTACCCCACGAGGTCATTTTATGAACGGACATTTGAACACCAGCTTATTGTTCAATTTTGCCACAGCAGGGGTTACCATGAGGTCATTCCTAAGGTTCACTAAACCGTGAAGTTAAATTGAAGGTCTAGAAAGCCAACATCGATCATGCAAACAGAGGGCGAATAAAAGTCAGTTCTTATATTGCTACCTATTGTGGCCACTATTTTTACTGTGTCGTTTATATTTATAAAGTTCCACACTTTTTTCTTTATTAAGACACATTCGATTTTTATACTACATACAAGAAATAAACAATGCCATTGAAAATTCGTACAATCAGTTTATGGGAAAAAAACAAACAAAGCGAAAAAAAAAAAAATATATATATATACAGTAAGTTTATATAGAAGAAAGTACATTTTTATTTAGTTTCAAGATTTGGGTTTTTCCTATCTGTTACTATGTATAAATGTGCAAGAGCAGTTTCACCTTTTTCAATTTTCCATTGCGTTAAAATTTTCAGTTCACTAAACTCAGGAATCTTTTCAATTATTTTACATTAATAAAAGTACTTTTGGACTAGTACTACGAAGATTCCAAATTTTGGACTTAGTGTTGAATGGTCTCTGGGGGCAGATTGTAATCTTTAAAAAGGACTTGTTGATTGAGTTCCACATATATAGTTTCTTTGTTCAATTTTAGCACACGTTAAGGGGCGGGGAATCGTGAAATTAGATTTGGTCTAAAAAGAGAAAAATATCTTTAATACAAGATTCCTTTGTGTTACCGTCGAAAGATTCCTTTTGGTCTAGAAAGCCAACATTGCAAACAGAGGGTGAATAAAAGTCAATTCTTATTTTGCTACCTTGCAATTGTGTCGTTTATATTTATTAAGTTCCATATTATTACAAGTTTAGTTTCTTTTAAATTATAGACTTTAAATTGACCACAGGTTGTATAGTGTATACAAACACACGATGTTTCCTCTCACGCGAGCAATTGAGGACCTGAATTTCAGGGATGGCTTTTCAGTTCTAATACATATAGAGAAAGGAAAGTTAACCGTCGTGTGTTCACTTTCTCTACAAAACCAATATTGTTTTTCATTTGACGTTGTTGTTTTGTAGGGAACGGCAAAGAAATGTACCAAAATGTAAAACGCACGTGCAGAGGAATTGTTTTCGCTCATAAATTGATTCAACCTATTGTTGTTTTTTGCCGTTCTCGCTGCCATCACCGTCGTGGTTGCTGAAGTTACCTATTGTCAATCTTATGACACATCATGCAACTGATCGTAGACCAGATACGTGTTTATTCAGATAGAGTTGTCAGAAGAGCTGAAAAAAAAAACGCAGAGAATTAATAAGCGTCTCTTCAAAACAGTACTAATAACTATTACTGGTGATACTTCTTTTCAATCAACTCGGCCCACAAGCTGATCAACAAGTTATTTTCATCTGACATCCGCTTGGCGAAAACTCGCTTTGGCTCGTCAGGCTCAGGAGGGCTGTTGTGTCCTGGTGTACCGGTACACGAGGGATTTTACATTGTATTCTCTTTGTTTATGATCTATTGTTTTCGTGTAGTTTATTGTTTGGTCTTTGTTTCGTTCTTTTTGTTACCGGTACACGAGGACAGAACCCTCAGGAGAAGACGATGAAGATGAATTCAGTGAAGTGCCCGCTTGCGAAGTGCTCGCTTGTGAAGCGCTAGCTTGCTAAGTGTTCGAATGGGTTTGACTGTAAAATTGGTTTCCACTCGACATACGGGGATATATAGAAGAAAGTACATTTTTCTTTAGTTTTAAGATTTGGGTTTTTCCTATCTGTTACTATGTATAAATGTGCAAGAGCAGTTTCACATTTTTCAATTTTCCATTGCGTTAAAATTTTCAGTTCACTAACGGCTCAGGAATCTTTTCGATTATTTTGCATTAATAAAAGTACTTTTGGACTAGTACTACGAAGATTCCAAATTTTGGGCTTAGTGTTGAATGGTCTCTGGGAGCAGATTGTAATCTTTAAAAAGGACTTGTTGATTGAATTCCACATATATAGTTTCTTTGTTCAATTTAAGCACACGTTAAGGGGCGGGGAATCGTGAAATTAGATTCGGATTGCTTCATTTGGTCAAAAAAGAGAAAAATATCTTTAATACGAGATTCCTTTGTGTTACCGTCGAAAGATTCCTTTTGATCTACAAAGCCAACATTGGTTTATATTTATCAAGTTCCACATTATTACAAGTTTAGTTTCTTTAGACTTCAAATTTACCACAGGTTGTATAGTGTATACAAACACACGATCGTGTTTCCTCTCACGCGAAAAAGCGAGGAGCTGAATTTCAGGGATGGCTTTTCAGTTCTAATACATAGAGAAAGGAAAATAAACCGTCGTGTGTTCACTTTCTCCACAAAACCAATAATTTTTTCATTTGACGTTGTTGTTTTGTAGGGAACGGAAAAGAAATGTACCAAAATGTAAAACGCACGTGCAGAGGAATTGTTTTCGCTCATAAATTGATTCAACCTATTGTTGTTTTGTGCCGTTCTCGCTGCCATCACCGTCGTGGTTGCTGAAGTTACCTATTGTCAATCTTATGACACATCATGCAACTGATCGTAGACCAGATACGTGTTTATAATCAGATAGAGTTGTCAGAAGAGCTGAAAAAAAAAAACGCAGAGAATTAATAAGCGTCCCGTCAAAACAGTGCTAATAACTATTACTGGTGATACTTCTTCTTTTCAATCAACTCGGCTCACAAGTTGATCAACAAGTTCTCTTCATCTGACATCCGCTTGGCATAAACTCGCTTTGGCTCGTCAGGCTCAGGAGAAGACGATGAATATGAATTCAATGAAGTGCCCGCTTGCGAAGTGCTCGCTTGTGAAGTGCTCGCTTGCGAAGTGCCCGCTAGCGAAGCGCTCGCTTGCGAAGTGTTCGAATGGGTTTGACTGTAAAATTGGTTTCCATTCGACATACGAGGATATAAGCATTGAGGATATTCGGCAATATCACAAAAATAAGCGGGTAATTGCAAATGATTGTCAGGATTATAAAATCCACGTCTGACCATGACAATCTGAGCGCGAACTGAAGTAACCACAGGGAAAGGAAAGGTAGGCCCCCAGAAAAACAAATTTAGCCTTTTGAAGTTTGTTGTAGCATTCAGTAGCCGTACGTTTTATCGTTTGAACGATATCCGTTAGGCATGGGTCGCACTTGGCAAATTTTTGTGAGAATTGGATTACTTTGCGGTAAAAATCAGTCAACAAAACACTTTTTCTAGTGCCACCCTTTTCCGGTTTGCAAAATTTTTTGTTAAAAATCAGCAGAAACATCAAAGACGCCGTGGTGCTTGAGTGGGGCAATAGAGTTCAGAAAAGTTGAGCTCAACAATAGGAATCACAGCGGTAACTACACCATGCGGGATTTAGGGGTAACACAATATTAGAACACAAAAGAACGACAATACAATAGAATACAATACCATAGAATATATTAGAATACATAATTTTACCTAATACAATGGAGGTGCACAATGTACAATGAAGCTGACACCATAAATCGGGCATCATATGGCGATAACTGTCCACGCTTGTCAGTGAAAGACAAAACAGAACATTTGCGCGCGGGTTGCTCGCAGTAGTGGTTCTCTTCGATGATATTGACAATCAGAATTTGAACACGTACAATGAGAACAAATTCATAACTGTGATCTAAAGGCGCATTTGTCTCTTACGTCTTACTGGGAAAGCTTTATGCTTTTAAGTTTTTAAATACATTTTAGCGATGAGTGGTAGTATTGCTTGTGAAAGTCAAACTGTAAAGGCTTAAAACAATGCAATGGTCACACAACAGGAATCGCGTAGGTCTGTCAACTCCATTTATAACCACTTCGAATAATTCTGCAATGTCCGTTTGGACGAAGGAAGTCTTCAACTTTCCCCAGAAGGAATCGGATAAATCCACTAATGAAGCAGATGGAAGCAGATCTGTTGCAAGGTGAGACTTGAGGAGACTCGTCATGCCCCAGTCTTCTCCTCCGAGAAAAACGTTAGGGGAGGGGGGAGGGGAGGGTGGTCAAAGTCGAAATTGAGAATTGCAAACTGAGTTTACGAAACCGCAAATTCGGAATTGACTTTCTACTTTGTAATATCGAATTTTCGATTTTGAACTTTTCACTTTGAAAATAGACTTTCGCTTTCGAATTTTTTATTTTGCAAATCGACTTTCGAATTTTGCTGGCCACTCTCGGCCACCGTACACAGGGAGCCAAGGCTACGATTTGTATGGGATTTTTTTGTGAGTTTGATAAAATATCAAAATGATAAATAAACGGCCATTAAGGTGTTCATACCTCTTTAAGTAAGATCTATCTGTTGGTTTTTGGCGGCTTTATGACTTCTGAACGGTATTTTAGTGAGTTTTGTGTTTTCAGGTTTGACTTCAAAAACCAAAACTCGCTAAAATACCGTTTTATAGAAGCCAAAAAGACGCTAAGAAACAAAACACAGATAGACATCATTTAATGAGGTATGAACACTTTAATGGCTGTTTGTTTGTCATTTTGATATTTTATCAAACCCATGAAAAAATTCCATACAAATCGTAGCCTTGGCTCCCTGTGAAGCTACCCGCGCGCAAATTTTCTGCTTTGTCTTTCACTGACAAGCGTTGACAGTTACCGCTGTGATTCCTATTGTTGAGCTCAACTTTTCTGAAATCTACCTGCCCCACCCAAGCACTACGGCGTCTTTTATGTTTCTTTTGATTTTTCACGGATGAATAAACCAAATTTATGTCTTTCATGTCTTAGCGTAACAATACAAATGTAGGAGAGAACTGGACACGGTTATGCACTAAAGGTCAACTTTCATATGTCGTCAGTGGATCTGTTCCTCAAGTGAAAATATATATCCTTTTTTTCTACTGAAAAAGATAAAAGATATCAAGCCGTGTTTATAATTTAAACATACCGTACATTGCGTTACGCGATAAAAAAATTAATTTGGCAATCTCATCGCAATTCTTGGTTTTTACATGACGTCATAAAAATTCAAAAACCTAAAGTATACGTCCTACAAAGCTGTTTCTAACATGGTATGCGGATACCAGTGATATAATCTTTCACGAAAAGTTTCAGGTTTGAACGATGTTTTGCTTCCGATTTATAAAGGTTTTAAATGTGTCACGCAATTCGCAACAGATCCACTATTTCAGAAAAGCCGTGAAAATAAACAAAATTGAACCAGTTGAAAGTTATTTTTGCATTATAGATGTTTATAAACCGATTAAATGGCACTAATAAGGAATACAATATTTTGTGATGAGATTTTTGGTGTAATTAAGACTTTGAATTTTTGGCCGCCATGTTGGTGTCCCTTAGTGCGACACCAAGATGGCCGCTCCATACATTTCTTACTAAAAAATGTCTAATAACTCGTTCGCCTATAACTCTTGAACGAAATGCTTTTACGCTTCAAAATTTAATCAAGATGTGTAGTTTTAAACTCTCTACAATTCCGTAAACATTTTCGAATCGAAATCTATTGTTTAATGCTTCTGACTTTTGATATGACGTAAGTGAGAACAAATCACACGTCTAAATTCAAAATTTTTATTTAACTACATTACGACACCTTTTTGTAAGAAAGGGTCGCTCAAATATCAGCCAGCGATGTGTAGAGCATTTCTTAATTATTCACGGGTTGATTCATCTTGTCTTTAACTAAACATACACCGAATCTGCAAATGCATGCACGCTGGCACAAGCGAAAGTCACAAGTAATTATGAACAGACTACCGGTATGCGCTTATAATTCTACAAATTCTCTGTTTTCTTTGTAGTTTCGCTCGTCAAATTAAATAAGACAGTTTTCCAAACTCTCTGCCTTCATTTCCAAGTATTCGGCCACGCTGTTCTAGTAAACATATAAAAGTATCACAGAAAGTTTGGATTTATGGTTGTAATTTAGTCTATTCCGTTCTGTTCTGTTCTGTATCGCGTTCTTGTCTTCTATTTGTGTCCTCTCGACGATTTCGGCATCAAGTGTCCTCCTCAGGCGAATCTGTCAATGTAATTTTTCCCATTGAGCTTTCATGTCAGTGTTGTGTTCCCACTTGTGGGACCCGTCTTTTTGTCCCGCCTGAGGAGGGCACTTCTGATGCCGAAACCGTCGCGAGGACACAAATCCCGGGACACAAATAGACCTGTAGTTGATGTGGCTTTTTAATCCCTTCCATCAGCATCAAATTTTCAAACATCGAAGTACGAGCTAGATCGATTGTTGTTGTTTACAAACTTGCTCGTTTTAGTTCCTACAGCCGTAATGGCGAAATCGTTCAACTTCAATGCGCTTAAAACAAAGATCAGAAACTTTTCTGAGGAAGTGCCACAGAAGTAAGCGAAAAATGCTGTAACAAAGGCTTGAATTATTTGTTTGTTTAGTGTTTTATCGTTTCGCGCGCTTTCCACGAGTCGCTTTGATTGTTTTGCTTGCTAGGTTTCGCTGCATAAATCTGTATTTCTTTTCTTCTAGATCGAATAAAATATCAGTTATACGATTTGCGTAGTCCAGTCGTTCACAGCCGTTTTCCTTGGACCAGTGGTCATTTTCACTTTCCTTCAAAATGCGAAATTTACCACTATCGCTGGATATACGTCATGTAGACCTACGGATATCGATAGTTTTATAACCATATTTGGGAAGTGTATCAATGTGTTGAATTAAATTGAAACACGTTTAAAGAGTATAAAAATTTAGGAGGGAATTGAAGAAAAGTGTGCTACAGACTACAAGCAGCGTCCTAGTCTTTGTATTTCTTGAGAAGAACTAGGCGTTTCAGTGTGGACGGAAAACGTTTGTTGCGTTTTCAAAGTAAAAACGCCGTTTTCAAATTTATCCGGCTGAAAGGACGAGGCCTAAATTTCCGTTCGCACTTCGAATTCGAGTGAAAAGAAGACAGTAACTCGCGCATTGTATAGAAGGCAACAACATTTATTTAAGTTTCTCCCCAGAGCTTGCTGGCAGGTTAAATTTAGCCTGTTCCAGGCATTCAGATAGTGGGAAAAGCGCGAATAGTTGGGGAAGGCGCGAAGAAAAGCGAGCGATAAAAATGCTCTCCCCAATCTCCCCGCTTTTTTTTTCGGGAGAGGCTGTACCTTTCCAAACAAGCTCAGTGATTGGTTAACGAAACAATAGGTTAAACAACAGAAACAATAGCCCTAGACACTGCGGTGGAAATGTAAAGTGTGGTGTGAGTTTTATTTCCTGAAGTGAAAATATTGGTTCCAGGAACATAATGCGTAATTTAATGTTCTTGGTGCCTGAGGTGCTCTCATACATACTCTAAAACAGTTTGGGAATAAATCAAAGTGTGCACGATTCAATAGTTATGGGAGGACCGCAGCGATTACTCAATTGTTTCGGAAACACTAACGCTGCGTGAAATAAATTCGTTGATTTTATTTCTCTTACTGAAACTCTGTCGTTTTGTTGAAAATATTTTTGTTGATAAAGGAGTTATACCCGCAAGCGGGTGTTTTAATAAAAGCTCATTTTTTAAAAGAAGAGAAGTTTGTCTGATCTTGTACACTTTTTATGGTTAATAAACGTATTTGAAAAGAAAATCTACTATAAATTTGGGTCTTTTGCAAGCATCGCGCTTTTCAATTACTTCTTGGGTTACTAAATAGTAACTTTTCAGGAGGCAGTGGGGAAGAGAAAGAAAAAACGCCTGCCCGCAAGGCCTGCGTTCTCAAAAAACACACCCGCTAAATCAGTGTTGGTTTTGGCCCTCGAGGCCCTTTTGGCCTCAATTGCTTGATAAATTAGCGATAAATTTAATTTAATTTTAATTTTGTAAACAGTTTTATCCTGTTGAAATCAAACTTTCACTTTACATGGTGCGGAGGAAATGCTGCTTTGCAGGCGAGTTACTGAACAAAGAGATGTATAATTTCTGATGAAATTTATCCAAGTAAGATTATAACTGACATTGTCATGGTGGCTGACCAGAGAGGTATTAAGACTTGATATGTCCCTTTTGTCCCTTTTGTCCCTATTGTCCCCACAAATGTCTCTAGTGTCCTTATTTTGTCCTTTTTGTCCTTGTCTTTTTAAGCTAAACCTTTCGTTAAAGGTCTTCATCTGTGTTAAGACAAGCTTTTTTCCGATGACTAAACCAACTCTGTCTTTACCTTTCCATCTAAGCTTTTAAATTGTCTGTATAATTATGAAATTGTTTGTTATCAATAAATATAGTTTGAACTTAACAAAGTGTGGTTTTATTGTTTTACCGCGCGCATGAAATTGGTTGCTTTGTTAATTTTTCCGAGGTGCTAATTTTCCATGCAAATTTATAGTTCAGTGTTCGCATTATTAAAAGTTTCAACTTAAAAGCTACCGGAAAGTCATGTTTGCTCAAGTTGACTCACAAATGAAAATGCATTAAAATTCACGCTTTTTATTCAAACAGACAATACAAATCTTAAGATCCAATCAGGGTTGGAATAGAGCGGGCAAGTTTGGGCAGGACTATTGTTTCCGAATAACACAAAAGGTATAGGTAGTTGACTAGGCAGTTAATTACATATGCAGGAAGGCATATTGTGATGTCATTGACTAGGCACCTATTCCAAATTAGTATGCAGGAAGGCATATTGTGACGTCATGATTAAGCATAGCTAATGAGGGGAAGGCAGGGGAAGGCAGGGGAAGGCCGTAGCGGGGTTAAGTTTGCTGGCCCTATACTACTCGCATTTTATACTTTCCCTAATTTTCCTCTAATTTCATATCCCAGGATGGCGCCCAGACATAACGCGAAGAAAATACCTGGCGCTTGATCGTCACAAAATACGACTGCACTGCAGGCTACCAAAGGTTAATCACCAACACTTTGTGGAGCCATTTTGGACATTTTATGCCTGATTCAACAACCCACGTTGAAAGCTAATTTGCCCTTGTTGAACTATTTTGGCCCTACGGGGTCATTTCAACCCTAATTTAATAGTCGGTCAAAAATCCGGTAGCTCCATTTAAAAGGGCTAAACTATCAGTAATCAAAGATTAGAGGAACGCATTCGAAAAATTGCATTCAGAGAAATCCAGATTTGGTGAGCCCTCCTGTTCCTGTTCCTGTTCATTTCACTTAGATATTTTCCGGCTCTTATTTACTGCTAAAATCAGCGTATATATTGATTAAATATATTTAAGTAATGCTTCACATAAGAACTATAGTAAACTTCATTGCCCGGGGATGGGGGGGAAAAGACTCCCATATAAAAATGACGGGGTTGCTCGTCGGAAATTTTCGAAAAACACCCTAAAAGGTTCCAGCATCTCGTCTGATGGGCGTGGCTCAAAATAATTTTTACCCCTAAGAGGTACCAATTCTAAAACAACACGTCATAATCGGTCATATTTTTTCGGCTCATACCCTAAAAGGTACCGCGATAATTCTAATGGTGGTCATTTTAGATTTTAGTACCCTAAGCGGGAACCAATCTACAAATTTTGACCCCTAAAAGGTACGACGAGCACCTCCGTCAGTTTTATATGGGATTCCCCCCACCCCACCCCCCCCCCCCCCCCCCCCGGGCTTCATTGTTCTGCGGCAATGGCTCTTTCCCACATAGAATATCTTTGATTTTAATAATAGAGAAGGAGCTGATGGTTCATAATTATATTTCATTATAAAAATACAGAAAATCCATTTGCGTCAAACATATTTTAGGAAATGTTCGTGCTTAACCAATCAGAATAGCAGAAGACAATAGCTACTAATTTTGCTTCTTTGATGAAGTTCCCCAAATACAATATCTTTTAAAAATTGCATGTTGTGCGATTGAGTCTCAAAATACTTGCAACCTTAAAAAAATTAGACTTTATGAACCTTGAACCTTAACTTTTTAGCGGTTTTTTAGTCTAGGCCAATGAGATCACTAGTTGTAACAATGAGAATATTTGACATTCCATCGTGCATTGCCGTTCAGCACTATCCTTCTTATACGGATCATTACTTAACAACTATTCACCGAAGGGGAGGTGGCTTTATCCATCACTGGCAACTGACACTGAGGTGAATAGTTATTTTAGTACATACTAAAACAGCGAGACAATATAGCACGAAAATGATATTTAACTGTCAACGATTACAATTTTTGCGCGCAAATTGCTTAGAGGTGAATAGCACTTGCTATCCCGAGCTTCAGTAGCCAATCAGAACGTGCCAACAACGCTATCCACTGTTTTAGTATATATATTTTTTCTTTTTTTTTTTAATTTTTTTTTCTTTTAATCAACTCAATGTACGTTGAAAAGTCGAATAGTGAAATATTTCCTGTTTTTAACGTCGCGTTAGTGAGTTTTAGAGATTTGAAATTACAAAATGCTAATTAGATGACGTCAAATCAAGACTTTACCATTATTTCTACTTCAATTTACAATACGCAGTTCACAGCTTAAGGATAATCAATTTAAAAAATACTAAATAAAAACTGTTAATAGTCAATTGATTCGTAAAAATATATTACTTGGAGATTTTTTTTTTTTTTCGTCTAATCTACATTACAGACTTACACTAATTACATCACTTGCTTACACATCACTTACATTAAATTGCTACTTAAACTACTTACATCATTTACTTACACTAAATTACATCACTTACTCGCACTAATTAAAACGCATACTTACACTACTTTATTTTAATGCTGATGACTACTAATATTGACTAACAGGCGGCAAAAAGGGAAACTTCGGAATATTCTGCTTTAGTATATACTATAACACACCACTGTTATAGTATATACTAAAGCAGAATATTCCGAAGTTTCCCTTCTAAATAGCACTATTTTACTGCTAAGTTAAAGCCAATAGGTCATGACGCATGCTCGGAGACCCTGCCCCTGGATCTCTGAGGATGATCATGACGGAATTACTGTGGACAAAATGGAGTGAGAATTATCATCTTCATTTTGAGTAACACACGACAAGTCAGGCACCGCGGAGGGGGAGGGGCTGGTAGGGTTGCGCCCTACCACCTTTCTGCAAGAGTTGACAAAAAAAGGTTTTGCCTGCTCACGAGACTGATTGCTTTTCCTTAAAATGTTGCAAGTGCTACCACAGAAAAATAGTGATTTAAGTAACAAACACCCATTGCGTTGCTCCTCGAAGACTGGACAAACTTCGCCTTTTATTCTTACCGGCGTTCCTCCCGTATTGCAAACACGAATGGGAGGAATGGGAATGAGCTTCAGGAGGCTCTTTGCCTATGTGCTCTCAACGTGTACATATCAATGCAACACTATCTTAAAACTTAAGTTTCGTTTCGACCTTCTGGCTTTTAAAAACCAACCATAATGTCAAGAAAGAAACAAGATTTTTTCAAAGTGTACCACTAAGTCCTTCAGTTTTGATAATTTAACCTGTTATAGATACAGCAAGTCGAGCCAGATTCAGTATATAGTTTCATTCAAGAGTTTCAACGGCAATCCTCGATTCTTCTCTATGAATTGATTATAAGCGAAGCTTAAATAATAAAACTAAAATCGATTACCAAGCGTTTCTGCGCGAACACGCACGTTTTTTTTTATGTACAACAAGCCTAAAAGGAGTATCAATTTACCGAACATTTTTGACAGAAATTGTCGTCTCAGAACTCTAGAAATGGAGTTTTAGAGCATCAAGATTTCAAAATTTTCTTGGGGGGCATGCCCCCAAACCCTTCAAAGGCTCGCGCCCTCGCCGCTCGCAAAATAATTCTCAATGCCATTTCATCCTATTAACCCTACCACTTTAAAGTTTGCTCCGCGGTCCCTGAGTCAGGGTTAATAATAATTGTGCCAAATCTGCAATAGAAGGGATTATTTTAACCAGAAAAGCTTTCTTGTCCCCCGGCCGCCTAAATCTTCTGGGGCTAATAAAATTAAAAAGTTCTACTGAAATAGTCTAATATCGTTCCGATAACGCAATTGTGCATTAATAAGCAGTCAGTTATTTGACTGAAAGGAGTAAATTTTTGCGGAGAATAATTTTGCGAGTGTTCTGTTCTGCGGGGATAGATAACCTTTATTTCCCTGATAAAAAAAAATAAAGTTTTACCGCTTGTGGGGTCGTCTTGTAGTTAAAGACATAAAAATTCTAAGAACTTTGTTAATTTATCTTTTTTTTGGCGGATTGAGGGCGAAATCGCAAAATCTAGGTCCCGCAAAGAATTTCGTACTACATGGTATATCTTTTTTCGCGACATTTAAAAAATAGTCATATACAGTCAAACCTCTATTAAGCGGCCCTCTATTAAGCGGTCGCCCTCTATTAAGAGGTCACTTAACAAATCCCAAGAATTTAATCGCTCCCCACATTTATTGTAAACTTGACCTCTTTTAAAGCGGTCACCTCTAGTAAGCGTTCAGTTGACTTTTCCTCGAGGGAGACCGCATGGCATGGTTCGTAGAGTTTAAAGGGTTGTCAGTGTAACTCTGCAGAGGGGCAGGGGTGGTGTAGTGGTGAGAGCACTCGCCTCCCACTAATGTGGCCCAAGTTCGATTCCCAGCCCCGGCGTCATATGTGAGTTGAGTTGTTAGTTATCTCCTTGTTTCCAGAGGTTTTTCTCCGGGTACTCCTGTTTTTCCATCTCCTCAAAAACCAACACTTCCAAATTCCAATTATATCTGGAAAGTGTCCCCAATTAGTACTCGCGTGCGAAATACACTTAAATAAAGTGATTTGTTTATTTATTTATTTTATTTTTTCTGCGGCAAGTTCCTGAATTCTAACTGGATCAGTCACTGGCAAACAATGTCCATGAGGAAGCGTAACATTGCAAAGTAATTCAACTGGCTGACCAGACCGAAGAACAACTCGATTAAAATTCCTGCCTTTGGAGTTATATTGTGCAACTGTCTCCGATGATTTATGAATTGAAATTTGTCCTGTTGTGCTGTTACAAAGCTCCTCTAAACTTCTGTCATACAGTGATGGATAGAGGTCATCAAGTGGAAACACAACCTGCAAGATAAAGTTAGGCTCAGAATACTATTTATTAACTACCAGTAGACCTCAGTCTCAGATGACATCTTAAGGGGCAGTTTTAGTGTTTTTTGGTCAAAGCAATGCTACAATACCTCCACTTATTTACAAAATATTACTAAAACACCAGGAGAAAGAAACAAACGAATTCTTGAAAGAGGAACAAATCATGGTCTGTTCTACCGCATTTGGGATCAGTTCGAGAAGCTACTTAACCCTCGGACGTACAAGGGATTTTTTCAAGACCATTTACGATTAGCACATGACGTCTTCAGTAGCTGTTCGTTTATCCTTGAGACACATTTTGGAACAAGTTTGGCGACAACCGGTTGCTATGGTAACGAGATATGACGTCATAAGTAGGATGAGCAAGCCATTTTTTAATAAAAATGAGTGCTTTTCACCTTTTTTCCGTGAAAAAACAAAAACACATATAAAATGCTAGCAAAAGTATCAAAATGTTTAATTGTATGTTATTTTGCAAGTCCAGCAAAATATATTTGCAATTTCCGCATTTTTCAGATAAATTTGAATTGTTAGTAAAATCTAAGATGGCGGTCATCTTGGGAGCCATTTTGGATGACGTCACGGACCCCCAGCAACGCCACAACCCATAATATTTACCTTATCTTGTAGAGCACATCACAGGCTATCTATTAGACGTAAAATATTTCCGAAAATTGCAACATTTTTTTGGTATTTAAAGAACTTTATTAACAAAACAGCAGCAAGAAATTGTACATTAATAGAAAAGAACAACAACAATAATGAAAAGGAACTAAGCTACAAGTGAAATTTCAAAATAATGTTATGTAATAAAAAAAATATTCGGTATTAATTTCTTTTGTCTACAGCTTAAGATGGTTTGTTTAGCTAAAATTAATAGGTGATTGATTAACTTAAAGTCCTCTGTTTTTTCAAAAATACCCAGCATTATTTGATGTTTACTTAAGTTTATCAGAGATAACTTGGCGTAATTAACCCGTACAAGGAAATCGTGTTAGAACACTTTTATGCTAGTACACTCGCAAAAAATATGCTCCGGAGATTCGCTCTCTAAACCACAGAAAGTGCAAGGTGGTGATGGGACTATCTTCATCTTGAAAAGAGTTAAATTGGTAAACAAAATCCTATGCAAGATTTTAAACTGAAAAATTCTGGTTCTTGTGTCAATTGTTGTTACAAAAGGGATCTTATATATAGTTTTCCAATCGAGGTTCTCGTCAGGAAAAGACTCATTGAACTTAACTTTAGCAGAAGGTTCCTTAACCTTCGTACTAATAAGAGACATAAACTTTCTTACTTGTTAGCTGCTGGATGTCAATTACAGAAATACCATCTAAACTAACGCATATATTTTCAAGGTCACTGTTTTTGCTAGTCGCAGAGCGAAAGGGAATCGAATTCACGTTTGGGACTTTCAACAGCAGGCGCCATTCTTGAGGGAGAGAGTGCACAATACCCATATTGCAACATATACCAATAATACCAATATTGCAACATCGCAAAAACCCAAGGGGGGGGGGGGGGGGGGTGTAACACCATCCCCTCCCACCCTGTACCACGTTGGGGGTATAAGTTTGCGTGCACGTCCGAGGGTAACTATCAAAAACTCGAAAGAGTGTTTCATCAGGTAGTCAGTTTAAAAAGATTAGAGATCTGCTTTGCCTCGTTTTATCAACTCATTGATTGGTATATTACATAAAAGCGTCCATTCTTACACTGGATGATTCAAACCATGTAGTGTATTGTCACTAGCAGGTTGGCCTAGATTTCCTTAGAAAAGGGGGGATAGATTTCTTCCTTTTCGTCTAACACTACAAGGTACCTTGAACACTCTAAACGGCAACAAAACCACACTTTTAACCCCTGACATCCCTGTCACTTTTAAACTAAAGTGTTTTCCGAGCGGTAAAATGGAGGAAATGGAACTTGACGTCCTAGGGTTGGTTAGTCACGCAAGCATTGTCCAGTAGTAAACAATAAGCAAAGCTACCATACGTTCTATTAATAAGCTTGGAATAAATGGCCGTCATGTCTAGAAATCGATCAGATATGTAGCAATATAGTCTAGAAATACATCTTTGCTTTACCTCGACTGGTTGTCGTTTTCAAATGCTCTATTCATGGCTCGTAGTTAGCTACGCTGTGTATTTTTACTCTATAATACAAATGTAGCCACTGATCGTGCTTAAAGACACTGTCTCTATATAAAGGCAGTAGTACACAATTCCTGGTCATTATTATGGCAGCATTGCACGAAGTGGTACAAAACAAACAACAACAATTTTATTTCACACATACCTTCCAACTACAACAGTAGATACAATGTCAGTTAATTAGTTAAAGTAAGAAATAAAGATACTTGCCCACCGCTATAGCAAAAAAGGCTAATCGAGGCGGGGGAGGGGGGACTCCCTTACATACGCTATAGAGGTATGTGCTGCCCGATAGGTTAGGGTTTTTGTGGTGCTCAGTCCTTAAATAGGGTATTCTTTTTGGTATTTTTGGTATTGTGGTCCTTAGATATTCCTTAGATAGGGTCACTAAATTGCAGTATCCACCCCAACATGCAAAACGAAAAAGATATGGTCTGTTAAAACTGTACTACACGCCTGAATACACATTTTAAAGTTTAACAAAGCGATTATAGGACATTTATAGTTTGTATTGCCATACGTGCGCTCCTCACTCCCACACAGCCGTCAGGGGGCAGCCGTTATTTGGGTTATTTGGGCCTTATAAAGGGTATTAAATCCCGATTTTCTATCCTTAAATAGGGTCAGGGTTTAAGAACCTTAACGGCACACACCTATCCTAAATTGTCGAGAGTACCCCCTGGGGGGGGGGGGGGGGGGGGGGGGGAGGGGGGAGATTAATACAAACTTAAGTTAACAAAAGAAAACAAAGTAGCACCGAAGAGAAAGTAAATCCAAATAGCAATATAGGAACAGTGCATTAAAGATTTCTTATCTGACCAACTAATCACTAAACCAAACTGCCTCCACAAAACTGATCAGAAATTTGAGCTGTAACACTCACCAGCATGCCGTCAGTGCACTGTAAAAGAGCTGGGGACCATTGTTGACATCCTTGAGACGCACGTTCATCCTGAAAGGACTGAAAGTCTGTCCACTTTGGAAATCTAAACAATAAAAACTATTAGTTATATATTAACTAGTACATTGAGTATTATTACAAATTATGTTGCTCATCTCATGTCTGAAGAAGGAGGAGGAGGTGGTTAGGGGTTGGGTGAATGTATAGCAAAAACTTGTCTCAATTTGTGTATGTCTCTGACATCTCCCCACAATTGTTTATAATTTAAAACGATCTCTTTCAAACTTTCTGATTGAAATGTGTAAATAAGTTTGGAAATGGATGTTCTGATTCTCAAATCACAAAAACAAACATAGTGCAAAATTAAACAATTAAGTAGATAAACAAACAAATTAAAAGAAATAATTTTTACTAAGAAAACTCTGCATTTGGAATGCATTTTTGATCCTTAAAAAAAAACAGTCAACCCAACCACTCAAACAAAGGATGGTATCCCTGTGTCTCACCTGCAAAAGCGTAAGAGCTCATACATCTGAGGCCATCCAATCTTGATTTGCCGTGCAATAAATTTTGAAGCTCCATCTGCTGGTGTGAACCACTATAATGAAACTATCTACTATTAATGATCGATTCCAAAGTTACATACACCAAAATAAAGGGTTTTTATATGAACAAGGCAAAAATGAGAAAGAAGAGCTACAGGTTCAAATAAACAAACCCAAACTTTTCATTAACTTGGGGGGTTTAAGTGTGGAATGGAAAATCTAAGACTCTCTAAGATGCTCCAGACCCTTTTTTAAAATCTGTGCCAGAGACATCCAAGCCCTAGACTCAGTACTGTAGAATTTCAATCCAACACTGCTCGATAACTTTCACTGAAAGCTTAAAGGCCCACCTTCACCCGGTCGTTTGTTTTTGTTTTGAAATGCTCCATTGTTTATACGCGTGATCTGATTGGTTGCACGCATTCAAGCGTGAATTTCGTGTTACACAAAATTCAGCACAGAAAGTGATCACGGCGCGCGCAGCATTTTGGTTGAAAGTGGGCCTTTAACATTATTTTGACTAAGACTGCTCGGGGTCATGCCAAATTATCTTCAACGAAATTTACATGTAAATTTAAGGTAACATTTCTGCGATTCAGTGGTCACAGGTCAAGTTATAATAATAATAATAATAATAATAATAATAAAAATAATATTTTAAGAGGAGGCCTCCAATCACCTAAAGGTGGTTTTCAGGAGGGTCCTCAACTTTGACATTTAAACACAGTCCAGGCTAATTCTGTTGAGCCCAATAGAATCTAAAAATAAATATTATGACTTTATTTCCAAATTTGCAGTAAAGACTGAATAACACTGATTGAACGACTGAAAGATAATAATTATCATAACAGGATAAAAAACTAGATATAGAATTAAAAGTAAAATTTGGATATTTACAATCGATTCATGCTATCATTATACATTTGCATAGCTGAGGGAATAAAACTGCAACAAAAAGGCCTGCAGGTTGTATGACACAGGTCTTCTAGGCCGAACTAAATAATTGAGTTTGTGGGAGGGAGACACCATGTTCAAGAAAAAGCAATAATTATTGTAAAGAGCAAGATGGTGCACATCAAGGAATGGAAGATTGGCCTTGACTAGTGTATCTGTCTAAATACTTCATTGCTGTGAACATGATCTTAAGTCCTTTCTTTTGTTTGCTCAAAATTGGTCACTCGGGTACTGTGGAGGGCTGAAATGCCACTACTCAGATGCATATTCTAAGTTAAAGATGGATTGAACGCTGGAGATGTACACAGGGAGAAGTACAGTACATCAATGGGCAAGGCACTTCTCTGGATACATTAGTCTCAACGGCAAGATTTGGAGTGTCTGATAACATTTAACACACCCAGGCTAGCTCTGTGTATGAAAAGGTCATCTGCATGGAGGCTAGTGTTTTCCTTTATGATTTGAATTTTGCAAAAATAAATGATCAACATAACATTGAACAAGCTTAACAGGGATGGTAAGTTTTATATATATTCACAAATAATACCGAAACTTCTTAAAGTGCCCCTGTGATCAAATTTTTGATTTTGATTTTTTTACATTTCCGTGTACTATTAGACTTTCTTACTCTCGGAAATAAATGTTAAAATAAAATGACTTCTGATGTTCATAATGAATTGAAATTTGGCAAGATGAGTAAGAAAGTCTAATTGTACACGAAAATGTAAAAAAATGAAAATCAAAAATTTGATCACAGGGGCACTTTAACAGTATGAGAGTCAGCTCCTACAAACTTTCAACTCAAGATCAAAGAGGCCCTCCACATTGAATGGGAGCGACCCTCACTCAATAAACAGCTTAAACATGTTAATTTGACACTTCTACTTTAATTAATTTATATTTTTCACTACTCCTTTTTGTATCCTCTTAGTTTTATGTAATTTGTTTTACTTTTCTTCTTGTAATTCTAAAGCCACATTGTTCAATTACTGTTTCGTATCCCCTTCAGTATTATGTAATATCAGAAACAATATGTCATTAGCTACATTGTTCAATATTGATTATTGTAATTTTCTACCACTTGTTGTATATGTATATGTTGTGGTTCAAATATTTCTTTGGTTTAAAAATTTTCAAACCAGTTTAATTTTTATTTCTTTTGTCTCAGATTCATTATCATAATTATTGTGAGACAAAGGAAAACAAAAATCAAACTGGTTTGAAAATTTTCAAACCAAGTAAAAAATTGAACCACAACACATATATTTTTCCACAACTTGTAACATCCCGAAACTGATGATGTATACGGTTGTATCCGAAACATGTTTTTCAAATTCAAAAGTGTGTGCATTTTTCTTAAATGTTAAAAAAAATAACAATTATAATAACGTTCGGTACCTCTGAATGAGTCATTTCCTTTTCATCAAGATGTACAGCAGGTTCTTTATCAAGGAAACAAGTATAAAACAAAGTGTCATATCGCCTTGGAAGATGGGCAGGTGTCAGCCAGTTAGACCATTCACTAAGGGACCACACATCAGGAACACACTCCAATGTCCTGAATATGTGAAAACGTAAGAGAGTGAGACTCAAATGAAAAGGGGGGAAGGGGGGGGGGGGGGGGGGGGGGGTGAGAGGGGGGATTAGGGTTTTCAAATGACGAGCTCTCTCATGATTGGCTCTTTGCATGTTGTGGGTTTCCGTGTCTCGCCCATGTCGACTGTTGACTCAGGGTTTCGAAATTCAAAGCATATAGCAGACTTTTGTGCATAAGCGTTTCTTTTTTTCATGGACAGCTTTCCACAAGAGGTCGCAAATGTAAATTTCTAATGGCTCGGCTTTGGGAGAAATATCTAACGAAGAAGAATAAACTATGAGAATAAACTCTGAGGAACTAAAAACAATTATTGCAAGATGCCACTATTCCAGTATAGACCATGACTTTTGCATAAGACTTGGATCTTAGACTCTTTTAGCCATGATGAAGAAACACTATCTCGCAAGTTATGCTAACCGCAGACTTGTGCTCACATTAAATCATGGACTGTGAAATGAACTGCTCCTAATCAGCGAATAATTCCTACTTAAGCAGCTACTACTGATCTTGCAACTCTTTGAATAATGAAAGTGAGCCAAAAAACCTCCATTGTTATGCCAAGAGCTAGCAAACAAACGGCATATTAAACTACATATTCTAAACGGCTCTGGAAAGTACAAAAATTCCTCCTGTCAGTATCACAGCTAGAGATTGTTTCCTAAGACCAAAGAAACGACAACATTTAGAACAACAGGCCTGTTATATCTTTATTTTGATCTAAAAGGAAAAATCTCTCAGGCACGTACTTGGGGTCTACAAGATTAATATTCTAAAGCTGGGCTAAACTGCTTTTAGCAATGAGCGGGATTTGTGCTAGGCCTGTCACCTTTTATAACAACAAACGTGGTCTCCCAACAGTACTCGCCATTTGTTTGACACTACAAATTGACACTAAACTACATTGACACTACACTACAAGCCCGAGCTAATTGATCAAAATAACATAAAATAACAAACGCTGATCAAATATATAGATCAAAAGCAAAACTATAGTAACTAAATAATTTATTTCTAAAAATTAAAAACTGAAATGTAATCTTAACTGATTTTAGAAGTAACTCGAGAATTTTCAAGTGCATCAAATTCAATCGTTGAAGAATTGGGCGTGTAATGCATTTTGGGTGGTACTGGACCTTTAAAATTGCTCAAATTGTTTTTAAAATATTCACATGTGTAAGATCCATACACTGTACTCTTGAAATCAGTGAAGTGTATCCCCTGGGTGGCTGTTGTAATGAGGTTAAACTGTATTATGTCATACCTGCACATTGTTAAAAACTTGTTAGCATCCGCATGGACAGCTTTCCTCCAGCTTTGAATGTCATCTGTGCTTAGATCATTCCAGTGTGCATCAGTGACACTTTTCAGTAACAAGATACCAGACTCCTCAAATGTTTCTCTGATTGCACATATTCTAAATGCAATATCACTTGGGATGTCTGTGGTTGATTTCTTTAGCACAGGAGGGCGAGGTCCTTGAATGTTGACAAGAGAAGTGAAGTCTTTACCAAACTTGGAAAATGATTGCTTAAACAGTTCCATCCACTCATTTGAAAAGTCAGCATTCTTCTCAATTATACCACCAGGGAATACATATACACTTGGCTGATGTTTTTATTTTGAAATAAGAAATAAAACTGATATTAAACCAGCAAAGTACAGGTGAAGTATTTGAACAATGCAAGGCAAGTGAGTGGTGCTTAATAACCCTGTCTCTGTAACACAAAGCAACTGAGTATTACTGTACTATTTAACAGATCACAGTAAGTTTCAGTTTTTTTTTATACAAAACATGTAATTAGTAATTCCTTTATGTAGTCATATCTATTTTGTAATAGTTATTGTAATCTGTAATTTTATTTACCATAAGATTATCTCTGTATATTGTAATACGTTTTTGTTAAACCGGGTTCCACTTAAGGTGGCTGAACACAGTTTGCGCGCGCTCTTCAATTTCAGCTGCTTACGTGAGTCAGCGCGCGCAAAGTTTTGAGAAAAACAAACGTGGCGCCTATTCAGCGATCATTTTATTTTGCTCAGCGTGGATCGCGAAAGTGTTGTTTTTCGTCTTAAAATGAAACAATTTGTTGTTTGTAAAAATGTTTGTTGAATCAATAGATAATGTATAGAACCACTGAAGAAATACACTGCCTTTTTGGTCGTTTTTGTCTTTGGATCGAGAACCCAGTCAAATGCAACGCATGCGCAGTTGACCAAAAAATTGTGACTGGATGTTTTGGCGACTTTCCTCGGAAACGTGCTGATTTCTACGAAACCACTCATTAGAATTTCACGAAATTTGGCACAATAATAGTTCCGAATATGCCGAACTCAACTGATACCAAAAATTTGAAATCTAACAGAGGAGATTTTTACAAAACGCAAATATATTAAACAACAAATTACGGAAGATCCTTCTGTCAAAATTACATGAGACTAGTGTTAACATGCGAATATTTTTACGAGTTTACTAGAGACAAATGATGGACAAAATCTAATGACTAGATTTTCTGAAAATAAACGAAACCAAATATTGCAGGCTGATTTCCAATCGACCGTGTTGCCATGGCAACACCCTAAACGCTCAACAAAAATATCAAAATATAAAGCTTGTTGCTTAATCTTATACCTCGCCAATTTTGGGCGCCCAGTCGTAAGTGGTTTTAAAATGACAATGAATGATGCATAGGTGCAGTGAAACTGTGTTCAGCCACCTTAAACTAGACTGCAAAACAGTCGGGGGTTTTTTCCGCTGCTTCGCTCGCAAAGGTGCAAGTGCCGAAAGCATCTGAAGCGTGGATACCCGCGCGCGAAGCACGCGAGCCTTACACGCCCATAGGGCGTGTGCGTCTCTCTCCAGTCCCACTCTCCATATTCACACTTGCTCTAGCCTGCAAAGCTGGCGGTTTTTTTCTTGGCGAGCGCGATAATTCGCGAGCGGCAAAGCCGTGAGAAACCGCCTGCTCGGTTTCGTGGGCTTTTTGAGTAGCCGCCCCCTTTTGACCTTTTTGACATCTTTTGGTGGATACAATTACCCAACCAATCACAGGGCGCATCGTAATACGAAACTCCATGTAAATTACGATCGCGCGAAAAATCGCGGCCTACACTGGCGGGCATTCAACAACAAAAACTCCATATTAAGTTCCTTTGATGGCGAACGGCGATACCCCGAAAAAAACTCTCAAGGGAGGGAGAATCCGAAAAGCACGAATGATAATTGTAGATTGTGCTGTTTCCCCCTTGAAAATTAAATACGGTGAATTTCAGAAATGCTGTGGCTAAATGTCCCGGCAGTCAGAAATTTTCACAAAATTTTCACTGAAAGGCTCTTTCAAACCTTTTGAGACTATTCGATGTTCATTTAGAAATGTCAAGCGATTCCCAAAATTACTTTGATTTTCCAGTTGACAAAATATCCAAGCTTGGGCATACTATAAGATCGCTATGTTCTCGACATTTAGAATATTTCTGCCGAGACTCGCAGTCAGAAATTTTCACAGAATATCGACTGAACATCTCACTCAAACCTCTTAGGAGTATTCAAAGTTCGTTTAGAAATGTCAAGCGATTCCCAAAATTATTTTGCTTTTCCAGTTGACGAAATATCCAAGCTTGGGCATACTATAAGATCGCTATGTTCCCGACACTTAGAAAATTTCTGCAGACTGCCGGGCACGGTCTCAAATAGACTAAATGCCCGGCAGTGACAAATTTTCATAGAATATTTCGTCAACTAGAAAAGCAAAATAATTTTTGGAAGTGCTTGACATTTCTAAACGAACATCGAATACTCTCAAGAGGTTTGAAAGAGCCTTTCAGTGAAAATTCTATGAAAATTTCTCACTGCCGGGCATTTAGTCTATTTAAGACCGTGCCCGGCAGCCTGTGCAGAAATTTTTTAAGTGTCGATAACATAGCGATCTTATAGTATGCCCAAGCTTGGATATTTCGTCAACCGGAAAAGCAAAATAATTTTTGGAATTGCTTGACATTTCTAAACGAACATCGAATACTCTCAAAAGGTTTGAAAGAGCCTTTCAGTGAAAATTTCTGACTGCCGGGCATTTAGTCTATTTGAGCTCTGAGACGCCACAGGGTTCTTCCATGGCAAGCACAAACATTGTGAAGATTAAACTCTTTCCAAAACCTGTAGGCAAAATGGCCATGACATCTCTTCCATAAAGTAGTTTTTTACGGCTATTTCCTGCTCTTTCTTAAGAACGATTTCTTCTCGTCGACTATTGAGAGATGCCAAAGCTTTGAACAACGCTTCGTCTACCATTTTGATTTTGGTTTTCGCGTGGCAACTCTAGTCTCCCTTGGGAGATCGCATAACCATTTGATTGACGTGTTTACGTTTTAGAACCAATCAGACAACCCGTACGCCGGCGTACGGACTACTCAAAAATCCCATGAAACCGTGCAGGCGGTTTCTCACGGCTTTGCCGTTCGAAACTCATAACTCGCGGCTTCGCCGCTCGCGAATTATCGCGCGCGCCAACAAAAAACCCGCCAGCTACGCAGGCTACACTTGCTCCAGACCTTTCATTCAAAGACCGCACAGATTCGTATGACCAACACAAAAAATACGACTGTTTTGCAGTCTACACTTACATTTATTGTAAACCAGCTCTAGCTGAATGGACAACCTTGTCTAATTAAATATTGATTATAAATAAATGAATAAATAAATAAATATGACAGAGGCCAAAGCTTATTGAGGCCATTGATAATGTTGTAGCATTCCCTAAATGTTATTTTGCAACGAGGTCTTCCCTTCTTTTTCTTCGGGATATTTTAGTTTGCTTTCTGGTCGATGAACAAGGTAAACAAGGAGGGACCATGCAGTTTACTTACCATAAAAGCGCTTTTTGTGGCCCGTTTAAGCAATAGAACCCTGTAATCAAAGTGGCCATTAAGTGTAGCGTTTCGAGCAACTACAATTAAAGTGGCGGCATTCCGTATAACGGTTTTAACAGCGTTCATCTTCGTTTTGTTTTAATTATGTTGGATTGGCGGACATATTGGATTCGCCTGGCCTGGACACTAAGCTCTCGATCCATCCCACTCTTCACACGCTTTGAAAATAGGTCCGTGAAGCGTACGAATGTGTAGTCATGTAGCAGAGTCCAAAAAATGATTTTCGCTTAACTTTTTTAGTAGAAGCAGGAAACAGGGCTTAAAATGTTTGTCCTGTGGTCCTTTTTAAGAATTTTTCTGTTTCCCACGTTGATTCTAACTGATACTGCGGCAATTATTAAAGGGGGTGTTTCGCTGATAGCCTCACTCCTGTTGCATAAAAAAAAGGCTGGACAAAGGATCTTCATAACTGACAGAGCAAAATACAGCCAAATTGCACAGTAACCATCACAAATGTTTAAATAAGGCCACCAACCATGTAAATTCACAGAGCTTACAAACCATTTAAAGTGCATATGAACCGAAAATTCTTTTTGCGTAGTTATAAAATTTAGCCTTTGAAACACACGATTCCAAAGTTTGACAGGTTTAGGGTAAAAATTGTTGAAGTTACAAGCGCTCAAAGTTGTGCGATTATACCCTAAAAATGGTCACAAAATTCAAGGGACTGAGGTCGAGTTGTGACGTAATGTTGGTTGCAAAAGTTTGTTTACGCTCAGTGACTCCCAGTGAGTTCTTTCCGCTACGGAGGATTTAAGAGGGAAAAGATTCAGAAATGGATAGCTTGTCTAAAGTTTCAAGCAACCATGAGGAAGTTGAAAGCGACGAAGATGAAGATGTGGAGGTCTACAGCCAAGTTGCACTGTATCAAGACGAACTTCTTTTCCTGCTTACTCTCCGCCATACTAGCTGTACCAGATTGATCTGAACTTGCAACCAACATTACGTCACATCAAGTGACATTTTGATATTTTGGCCGCGCGATTTAAAAATCCTTTTTAGGCCAAACTAGGGTAACTTTGAACTCTTGTAACTTCAACAATTTTTACCCTAAACGTCTTAAACTTCGGAATCCTGTGTTTCAAGGGGTAAATTTTATAACTGAGTAAAAAGAATTTTCGGTTCGTATGCACTTTAACGACAATAACCATCCACACTCGTTGAACAGTTACAATTTCTCTGTAACGCATCCTTAACTGAAAAGGCCAGCTGTCCATGCTGATCGCAGTTAGATCAAATTAAATTGGGAACAAGGCAATGTATGAACTGGTTGTGTGTTTCGGAACCTGAATCAGGTTTACATTGGCAGAACATATAGATCCATTCGGTTAGTCGTTGGTCATTTATTACAGTACTGCTTCGTTCCGATCCTTTATGCGTAATACAAATGTTTTTTTTTTGTCCATCTGTCGACAAAGCAAATCTTCATTTTTGACAGAAATTGAATTTTTCATTATTTAAAAAAACGATTGCATGTCGTATATTGTAAATTAAACTCACCTATTTATTTATTTATTTATTTATTTATTTATTCGTTTTTGATTACTCAAACGGGATTGATAACGTGTTCAATGATAGCAATAGTTGAAATACAAACTTATATTTATGCATGAAAATGATTCTGACATTATCTCTAATTAGCAGAGGGAAATTTGTTATTCTTTTTTTATAAAAGAATAATCAAAAATTGAAACATTGATATACAAAATTTAGTTTAGAACGTTTCTCATCTGAAGACATCCCCGGGGGGACCCCCATTTAAAAATGATGGGGGTGCTCGTCGGAAATTTTTGAGCAACGCACCCTAAAAGGTACCAGAATCTTGTTTGATGGGTGAGGCTCAAATGAATTTTTACCCTTAAGAGGTACCAATTCTAAAACAACACGTCATATTCTGTCATATTTTTTCGGCTTTATCCCTAAAGGGTACCGCGTTAATTCTAACTGTGGTCACTGTAGATTTAAGTACCCTAAGCGGTACCAATCTGCAAATTTTTTACGCCGTAAAAGGTATGAGAACCCCCGTCATTTTTATATGGGAGTCCCCCCATCGGGAAGACATCTACAGACCAACCATTTATTCATAATAATGGTAAAGCTTTCAGCTGTAATTTTAATTTCGCAAATTCAATTATTTCAAATAATAGAAATTGCCCTCCTCGCTTCGCGATTTGGGCAATTTCTACAGCAGCTTCTGAAAACACGCGCGATATTAATCCTTAATTCCAGGCTTAACTAATCAATGACATCAATGTAATCAATGAGTAATCAATGGGTAATCAATGAGTAATCAATTGATTACTCATCGAGTATTCCCAATACTCAATGAGTACTCAATAACTAATCAATGACCCACAAAATTTTTGGTCATTGATGTCATTGATGTCATTGATTAGTCATTGATTTGCATTAAAAGAGGTGTTGACAGGCCAGACACGACTCATAAGATCGTGATAACGTGGAGCGTGACCTTTAGAGTTTTGCTCTAATAAGTATATCCCCCAAGGATTTTTTTTGTGTGAGATAAAGGGAGGTTCTTTGTATATTTCTCTTAGCAATGGTTGGTTTTGAATTAAATGCCATTTGCTCATTAGATGTTTCAAGATTAGGCAACGCCGGGTGGTACGTTGTTACGAAAGGCAGAATTCTTTTTCGCACATTCTCCTTTTGCTGCAAAGATGACTTCCGTTCATTGAATTTTACCTCGGAAATTATTTTCTCAATGAGATTGTGAGTGTAGCCTCTAGCACGGAAGACCGCGGGCTGTCGCCCTTTTCTCCTCAGTGCCACGCGCGAGAGCACACATTTGTAATTATGCAAATTGCTCTGTAATCGCGGTAGCCTGCAGAACAGGCGTTATTTTTTTAAGCGTTTCAGGCGAGCGCGGCAGGCAAGCGCGAAGCGCGAGGCGAGCGCTGAGCGCGAGGGGAGAAAAAAATAACGCCTGTCCGCACACCATTGTTTGTGCCCTTCCGCCCCCATACACACCCCAAATCACCAACCAATCAAACGCAAATGCAAAACGGCCTATTTTGGCCCCATATGGTGCGAGAGCCAAACCGACCACCGGCGAAGGTATAAAATGTCCTGATGGTTCTGCGCCGAACATACGCCAGCTACTCAAAGACCTCAAAAGAAAGCATTTGCAGAAGACTTGCAGATTCTGGTGTCCGAAACTGTGAAGCGTTCCAGTTCTGTGACAAGTTTTCGGCAACCCATTAGGAGAAGACCGTAAAGGAGCCAAGATCTGTGAAATTTTATCCCAGCTTGGACTTCATGTCGAAGAGTCACACGCGTAAAATGGCAAGCACGCACGACTTTACATGTAACCATATGCTTTTTAATGCCATTTGCTCCTTCTATTTGTTTTAAACGAGTGTACATTTAGCTTGTTTTGGAGGATTTTGGTGCCGACCGATTGAACTTTTGTAAAAAATGCCGCGTGCATGCAATGGACGGAAGGTCAAATCCGTCTATTGTGATTTCCTGTAGTTTTTGTTCTCGATAAATTATGAGCATTCTTTTTTTCATTGCGGTTAGAGTGTTGCTTTCGGCATGTTAGTTATATATACGAACGATTTTCACTTCTTCTTCTCTGAAATGACAGGATCTGAAATGAGATGTCGCCCTTGCATGTCTATCTTCTTTCTTGCTATGTTTTTGTCACGCTGGGCCCAGCTATTTTAGTTTTCGTAGGAATTGTCACGAAAATCGATCTTTAGATTCAAGCTTAGCAGAGAGAGATGTAGCTTTAAAAGTTAGCCATTTATTTTGTAGAGAATTGAAGTTTACGTGAGGTTTGTGAATTGAAGTTTACGTGAGCTGTGATTTTATTATCGGTTCCGCTTCGTCGGTCTAGTGTCTGTTTTGTTTACGCCGTTATTATGTGTCATACCATTCTGATCACATGATATCGAGCAGCCAATTGGATAGCCGCGTTCATATATGAACGCCGGAACAGCACGAACAATGGTGTGCGGACAGGCGTTATTTTTTCTCCCCTCGCGCTTCGCGTTCGCCTCGCGCTTCGCGTTCACCTGAAACGCTTAAAAAAATAACGCCTGTTCTGCAGGCTATAATCGCGGCTTCGCCGCTCGCTGCTCGTATGTCATGCCATTCTCGGATCGATCGCGCTCGACTTTAAAGAAAAATAAGAGACTGCTCGCAGTCTACTAGCACGGAGGCGTGCTTTGAAGTTGTTGATATTCTCACTGAATTTCGCTCCACCTTTTCTGAGCCCTTTTCTGACCCCTGGTGGGTGGCAGGAAGAGAAATGGGTGTACTAGAAGGTCTCTGTTGGTTTAAAATGAGTAATCAATGACATCAATGAGTAATCAATGACCCACAAAATTTTTTGGGTTCGATTAATCATTGATTACTAATTGAGTATTGGCAATACTCAATGATCAACTGATTACCCATTGATGTAATTGATCATTGATTAGTTATGCCTGGTTAATTTTACTCGGGCCCATGCGATCACATACACTAATATCAAGTCTATATTTTGCCGTCCACTTCCTCTTGAAAATATTAATTTTCCGTACGCTACTATGTACATTACAAATCCCCTCTGAATCCTTAGCCTATACCAGACTATGTTCAACCTGTCAGCTGCATTTTGCAACCCTTATCCCAGACTCGCTATTTTTCAGAAACTCTTTAATATCTTTATACCACTGATCACTTTCCCGCCAAATAATACCCTATTCCAGACCAAAACGCTCCGATTTCTATACTCTATTCCAGACTAGACTGCTTGAAAAACATATCCTTCACAGCGCCACATACCCATAGAGCTTAGATATGAGAGTACCCCATAGACAAGTGGTGAACCCTAAGGTTTACTCGGTTCTGATTGGTTTCCCTTTCAAGGTGACGCTGGTAATAATGATGGAGTTGTGTTATGGGCAAAAAGGACACAAGAACGCCAAAAAACATAACGAACCAAGGGATCGATTGGACACCAAAACCCCATGTGGTGAAATTTTCGCTTAAGTTTTAGCCTAATGCTAACCAGATCTGGAGAGTGTTTAGCCCTTTCACTCACAGAGTCAATTATAAAGAGAGGTAGTGTAGTTCTAACTTTTCAGACAAAATGCTATGGTGTGATCAGTCATGAAACCTGAGCAGACATCTACACCTAGAAATCCTTTATATGCTGTGTGCCTGCAGTCTTGAACCGCTTGTAAAACTAGTTTGCTAAACGGTATTTGTTTTGTATTTTTATTAACTTAGTAATCCTATCATAGTCACGGCTCTCAGGAAGAGCACGATAAGCATGAAGAAGGGAGACGCCGTGTTGAAATAAAACCGATTATGTATGTCTGTAGGATTTCAACCACAGATTCAAATTCAGATTCAAAAGTTCAAATTCAGATTTAAAAGTTATAAACACATTTTAATTCAAATCAGACATGATAAAACACAAAATATATACCTATGGGATCTTCAGCAACAGATCACTTTTCAGAGGTACGTTCCTATGGGAATTAAACCGGTTTCGCCCCCAGTGGAGTTCGCACGGAGTTTGTTCACTGAAAAGAAGAAATTCGGGATTTTTCTCGAATTATAATCTTCTCCACTCCAAAGCAGAGTTGCAGCTTCCTTTGCTAACACTCTCATAAGCTTTGGTTTTATTTAGACTGATTAAATAGGCTCACGTTTCGAGCTCTGGTCCTTCGTCAGAGCGAATCTCTTCACTTTGACGAAGGGCTAGCGCTCAAAACGCCAGCTTTTTAAATCTCCTTACGGTGGTCAATTTACCTTGTCAACTCAGTTGATAGATAAAACCGAAATTTTCATGTTTCACTCCCCCAGTGACACAACACAACAGTTTCTTTACAACCTAACCCCTATACTCACTCTCGTTAGCGACCAGCTTCCCTAGGTGACCACCCTCACAAAACCCCGTATACTAAAATTCTCAGTAAAACGCTGTAATTAAAAGCTAACGTTAAGTGACTAGCTCTAGTTAGCATTAGATCTGAACATCCACCAACACCACCTCGGACATATATTATAATATTTAACTATTATAGCGCGAAAGCGCGCGTGATAACGCCTAATTCTTAGCCGACGAGGCCACAGGCCGTGTCGGCTAAAATTAGGCGATATCACGCAAGCTTGAGCGCAATAATAGTTTTATAATTCAACACATTGATAACAAAGCACAGTTTGAAGAAAAAATATCGAGGCCGGTCCGTCATTTTTTTATTCTCTTATCAAAATGCGAAATTTACCTCCATCGTTGGATATACGTCATGTAGACATAGCGTATATCGATAACTTTTTGACCATATTTGGGCAGTGTATCAATGTGTTGAATTATAAAACGTAATGTCAACACTTAGAATATTATTTTCAATAAATTTTTAAATGTAAAAAAGAAAGTCTAAAATCCCTACTCAGGATTGAACCTGTGACCTCAGCTAGGTTTAGGTTTACTAAGCCTACACTACCAGAGTACCCAACCACCTAGCTTCTCGAGTTGTTTAGGGCCTCAATGTAACTTAACTGCTTGCCCGAACGTTAACTTAAAGCTAACCAGTCAATCCGTTATATAAGTGTCAATAAGGTGTCCGAGGTGGTGAAGGTGGATGTTATCTCATGCTAACCCAACCACGCTTTCCAAATCCTCAAGATGGTCGTATTACGAGAGCTTTGACAACTAAAATGTGTAATGCTGAAGAGTAATTGTTATGCTTGCTGCTTCTATTCGTGAAGTATTGCAATGTTACCTTGTATAAAATTAACATACACTCCTCGCGTATGGTTTCCGGAGATTTGAAGACATTCCAAAAAACGCTCAGCTTCAACTTATGATTTTACTGACCATGATAAATCATATTCAGGACTTAGAGCACTATAAATGATCCAGTATTGCGAGAAACACCATAAACCACAACTCTGCTCCACAATATTTAAAGATGCGGTTGTAATTCTTTGGCGAGTTCTTGGATTCTAACTGGATCAGTCACTGGTAAACACTGTCCATGAGGGAGCGTAACATTGCAAATTAAGCGGTAAGGAGTATGCTCCCAGAGAAACATTCGATTAAAATTTCCTTCATTGGAGTTACATTGTTCTATTGTTCCAGAGTATTCAAAAATTGGAATTTGTCCAGTGCTGCTGTTGGATAGTTCATCTAAAACTCTGTCATACTGTGATGGATAAAGGTCATCATGTGGATATAATTCCTGAAAAAGACAGATAGCAATATTGTTGTCTTTGTTGGTATAACAGTATTATATGACTGTACATTGTACCTTATGAGTATGATGGCTTACCGGTACTCATTTTCCCTCTAAATGAACACCTCCTTTATGGGGACTTTTGAACTACATGCCTCAAAGTGTATTCTCTTTGAATTGACGGTACTTTATAGATTTCAATGAAGAACATTTCATAAAAGACTCATAATATTTCATTTTTACCTAAATCAGCTTTATATTACCCTGGGTACCAGTGGTTCTCTCGCGGCATACTCGCGTGAGAAGTTAGAGCTGGCCAAAGATGGACAAAAGAGGCATGTAGTATGAGAAAGATGAGAGAGCGAGAGAAGCCTCTGGCACCCAGGGTAACTTTATCCTGAAGAATAAGTGAAAACAGAAAAAAATTAAAGATTTGCTTTGGCCACACTTGTCAACTGTCGCACTCCCTTTAAACTGATCCATTCAATAGAATGCATTTCTCACCAGTATTCCATCAGGACATCGTAAAACAACAGAAAGAAATTGTTCACATCCTAGCAATGCTCGTTTATCTTGAAAGGATTGAAAATCTGCCCACTTTGGAAATCTGCACAAAAATATATAACCAAGATTGTTAGTATACAGTATTACTTGTGATCTCACAAAAACACTGCTCTTCAATTATTAATTATTGAGAGCCTCAAATTAACACAGCTTGATAAAAAGACGTCCTTTTATGGCCCCAACGATTAAGGTGCAAAGCATGAAGCCCAAAAAAATATTGACTATGATTGTCTTGCACTGCAGGTATCTACAGACATCCTTTTACAGTTTCTCACACTAAACATTTCAACACACTTTCAATAAATAAGAAAACTGAATAAACACTGTATGGCCTTTCAGTTAAATGTACCTAAGCTACTGTAACTAATGCTCTCCAAACTGAAGATTTTGAAAAGACGGCAAGATAATTCTTGCATGAGTAATTTGGCATATATAGATACATGTAAACTTACTGTAACCTGCCTTTGAAAGACTTGGAGCATTGCAAATATCAAGGAGAGTGAGACTTGTCTTTTCAATTGAATTATAACAATAACATGAAATTAAAGGGGGAACAAAACACAGAATTGATTGAAGCTACACTGTTGAGTCAAGGCTGAAATAACTAAGTACCGGTATGTAATAGCTGAGAAATATGGGAAAATGCTTTATACTTGACTTAGTGGAGTTCATAATTATAAGTTATTAAGATAGTTATCTAAGTTGAAGCTGACATAAAAACAAGCTCACTGGCAGAATCTTGACATCTCGTAAATCTGAGGTGTCGCAAGTTTGATATGTTTCTGTCTGAATTTTGAGACTGCTGAAGCTGGTGTCATCCACTGCAATGAAACTTACAATAAGAGTAACCTTTGTTTTTTCTTTACAACAACAAGTAGAAGAGATTTACGTTAGTGCATACCCACAGACCCCCTCCCCACTTCATTTTTAACTTGTAAATATGTCAATCCTTGAATGAGTTTTAACATGCGGGGGGGGGGGGATATGCACATTTTCACTTGGTTGATCAGCTGTAAACATTGCGCCTGCAATATGTCATGGTCAACTGCCTTATCCATGGATCGAGGCAGCATACTGGAGGGAAGGTAGAGAAGGGAGTTGGATGCAGGAGTTGGGGGGATGGTGAAGAAAAATGGCTAGGAAAGGGAGTGCGGAAAATTGGTTCTATTCTTTTCAAAAATTTTTAGAACAAGGTTGGAATGTACTAGTTTGCATCTCTTTGAATAAGAATAAAGCTCATTGTCCCAATGCCTAGCCTGCGAATACAGCCGCCTCTCATCACTCCCGGCTGCTAGGGGCGTTCGCGCGAACGCCCCTAGCAGCCGGGAGTGATGAGAGGCGGCTGTAATCGCAGGCTAGGCATTGGGACAATGAGCTTTATTCTTATTCAAAGAGATGCAAACTAGTATATTCCAATCTTTTGCAATCCCACACCTTACAGAGGAGAGGGAAGGGTCCAAAGGTTGTTTACATGCCTTAAATTTTTCTTTAAATTTCTACATGGGTTTTCATTTTGGGGAGCTAATGTTTTCAGTAATTGCTCATTTTTTCTTTAAAAACATTTGGCAACCAGGTTTGATATGCAAATTGAACAAAATATAGAGTTTTTATGGTCAAACTGACTGCTTTGCAAGTTTTCTTTTATTTATATCTTAACAATATTTTCTATTCTATTACTATTAGCATTTTTTAATGACTGATTAATTTTGGATCAATAGAACTGAATCTTTGGAAATCATAAAATCCAAAATGGCAGATTAAAGATGGAGGATGTCATGCATTATTTTACTCATATGACAGTATGACATTGACAAATGACCACCTTGACTTGAAGAGCACATTAGACAGGCTATCTATTGAAGATGACAATTCATTTTTAAAAACATTGTAACACAAAACTTATGGGGGTTTCAACAGCTCCCCCCCACCCATTTTCTTTTACCATTGTTCCGAACCGAAAGTTCCTGTTCCTGTTTGTAGAATAATTAAGATTTTTTTGGATGCTGAACACTGGGAACTAGTTTAAGTTTGCAGGGTCTTGGAACCCCCCGAATACTGTTTACCATGTGCTTTTGAATCGATCGTTCGAAGAAATGTGTTGTGTTTAGTTGTTAAAACATCGTGTAATTTTCGTTCATATTGGACAATAAACCGCTCAAAGACATGGTCCTTCGAGCCGGATGAACATTATCGAAGATTGTTTGAAGATACGAGCAGAAAGGAGAGTTGGACCTCCGTTTGTTGTTGTGAAGAATTTGGTCAAGTTGGTCTTCGCATTGCGGCGATTGGCGCCATCATCTTGAGGACTTTACGGAAACTCTGGTGGATTTTAAGGAACATTGTGACTATTCAAGGTTAGTCCAGTTTTGTGTCGAAATGTCGAAAGAGCTAGAAGCTATTAAGAAGAAGAGACGTTTTCTTAGAAAGTCCGTGACGGACGCTTTGAAGTCAGTTGATGACGCACTTTCACTCCCGGATAACCATGCGAGAATTCAGGTTTTAAAAGATAACATTACAAGGAAATGGAACGATCTACAAGAGGTACAGGCTTCCATGTGTACTCTTTTAGAAGAGTCAATGAATATGAAATACGTATGATTGAGTATATGGCCAAGATGACGCAGTACTTGGAAAGTAAACATGTCGCTAAGATAGGTACGGGGAGTGATTCGACAACCTCGTCATGCCCTAAGGTACAGGTCAAGCTACCGAAGATTGAACTGCCAACCTTCGATGGAGATGTTCTGAGTTGGCAGCCTTATTACCAGTCGATCAAAGTGTCAGTAGTTGATAATCCATCTTTAGCAGATGTTCAGAAATTAGAATACCTAATGAGATCATTAAAGGATTCGGCTGCCGAGGCAGTGAAGGGATTTGCAGTTGTACAATCGAATTATCAGCCGGTTTTGGCGACCCTGAAGGAAAGATTTGGCCATCTCAGGGTGATCCTTGATGCACATGTAAGATCTCTGATTCATTTACCACGCTTGAGTTCTGAAGATGCATTGTCCATGCGTAAATTCTATGATCAAGTAGTTGGACATGTTCGTTCTGTTGAATCTATGGGTGAGAAGTATAATTCTGAAACATTGGCTCCTGTTCTTGTGCCTTTAATTGTTGACAAGTTGCCGAAAGATGTTGTTGAAAAATGGGAACTAGAACTTGGGGATCATAAAGACCTTGGTAAAGAGGACTGTGTGGAAGTAAAAACATTGTTTGCCTTCTTGGAGCAATTGATAAGAGCGAAAGAGTCTTCACAGCCTCCCTCTCTCGACTCAAAGCCTCCTGCAAAGGATAGTCTTGGGAATCGTGGAACCTGTTTCAAGTTTAACCCTTCACGAAAGTCATCCACCTTTTCATTACCTGTAACAACTCAATATAGCAAGTGTGTCATTTGTCAGAAAAACCATGGTGTGTGGTCGTGCGTTAGTTTTCTGTCATTGCCAGTGAAGGAAAGGTTCAGAAAGGTGTTGTCTAAAGGGCTGTGCTTTCGGTGCCTTGAATTTGGTCATAGAGCCGAGGTGTGCCAAAAACCTTCTTGCAAATACTGCCAGGGTAAACATCACAGTCTCCTGCATTTGGATTCAGTCAAGCCTCACGAGGAAGAAGTCAAGACAAAAACCGCTGAATTACCATCCTCATCCTCAGGTCCTCCTGTGTCGTCTTCGGTTGTGGCAAGCTCCATTGCAGTCAAATCAGTGGGAAAGGTGATTGTGCAAACTGTACCAGCTGGTTTGTGTGGATCGAATGGGTGCTCAAAGGTTGTCAGATGTTTCTTTGATCCTGGTTCGCAAATGTCCTTTGTTAGGCAGAGTGTCGTTGATGAGATTGGTCTGGATGGGAAGAGTGTTAGGATTGCAGTCTCTGGATTTGGAGGAAAGCCAACTAAGGACACTTTGAGAAAGAGAATTGCTTTTACTGTGGCACCTGTTGACAAACCTGGAAAACCTCAATGTATTGAAGCACTTACTGCTCCAGTTATATGCCGACCAGCCGAAGCTGTGGATATTCATCCCTCAAGATGGTTTCATCTTCAAGACTTAAAGTTTCCTGAAGAATTTCCCAGAGGTGAGCAGGAGATAGATGTGCTCATCGGCATGGATTTCTATTATTCCTTTGTGTCAAGAGACATTGTAAGAGGTGGTTTCAATGAACCCGTTGCAGTTCGCACATCCTTAGGTTGGGTCTTCTGTGGACCAACAGGTGGTCATGACCAAGAATGTACTGTGTCTATGAATGTTCAAGTTTCTACTGAGGAACAATTGAATGAAACACTTCAGAAGGTCTGGAATTTGGAGTCCATTGGTGTCAAACCTGTTGAAAGTTCAGTTTCTACTACCAACAGTGAAGCCATGGTCTTAAAGAAGTTTGAAGACACTTTAACATACAAGGATGGTAGATATAAAGTGTCATTGCCATGGAAAGAGGATAACGTTGTATTGAAAGATAACTACAAGCAAGCAGAAAGTAGGCTGTACAACCTAGAAAAGAAGTTGCTCCAAGATCCAGCCAAAGCCAAGTCCTATCAAGAGGCCATTAACAAGTATGTGAAAGACGGTGTAGCAGAGGAAGTACCCTGTGAGCAAATTGCACCACCAGATGGGCGCCCTGTGTTCTACCTTCCACATCATGCAGTCATAAGAGAAGATAAGCAGACAATTAAGACAAGGGTTGTATTTGATGCATCTGCGAGGGATAGTAATGGTGTGTCTCTTAACAGCTGCTTAGAAGCGGGCCCTGCATTACAGCCAACAACATTGGTTGGGATCCTTTTGCGCTTCCGAAAGAATCAAGTGGGTATTATGGGTGATATTGAGAAGATGTTTTTACAGATTTGCTTGAAAGAAGAAGATAGGGATTCGCATCGTTACCTGTGGAGGGATCTGGACACTGATGCCATGCCTAAGATTTATCGGATGACAAGGGTCACATTTGGAGTTATTTCCAGTCCGTTTCTTGCCATCTGCACCATTCAAGAGTATGCAAGAAGATGTAAAGAAACATTTCCTGAGGCATCAGACGAAATCCTGAGGAACACTTATGTTGATGACTTTGCTTCAGGGAAAGATGAAGTGCACGAAGCACTGAAATTGCAGCGAAGTTCAACAGAGCTTATGGAGCAAGCAGCTTTCAATTTGACAAAATGGTCCAGCAATTCGCCTAGGCTTATGCAAGCCATTCCTGAGAAAGATAGAGCATCAGATAGTCTGATCAAGTTGGAGAGTGACCTACCAGGAGCCTATCCAATCATGAAAGCTTTGGGCTTAAGGTGGAATACGAAAACAGACAGCCTTGTCTTTATGATTGAAGTGGACTCTCTGAAGTTAAGATCGGAGTCATTGTACACAAAGAGAGAGCTAGCTTCTTTGGCGGCTAAGATATTCGACCCAATCGGTCTCATTGCTCCCTTTACAGTGAGGTCAAAGTTATTGCTTCAAAGTTTGTGGACCCAGGGTGTTGGTTGGGATGATGAAATACCTGTGGAAACCTCGATTAAGTGGATACAGTGGGTTCAAGAGCTTCCAGAGCTTGAGCAACTTCACATTCAAAGATGTTACACTGATTGGCCATTTAGTGAGCACGCTAAGGTGGAATTACATGCATTTGGTGATGCGTCGGAAGCTGCTTATGCCACTGCTGTTTATCTCAGAGTTGTTGTTGAAGACGGAAAGGCATCCACCAGTCTCGTGATGTCTAAGACAAGAGTGGCTCCTGTTCGAAAGATTACCCTTCCTCGTCTAGAGCTGATGGCTGCTGTGATAACTGCTCGACTATGCACCTATGTTAAAGATGCAATTGATTGTCCCATAAGCCGCATTGTCTGTTGGACAGACAATTCTTCAACCTTGCACTGGATCAGAGGATCAGCCACACAGTGGAAACCGTTCGTTGCTAATCGTGTTATTGAGATGCAGTCGCTGTTGGATCCTAGTGTTTGGAGATATTGCCCAGGATCGCAGAACCCAGCTGATCTACCTACCCGAGGCTTATCTGTAAGTCAGTTGAAAGAGAGTCGTTTGTGGTGGAAAGGACCCTCTTGGTTACAAGAGTCCGAAAGAGATTGGCCTGAGGACTTAAGGTCCAAATCTTCAAATGTAATTGTTGACATGGAGAGAAAGAGTAAAGCTAGTGTTAGTTGTGTTGTGCAACCCAAAGAGCCAGTTATTGACTTCACGAGGTTCAGCAAGTACGGTCGCTTGTTAAGAACTGTTGCCTGGATCAGAAGGTTCATTTGCAACTCAAGGCTGAAGAAAGAGGAAAGATTGGTCAGCCCTTTAACTGGATTTGAGATACAAGAGGCAGAGAAATGGTTGATAACCCATGTACAAGAAGCAAGTTTTCCTGAAGAAATTCCATTGGTTAAACGCCAAAGACCCTTGAACAACAGCAATCTAGCAAATTTTAACCCATTTCTGTGTCCTACTAGTGATTTGCTTCGCGTTGGAGGAAGAATTCATAAGTCGCTGTTACCAGAAGAGGAGAAGCATCCCATTATCTTGCCTTCTAATCATCCTGTTGTCAAGCTCGTGATTAATGATGTTCATTGCCGTGAACTGCATGCTGGTGTTGAGCACACTTTATCAGTCAGGGTGGGATAAAAATGAAAAAATCAGCTTGCCCTTCGGGCAAGCTGCTACTTTAGTTTACTAGCCCAGAGCTCTGAAGAGCTAGCCCAAAAGTAAATTAATTATTAAAAACAAACAAATTTAAACAAGGGATGAATATTACACCAAGAGGCAAAAAATCTCCAACTGTGTTCGCTCCCGACGACGAATGTTGCGGAATAAATTATAAATTACGAGAAAAACTTATTTTTACGCTGGTTATGAAAGTTATGATCGATTGTTCAATGAAACTAGTACTCTTATTCGAAGTCTTTCGCCTTTGGATAATGTAAAATATCTTGCAAGCCCTTTCGGAAGTTTGATACAACAAAAATAACACATTTTATATTACGTGACTTGCTTGCAAGTATCAAGAGATTAAATTACGCACGGCGTTCTACGCATACACGGCAAACGGCAGCTTGCAGTTTATTATCCTTACTTTTCCTCGAATCGTAAAATAAATCCACTAGAAAAATCCATCCTAACTGGTTTACTTTGAACTTAATACAATGAAAAGCACAGCGATTTTAAAGACCTAAAAGCAGAGGAGTGAGAAAACAATTACGGCCGCTACTGTACATTATAACTATTTACGAAAACGCATCATTTAATTCCATTTCTTTTGTTCACCGTTGATATTTTCTTACATTTTTAAAATGTTCCTCACATTCACTTTCACTAGAGAACTATTTATTACACATTTCTTATTTTAATTCTTAACTTAATGATGAGAAAAGGCAACAAATATTGCTTGCCCTTCGGGCAAACTCCGACAAAAAGACACTAGCCCGACGGGTCGCTTCACTAGCCCCGGGCTATCGGACAGTGCTTTTGTCGCGCCCTGTCAGTCCTGCGACAGAAATATTGGCTGGTCAAAGGAAGATCGACGGTCCGTCAGACATTAAAGAACTGCTTAATTTGTCGCCATTATCAAACAAAGCCGTTTTCGCAGCGGATGGCACCACTTCCTGAGGATAGAATCAAACCTAACCCGCCATTCACCAATGTGGGTCTGGATTTTGCTGGTCCTTTGTATTTGAAAGACAGTGGTGACAAGGCCTACATTTGTTTATTTACTTGTGCAGTTACCCGTGCGGTACACTTAGAGTTGGTGAGCAACATGACGGTTGAACGATTTCTCCTTGCCTTACGACGCATGGTTGCAAGAAGAGGAATGTGCAGCATTATTTGGTCAGATAATGCAAAAACATTCAAAGCTGCTAACAAAGAGCTACAGCAATGCTGGAGAGTACTAAAAGCTGACCAAACTCAGGTCGCATTGTCAGAAAAGAAGATTCAGTGGAACTTCATTGTGGAAAGAGCCCCATGGTGGGGTGGCTTTTATGAGCGACTTGTAAAGAGTGTCAAGACACCTCTGAAGAAAATCTTCGCCAAAGCAATGTTGGATGCCGAACAGCTAACTACCATTTTGGCTGAAATTGAGGCGCAGCTGAACAGTCGTCCTCTTACTTACCTTGGTGCAGACCCTGGTGATTACAGTGTTATTACCCCTGCACAGATTCTTATTGGAAGAAATCTCCAAGCATTTCCAACTAAAGATACCCGTGTTTCAGAACACACGTCAAGAGCCATCACCAAACGTTTTGAGTATCATCAGAGACTTGTAAATGGATTTTGTAGGCGTTGGCATGCTGAGTATCTGAAGTCTCTGACACCCCTCAAGAAATGGTTTAAAGTTGGTCGTGAAATCCGTAAAGGGGACTTGGTCCTTGTGAGTGAGGATCATGTAGCTCAGGGTCAGTGGTCACGTGCACGCGTGGAAGCCATCCATCCAGGTCGTGATGGTCTTATCCGGTCCGTTTCCTTACGAACCACATCTGGAAGTCTTACCCGTCGTCCGGTGCAGCGGCTACACCTGTTTGAAGCCTGCGATGCTGATCTAGCTGCTGAACTTGATTGAACTTGACTTGATGGAAACATGTGGAACAATTTGTCGTTGAACTTTATTAACTTTGACACGTTCATGTATTGATGCACTCCCTGCATCGGGCGGGAGGATGTTCCGAACCGAAAGTTCCTGTTCCTGTTTGTAGAATAATTAAGATTTTTTTGGACGCTGAACACTGGGAACTAGTTTAAGTTTGCAGGGTCTTGGAACCCCCCAAATACTGTTTACCATGTGCTTTTGAATCGATCGTTCGAAGAAATGTGTTGTGTTTAGTTGTTAAAACATCGTGTAATTTTCGTTCATATTGGACAATAAACCGCTCAAAGACAACCATGGTGGGGGTATAAATTTGTTTATATATGCATCAGAGTTAACTCAGTTATATTCTGTAGGGCCACTGGTTTGTCAAACATTAAATTGTTGTTAATATTGTCATCCTCATTTTCCACAGGATTGCCAAAAAAATTGAAATAAAGCTTTATGAACAGGAAGTATACTTCTCAAAATGTTAATTACCCTTGAGTGAGTCATCTCCTTCTCATCAAGAAGTACAGTGGGTTCGCTATCAAGGAAACAAGTATAAAACAAGGTGTCATATCGCCTGGGTAGATAGGGAGGTGTCAGCCAGTTACACCATTCACTCAGAGACCACACATCAGGAACGCACTCCAATGTCCTGTTGAAGGAAACTAACTTGTAACATTACATGACTGTTTAAAATCAGAGTACTCCAATAATTGGAGTACTCTGATTTTAAACAGTCAAATATTGTCCGGCATTAATATTATATACTTTCTCATTTAGTGGGAGGGATGGATGGCCAAAATACCTGGCCTACAACATACAAATTAAGCATAGTTACATTTATTATATTTACAAAACACTTTCTATCTGGCCACAATATTTTCAGTTAAACCTGTAACACCCATGAGGGGAGTCACTAGTACAATAAAAGTGTTACTAACAGCGGTGCAGTATAAGGCATTGTAATTGAAAGCTTAGTAAGGTCTGTTGACCTTGCGCCACCTAATGTTACAAGTTTGTGAACAGAAATAGGACAAAAAAAATTAATATAGAAAAATGGCAATTTTTTGTTAAGCTCGGTAATGAAATGAGTGTATTGGACAAGGAAAGAATCTGAGTCCCTGGCAGAAATCAAACCTACATGTACGATCTTCTGCATACTGGTCAGATGCTCTAACCACTGAGTTAAAGGGATGGTTTCACGGTTCGACGCATGTGCATAGATTAAAATGCTTTATTCGCTTACTCACCAATTTTGTCAGTTAAAAAAAACCACTCTCATTTACTTCAATAATCACATACTATAATAAGTCCAAACCATAGGGAACCCACGCGTTTATTTAGAATGATTATAGAATAAAGTTACCGAAATGGACTTACGTGATGTTGTGTTTCAATCCAAATGTGCTGTTGAATAACTGAAATCAGCTTATGCCGGGATTTATAGCAGCCACAACGGTCCGATCAAATTCGAAACAATCGTGTCTGTTATTTTTAAATGGTCTCGCATTTCGCCGTCTGTTATTAAATTTTAACTTGTCAGCGTCTCGCATTTCGCCGTCATGCAGCATATCACATAACCGTTTGTTATTAATTAAATTAAGGGTTTAAATTTTTAACGGCTAAGAGAGAGAGAGAGAGAGAGAGAGAGAGAGTGACAATTTTCTCTTCTCCCTATTTCCAGACGCCGATATACGAGACCATGCCGCATGACGGCTGACAAGTTAAAATTTAATAACAGACAGTCAAATGCGAGACCATTTAAAAATAACAGACACGATCGTTTCGAAATCGTATCAACGGATAAATTCAGGCATAAGCTGATTTCAGTTATTCAACAGCACATTTGGATTGAAACACAACATCACGTAAGTCCATTTCGGTATCTTTATTCTATGATCATTCTAAATAAACGCGTGGGTTCCCTATGTCCAAACTGAAACTAAACGAAGGATGACCAAAATTCACAGAAAATTTTAAGGGAATACACCCAGGGCTCGAGACTAACAGTAGCCAACAAGCCAAAGTCTAGTAAAAATTCAGTTTTGGCTAGTGGATTTTTGCTTTCACTAGCCATTTGGGCTAGTGAAAATCGTAAAGCACCGGACGGAACCAAACTAAAAATTATTTCTGATGAATCGCAAAAGCCAATTGACAGACCAAAAACCGGGTGACCAAGTTTTTGTTAGAGCCGGAACACCGGGATGTCTACTTGGTTATTTCAATTCTTGTTCCGGCTATTTCTTACGAAAAATGTGCTAATGTAGTGAAGTTCAGAACATTTAGTACAGTAACAGTCTAGTTCGTTCTACGTTTCTCCATGTTTCGTTATGTACGACGTAAATGTTGTCTTCAGAACAATTTTCGGTACGATATTAGTTATATCTTATTGAAGCTTCCCCGTACATTACATCAGTACGTTCATAATAAGGTCTTATCTTACGTTTTCCCCTACGTTGGTACAGAGTGTACGTTCGTAAGGTGTTATTTTTATCTTCTCAACGTTTTTCGTACTTTCGTACGTTCGTAAGGTATTACTAGTCTTACCTTCTCAACGTTTTTCCGTATGTTTGTTCGTTCGTAAGGTGTTAGTCTTATCTTCTCGACGGTTTTCCACACGTTAGTACGTTCATAAGATGTTAGTTTTTTCTTCTCGACGTTTTTCCGTACGTTAGTACGCTCGTAAGATGCTAGTTTTATCTTCTCGATGTTTTTCCGTACATTTGTTCGTTCGTAAGATGTCAGTTTTATCTTCTCGACGTTTTTGCGTATGCTAGAATATCCGTAAGGTGAGTCTTATTTTCTCGACATTTCTCCGCAGGTAAGTACGTTTGTAAGGTGTTAGTCTTATCTTCTCGACGTTTATCCGTACGTTAGTACGTTCGTAAGATGCTAGTTTTATCTTCTCAATGTTTTTCCGTACATTTGTTCGTTCGTAAGATGTCAGTTTTATCTTCTCGATGTTTTTCCGTACATTTGTTCGTTCGTATTGTAAGATGTCAGTTTTATCTTCTCAACGTTTTTCCGTACGTTAGAACATCCGTAAGGTGTAGTCTTATTTTCTCAACGTTTCTCTGCAGGTAAGTACGTTCGTATGAAGGTGTTAGTCTTATCTTCTCGACGTTTCTTCATACGTTCATACGTTGTAAAGTGTTAGTATGAGATTAAAGAAGAAAACTAAAAGATCAATGTGTTTCCAAGTCTCGTAGATTTTTGTTGTTAACCTCCCATACAAGGCTGGCTAGTGAAAATATATTTTGGCCAGTGAATTCAAACCTGTCACTAGCCACTAGGCTAGTAAGGTGAAAAGTTAGTCTCGAGCCCTGTACACCGACAAAGTCAACACTGAATAAAACCTTTGACCTGAAGGATTTATTCTATGCTTTGGTGGTTTTCATGGCGTACATGGGTATGTATAATCATCTATTCAATCAACTGACTTGACTAACCACGACATTTTCACGGGCAAATTTCCTGCCAGAGTTATCTATACGCTTCCAATTGGACTAAACAATGAAATTAAATCGGTTACGTCATAGCTTGCACATGCGCCAAACTGTGAAACCCTCCCTTTAAGAGAGACTTGTGGTGAGCAAGGCCATATTCATGTACTAGATTATCTTCATATATGACATGCATCCTGTATACATACTGCTAGGATCAGCAATGTTGAATGCATCATATGTGATGATAAACATTACATCTTTCTCAGAAATGGAACAGTAATTGTTTAAAATGTTATTGAGAACCCTAGGTAGAGTACATGTAGTTCTGTTTGAATTAGTTTATAGATATGGTAAGTGTGACAATGTTAATTCTCTTACTAATGGTTCAGGTAAAAAATCCAGTCATTACCTGCACATTATAAAAAATTTGGAAGCATCTGCATAAACCTCTTTCCTCCAACTCTGAACTTCATCCATGCTAAGGTGGACCTGCTGTTGATTGCCTGAGAGGCTTTTCAGCAACAAAATTCCAGATTCCTCAAATGTTTCTCTGATTGCACATATTCTAAATGCAACGTCACTTGGGATGTCTGTGGTTGATTTCTTTAGCACAGGAGGGCGAGGTCCTTGAATGTTGACAAGAGAAGTGAAGTCTTTACCAAACTTGGAAAATGATTGCTTAAACAGTTCCATCCACTCATTTGAAAAGTCAGCATGCTTCTCAATGATACCACCAGGGAATACATATTTACTTGGCTAAATCATTTGTGATAAAAATTGAGACAAATGGCATCAGCAATATTACCAGTATAATTTACAATCATAACCTTTTTTTACTTCCAAAAGTAGCCAAGATAAAAACAAGAGATTAAAAACAAACAAAATAATTTTACTTTAACATCCTTTCATAACATACAATAATTTTATTAATATCCAAAACAAACAGCAGCACAGTAAAGTAGTGCTGATGAGCTTTAATTTGAATGGTCACACCTTTGGATTTTATCCACAACAAGTGAAAATACCGGTAGACCTCTTTAGCTTGTATGTTTTGTTTTCCCAATGTAGATCATGTGATGTTACCATTGAGAACTGTTTCTTTTAAATTTTGTTTACTTCACATGCATATGTATGCATAATTTATCAAAAGACAATGGACAAATTCCCTTGAGAACATCACATGACCTACATTGGGAAAACAAAACATACAAGCTAAAGAGGTCCATTGTTTTAGTTAACAAATAGAAACTGGCACATGTGCTCACATTTTCTCATGTTAAAACAAGGAGGAGTTTAGGAGAATTTAAAAGTAAAAAAGGAATGCGAATCTGATCTGCAGACAATTTCTCCCCAACTCCCTTGAGTGAACTGTATCAGATTAAGAGCGATTTTAGAATATCCGGCCACTTATCCCTGAACATTTAATAGAACAAGGCATACATGTATCAAAACAAAAGAATCCATTTTATATAAGATGCAAAATACATTGTAGCTGGGTATTTTATAGTTTAGCCTCAGGTTATGTGGGCATTTTGGCAGCTTTTGAGAATTATGCTTAAGTTATAGATATGATCATTCCTTGCGAAGCAAGGTTTACAAGTTTGTTACGGGTTGATCACTTAAGGTAGTGGAATCTTGGGTTTCCTTTATAAATATATTGGGTTGGTGTCCTCAGAGATTCCAACCCTCCTGATTTGATCGGGAGTCTCCCGATCAGATATCTTGCCTCCCACTCTCCCGATTTTTAACAAATTCTCCTGATTTATTATAAAATTCTGAAAACTAGGGAAAAATTGCTAATCTTTAGGATTTTTTTGCGATCTGTCACTGTGAAACACGCATATTACACTTTCTTCTTGGATAATCAGGAAGGAATGATGTCAAAATGTAGGTAATGGTACTTGAGAGAACCTAAATTTGCAAAATTTCCAGGGAGGGGGGAGGCATGCCCCCGGACCCCTCTAGAAGCTCGCGCCTTCAGCGCTCAGGATAGCGCCTCTGGCGCTAATGATTACTCCCTATTTTCCATCACATGGGGTTGCAATCTCTGTGTCCTGCAGTTGCCTAGCAACAAAATCGCGACAAAGCTCTAATTGACCTCAACCAGTTTGACGAGCGACTGGGAAAGAGAATGTCTCAACTTCAAATTTCGAGGCCATTGTGGCCACGCAACCCAACCACTCCAGTTAAACCAGAAATTCCATCTCTCCTTCCACCGTGGCTAAAATTTTGCAGTGCATCCTTCCCCGAGCTTCCCGAGGTTCGGCGAGACACGTATTTCTAGTAATTAACGCTTGCGTTCTAAACGTTTTTGACGGTTTTACTCTACTTAAAATGCATAGTCTTAAAACAAACTCCGAGGAGAATTATGGAACAAAAACAATTTTCGTCACCAAGGGGTTAAGCTGAGGCTTATTTTAACCTACCATAAATGCGCTTTTGGCACCCCTTTCAAGCAACAAAATCCTGTAGTCGAAGTGGCTGTTAAGTGTGCTGTTTCGAGCAACTAAAATTAAAGTTGCGGCATCGCGAATCTTGGTTTTGACAGCGTTCATGTTGCGGTTTGCGTTCATGGATTCATCTAGCCTGCGGACATTTTGGATTTCGTTAGCCAGGTCACTAAGCTCTCGGTTCAGTCCTACTCTTATTATAAAATGGCTGCCGAAAAGACGCAAGGAGCTGTACAATAATTTTATTGGAAAGAATCAAATATTCTGGATCGAGATGAGCGCAAACTACGCAAGAAAGATGGATCTGTTAAGGGCGAGGATTTTTGGTAAATTAACTCGCCAAGTCACTCCTCAGTAAGTAAAAAAAAAAGCTTGTTCATGCAGCTGCATGAATGAACTTGCAAAAAAGATAAGAACTTAACCAATATTTTCTCAATAATGTGTTAGTTATGAAGACTAAGAGGTAAACTAGGGTAAACTCCCTTGTTTTCCTGTACAGGTCATACAAAGTTGTGAAACACTTTGCCAAGAGACCCCTTGGAGGCGAGATAAACTCTTATTACCCCCCTCTAAGGAAGTTCCAGTCCTTTCTATTTAGACTGAGGCATTTTGGATTCTACTATGATGAGCATTTGGTAAGTGATGTTAATTGTTTTTAAAAAGTTTAAGAACGGGTGCTATAAACAGGTCCTTTTGTAGTAGGAATCTAATTGTCTACATGCACCCCCTTCTTATATATTAAAGGTATTCAACTTTAGGGTTGATATAAATATATACCGTATGTCAATTTAATGTTGAAAAGAAGATAAAAAAAGAAGATATGGTTAGATTCTCCAGTGCATAATCCTAAGAGAAAAATTCAACAAAGTAAACCAAGGAGATGCATAAAAACTAATATACATGTGCTCACTCTCCACAAAAAAAAGCTGATTTTTGCCAGAAGTCTGTGGTTTCTTTTCATGCTGAGTATCATGCCTAACAAATATCTTTTTCCTGTTCACGACCTCTTTCCCTTTCTTTAACTTTTTCTCGCTTCAGAGCCAGAGGCTAGGTCATCGGTCTCATACTCGTTTGCTACTTGCCAACTGTCTTTATTTCTGTCAACAATTTGATTAACTTCTGAATACTTCTGATTAAGATTCTGTCCTTACTTGTAGTTGGTGATGTCAATTTGTTCAAAAACTTAAACTGCTGCTGATTGCTTTTGAATTTAAGCTCAACAGTTTCTTTGTCAATTTTGTTTCTCACTTCAATTTGCTTTCCTTTGGCTTCAATTTGAATGTTCAAGTAGGATTTGAATATAACTAAAAACCTGTTGAACTCGAGCCAGGTTGGCTTCCTCGACCTTGGTAGAAGACCCAGTAAGTGGCTCACTGTACGTGTAGTTGTCCTATTTCCATCACGAGAAGTTGATTTGTTTCCCGTAGTTTCGGTATCAGACATAATGACTGAAGGGATAGTGAATACTTGATGAATTCTGTGTGCAAGAGAGGAATAATAAAGTGAAGGCACTCTGTTTATGGTGATCTGAACCAGTTGGAACATGATATATTGTAGAAGCACTCCTAATGTGTGCTAACAAAGGAACAAAACAAATGACCACTCTCGATAGTACTAATGAATAGGTCAGCATGTGAAAATACATTTTTTATTTACGGATTCTTGTTGTCTTCGATACCAACTTTTTTATTTTATAGGAGAATACAGAAAAGGCTTTTTGGTTGAGGTTGAAAATTGATTGACAAATAGAAAACAAATATTGGAAAACCTGTCAAATTCTCACACCACCTGGAATATGAACCAATTAAATTAAGGCTTCTTTTGAATTTTGGCAATGGAATCAAATATTTCCAATAAAATGAACTTGCTAATTCACTCTTGGTAGGAACATTAATTTTTACATCTTTTGACTATAAAATAACCAACAATAATGTGATTGCTATAAAAGCAATCATATAGGCATTCTTGCAGTTATAATCTTCATAACTTGAACTTCCTAAAACTTAAAGCTCTCACTTACTCGAATGATATAGAGTTTTCCCTGCCCCACATTGTTATAGAATTTAACCCTTGATATCTCAAACGTTTGATCACTCAAACACTTTAGTGTTTCTCGACAGTTCAAGTTATCGGGATTCTACTGTGTTTACAATCACAGACTGATCTGTAGCATGACATTAAATGTAAATATCCTTACAGATTATAAGATCTCTTACTCACTCTGACTCATATTTTATTTTTTACTTGACACAGAAATATTGACTTGCCCTAATAAATCTCAAACTCCTCTTTACAGAATTTCCGAGAAGAGATGACAGCAAAGAGAAAAGAGAAGGGCAAGGGTCCCCCAAAGAAAGGTACAGTAAGAACCATTTGTCCACCAAATATTCTAATGGTAAAAGAAATGCTTCATTTTTATCCATTAAGTAATGATCCGCAAAAGAAGGATAGCGCTGAACTGCAATGGAATGTCAAACACGATGGAATGTCAAGATTTTTCATTGTTACAACTAGTGATCTCATTGGCCTACACTCAAAAACCGCTAAAAAGTTAAGGTTCAAGGTGCATTTTGTCTAATTTTTTTAAGGTTTCAAGTAATTTGAGACCCAATCGCACAACATACAATTTTTAAAAGAAATTGTATTTGGGGAACTTCATCAAAGAAGCAAAATTATTAGCTATTGTCTTCTGCTATTTTGATTGGTTAGGCACGAACATTTCCTAAAATTTATTTGACGCAAATGGATTTTCTTTATTTTTATAATGAAATATAATTATTAACCATCAGCTCTTCCTCTATTCTTGAAATCAAAGATATTCTATGTGGGAAAGAGCTAATGCCGCAGAACAATGAAGTTTGCTATCGTTCTTATGTGGAACAATACTTAATCATCAAATTCTTGCCTGGTTTGCAGTTGACTATTTATGCATGTAAATTAACACATGTGAATTTCAGTGTCTGAATCAAAGCCAGACCACAGCCGTTATTCCTGGCTGAGATAGGCAGGAAAAACGGCTAAGCTAACACAAATTAGATCAGCCGTTCCGAATAGATTTAGACACTATACTTCACATGAACTTAATTCATTGAATTAGGTTCTGCTCATGTGAAGTATGGCTCGCAACATACATGTAGTGAGGAAAGGGGAGGTGATTGCCCTTAGAATTGACAGATATATACACATGTAAGATGTTGTATGGGGCCATTATTTTTTTTTGTAGTAACAACAGTGCAAAGCTTTTATTGGATCTAAATGTTTGAAATGTGGAAATGTTAAAGGGAGCACAGTGTCCTGCCAAAATAAAGAAATTTTGCTTTCTTGATTTCCAATTGTGTTACATAGCCAAATACATGTACCATCAAATTACAACTTACAGTAATTGGATAAACAGATTCTATAGAGCAAAATAGAAGCAGTAGTTTGGAGATAAAGTGAAGGATTGCAAGGATGAAGTGGATTACAGTTCATCAAATTTGATTTTGTGACAGGCAGTCAAGAAATCAAAATTGTCATTTTTGTGGAATTTTGACCTTTCAATCCATTATTTTGTCTCTTTAGTTAATATTTCTTTGCATTTAGTATAATGTCCTGCAAGAGAAACAATTTTCATTAATTTTTATTTTATTATTTTGGTAATGTTTCCTTTCTATTTTAAGTTAATAAGCAAGCTTACAGCAAACTCCTGGCGGCCATAATCATGAAAACAGGGATACAGTGTACCATAATCAGCTGGGACAGTGTCCCTTAACTCTTGCAGGACGGGCCCTATAAATATCGTTCCCTTAGGAACGATGACAAAAAAAAATTCGGAAAAATTTGCGATATTTTCAATCCCCCCCAAATTTGGAGGGTAGCGTGACAGTAGTCTAAGCCAATCACTGATCAAGTTTGAGCCGGACAGCTTACCGTTTGACTACATGAAGTTGTTGACAAAAAACAATCAAATTTTTGCGAAGCGAGCCGAAGCAGCGAAGACATTACTGCGCCTTTCAATAACATGCGGAATTTGAAATTCAAATCTCCACAAACGGTTGCGTTATTCCCTGCCGTCAATCATAATTAATACTAAAGCCAACGGACCATGTAAAAAAGAAACAAACAAAATGGATCGAAATCTACCAATCATAATGCACGGACGTGACCTTTTGAACTCATTGAAGTGAAGATCTGTTTCCTGAGAGGTTAAGCTAAGATGATTGACGGCAGTGTAAAACGCAACCGTTGCTGGTGATTTGAATTTCAGATTCCACGTGTTATTGAAAAGCGCAATAAGATCCTCGTGTGTCGACCCAAACGAAGTTTTGGCGCTTGAAAAATGGAAGACAGCGACAATGGATGAATTTCAAGCAATAAAGAATCTGAAATTGATCAGTTCTAGCGAAGAATCGATGTTATTAACTTTGAAAGTGGAGCGGTGTTTTAACACGCAGTCTTGTGTAAACATACGGTCCGACTGTAAGGTAACTCAAAAGGCAATTATGATATTTAGACATGATATTTACCTTTGAAATCTGGTTATTGCTTCGAATAAATGTCTTGGCTTACTTTTTGAAAGATATCTGGCAAATAAAATGGTTTTTGAACCGAGAGGAAACCAAAATCGAGACGCGATGCGAGATATTTTCTTATCACGTTTCGTGTTTGCATAATTAATTAGGTCAAGTTACATGCACGAAAATTTTATTTGCACGCAAGTGGATTCCTCTGTATGGATTCACTTTGGGAAGACCCTGGTGCTCAATATAACAAGGAAACTTCTTGCTTTTAACTTTTTTCTTGTACTACCCATCAGTTTGAACTAGTATGCTTTTTGTCCAAATTTATATTATGCTAATTTATGCTAATTAAATGCAACATTATGGTATATATTTTCAAAAAAAAATTTTTTTTAGAAAATTTATTTACTACCCTTTCATATGAGATATAGCTTTCCACACAATTGTAAATATCTTTTGAGAAAATAAATAGAGAATAATGTCCATTTTGACACCTTTTTGCTCAGTCCTGCAAGAGTTAAGCTTGGTTCCCACTAGCGACGTAAGCGACGTAAGCGAAATCGTTAGTGGAATCGGAATCATAAGAACCTTATGATCTAGTGGAAATCAAAATGACGGAAGCGGATGGTAAGCGACGGAAGCAGAAGCGGAATTGGAAGAAAAAGGAAACCTTCTGATCCTTCCTCTTTCGATTCCGTTGAGCTTCCGATTCCGATTGCGACTCCATTTATTAATTTACACTAGAACGTAAGGCTCCTTACGCTTTCGACTCCGACTCCGCTTCCGATTATGTCGCTAGTGGGAACCAGCCCTTAAAGGTACAAATTTAGAAGTGATTTTTAACTTGTTATTTTTCAGGTGAAGGCAAGCGGGCTAAAAAGAAGAAATGAAGAAGAATCATATTGTGTCAACAGGCAGCTTATGGACTGTATCACGGCAGATATGACTCAACTATGGGGTTGTTCCTTTAATACTACAGACACTAATTTGAAGTGCAAATGAGAACATTGTATTTATAAATCAGCTTGCTGAGTTTCTTACTCTCATTGTGTAAAACCTGACTCGTCCCCAGTCGTCTCTCAATAAACGAGAGGAGCGCGAGGTGTGATGAAAAGGAGGAAAGAGGGGAGACTTTCCCTTTCCTTTTCCTCCTTCCCATCACCCCCTTCGATCGCGCTTCTCTCGTTCCGCGTCAATCCCCCACGCGCGTTTCCCGCGTCTTGCCAAGAAAGACGACTGGGGACGAGTCAGGTGTAAAACCATATCCTTTCTTCCACATAGTATTTTACAAATTTACAATAAAGCAATTTAAAAATTAATATTGTTCTAGCTCCCTTTCTACTGCTTCTCAGTATATACAGGAAGGGTTTCATGCAAAACTATAATAAGTGTTGGCACAGACTGGTAATCATGTAAGAAACTTAGTTCTGTATTTATTTTTTTTAGCAAAAAGGTGTCAACAAAGAATTAGCCTTACCGCTAATAGATTAGATTTTGCTAAAAACTCAAGTGAGGTTGTTTCTTGTGATTCATCTCTTCTCATATAGAGTTTTAAAGTGTTATAATTTATATTTTTTATTGTTATTTCTTTTGTTGTATGTTTGAACTGAAACAAAAAGAAATCAAACAAGCATTGCCTACTCTTTTGTGTTGGTTGCTTGAGTTTTAAGGAAAAGTAATACGCTAATTCTTTAAATTCTTTAAATCTTAAAGCGAATATTATGGACACTAATTCTTTGTATTTAAAAAAAAATAAAATAGATAAAAAATAAATAGTCAGCACTAAGTTTGTTACTTGATAGCCAGTCTCTCTACAGACTAATTGCAGTACCCAGCAAAATGAAAAATGATTATTGTATCAGCAAAATGATTTAACTCTTTTCTGATTCTCTTACTTTATGGCAGCAACTTTTTTGCGACATATAGGTAGCAACTAAAAAACTTTGTTGACTTTTTGAACTGTCGAGAAAATGATATTACAATATTAAAGCATAAGGCCTAAAATTTGTAAATATTCACATATAGAGAAATATGTTTTCAACTATCCAGTCATCGTTGTCTTGAGACTAAATATAAAAACGTTATCTGGCCATATATAAAAACGTGTCTCTTGTCTTGTTTTGTTTAGCGGTTATCGAGCCTGGGTTCGATATTGTAAACTTATAAGAAGTTCAGATTGGACTGTCGAAAAAACATGCTTATTAGAAAAAGCCTAATATATATTTTTCCACTGGATAGAGTTGATAAATAATCACGGACAGTGGTATATACATCTCATCCTTTGATATGCAGCTAAGGTTCTATTCTACATATCTTTAATGGATATATTTGAGTCTGAATTTGGTCTGAATTTGTGTTAATTTGAGAACCGAGTCGGCTTAACACCGTTTACGTGCTGTGCTTATCTGTTTTAGATGATAAAAGATATCTACCTCTTGAAAGAAATATGAAGTATGTCTTTATTCCGGTACAAAATAAAGTGCACACACCAAACCAACTTCGACTACAAAACTAACTTTATTGACTTTTTTAACTGTTTAAAAGTAAGTTATATCAGGGAAATAATAAGACAAAAATTTATAAATATTCGCATAAAGACAAATATTATGTTTTCAACTATAAAGTCGCTATTGTCTTGTTTTGTCAGCTGTTGTTGAGCTCTGGTTCTTGTATGTAAGAGGTACTTGCCAAAAAATGCATCATCCTGTCTTTGGTTTCCGTTTATTCTTAGAGTTCGAGTCTAATATAACAGTGCTTGTTTAAAACACAGCCAGTTCAATATTACTGTATAGCGACAAATTAAAGTGTACTGACGAAAGACGAGAAAGTAACATCTTCGATATTGTAACTAAGCTTGATAAGAAGCTCAGATTGGACTGTCTGAAAAAAAAAACACTTTACAAAAAGCTGTAAAAAGCCCACTTCTCAAATGGATAGAGTTCAGATTAAATAATCACGCACGAACTATATAGGCTTTTTTTTACATCTCATGCCATCAACATGTATCTAAGTAACTGCTCCATCGTACTTACTTTTGGTTTGAATTTGGGTCAGTGTGGGAGAACCTACTGTAGCATGCACACACCCACTATATCAGTATACTAACAGAGGCATACTGACAGTGAGAGGGTGAACTTACTCATGCTGATTACGTGCTGTGCTTATCTATAAAGAGATAAAAAGATATCTATCTCTTAAGAGCAATGTGAAGTATGCCTTTATTCTGGTACAAAAATAATGTGCACACACCAAACCCTTCAGTCTCCAGTTTTCAGGACACTTTGCAGATGCGTTGTGGCTTTCACACCAGCATGGCGTTTACTTGGGTTGTTCCGGTTATCGGGGTACTTTGCCAAATGGCTGTATTCTGCACTGTAAGTACTGTACAATTCAGAACAACTGAAGAAATTTGAAGATATAGAAGCGGTTGCAAAAAAACTTGCTCCTAAAAAATCTGAGGCTTGATTACGGCAATCAAATACATAAAACTAAATTGTGTGTAGTCTGTTTTGAACTGAAGAAATTAAGTTTGCAAACATGCTCGAAAAAAAAGTATGGTTACTCATGAGAACTGCTGCACAGATTAAAACTTTTAAAACCATCGGCTTGTACATCATAATAGACAGTATCACGCAGAAATTAGCTTTAATTTCAATGGTCACACTTTAGTATTTCATCCACAGACTACCCCATCATCAGGGGCGTAGCCAGGATTTTTTCAGAGGTACGCACAATCAATTTTGAAACACCAAACAACCCCCACCCCCTCTACCTCCTCCCCCACCCTCAAGTCCCAAATCTTTCTTTTTTTTTCGACTTTTTCAGGTACGCACGTGCGGTACGTGCGTACAGGTAGCTACGCCCCTGATCATAGAAAGTACATGTAACACACAATAAAGAATTTCTCAATAGCTTTCATTTGAAGACCACACTTAAGTCAATTACATATTTATAAGTTAAAACCGCCCTGCATGACTCAAGTTTGACTCAGCGAATGAAATGGTAGTGAAATAGCCAGTGACAAATATAACAATCCCGATTCTCAATGAAGAGTCGAGGCAAAAATCCTAGGCATTTAAATTTTTCCACGACTAAAAAGCAATACACAATGAAGTGAATCGCTGCTGTATAATACACACAATCATGCATTATATATAATTAATAAGTTTCATTGAAACTTTCTCACAAAATGTGTTTTCTTTCGAGCTTTCTAATGCTTCGTATATTTTGCCAGAATACTTCAGTTGGCCGATCTTAAGCATTCGGGTGATGTTCGGTAACCTTTTTGAAGCTTTGAAATAGGTCGGGTGATTCTCGGAGGCTATTTCTTCTGGTGTCTATGCATACTACTGTACCAAACCGGCCTGTTTGATCACGAGTACGGAAAACTTCGGAATGTTCAAGTGATGTTGGGATATTCGATCGGGCAATCAATCTGTGGTAACATAGTTCGTAACACCTCGTTTGTTTCTCGTTTGTTCCTCGGGTTTCTGCCGATTAACGAAAAAAATATTTTTACATTCGTATTATAAGAACTTTAATTCACTGTTTTGGCTCTGTTTTTATCGCAGGGAAAAGTGATATACCATCAGACCATGACTCCTTCATGGCTGGAGGCGCATGCGTCCTTCATCGACAGTTCTCGTACAACAACCACCAAACAGCTAACCTTCAACGCAGGCACAGTCGTCGACGCCGCTCTTCTCAAAATCCCCATGATTGCTGCTGGCTTCTTAGAAGTTTCCAGTCAGCTGACTATCAAGATCACGGTCGCAAACGACATCAGCATTGGAGGGAAATATGACAGCGACATTAAATATGGCGTATCAGATGGTACAAGGTTTATCGGCTTTTTTACTACGGACAAGGGTAATGTCAAAACTCACGCTCCATGCCTTGGATGCGAAGGAGTCTCTGGCTCAACCATAACCTCGATACGATACGAACCGCAACTTCCCAAACCCACCGAAACATTCTACCCTGGCCGGTTTGTCATCACCCTCAAGCTGAATGAACGCTGGGGCTCGTGCTACACTGCGCATGACGCAGGCTTCGTGAGGACCGCTAACTACGACCATCGACTGATGCTCAGCAAGGGACTCACCCTGGAAGTCTACAAAGAAAACAAAGGAGAGAGAGTTGGGATCAGGTATATCAAAGTCACCATCATACAGGACGACGCTTAGATCGAGGACTTTCTTTATCTAGATAAAGTTAAATTTGAGTCAACCAAGCTTTCTTTCTTTTCCTGTTTTTAACGCTTTTACCTTTTTTAGCATGTTATTTTATTTTACATAGGACTCACGTTGATAGCAGTGGTTTACCCTGTATAAATAAGATTTATTTATTATTAATAATTAATTAATAGAACTAAACGCGAACTTCATATAGGCGGCATCGTTAATCTTGCTGTGTAATTTTAAATCCAAAGGACATTAGCATGATTAGAGCACGACAGAAGTTCACATAGGTTTGTTTTAAAATGAACATTTCAATTTCAAGAATGTAAAGGTAGAAATGGCGAAAACTAAAAATTTACTTAATTTTACTCTTGTTTAGCGACTACTTGTAACAACAAAGAAACACGAGATAGCCTCTCCGATTTTTCCTGATGGGAGGGGTGGCTGTACACAGGCTAACGAGAAGAGAGAGGTACTAAAATGTCATGCGTTTTCGCGGCACTAATTTGTCTGCAAACTTGAAGCTATTTCGGAAAGATCAATCAATTTTCTTTAGTTAATTCAGTTGCAAGTAGGTTTGGAACAGGAGCCCATAGTTTGGAACGGTGAAAGAAAGGTATGGCCGGGGGGGGGGGGGGGGGGGGGGGGGGGGGGGGGGGAGGGACTCCCATATAAAAATGAAGGGGTTGCTCGTCGTACCTTTTAGGGGTCAAATTTTGTAGATTGGTACCGCTTAGGGTACGAAAATCTGAAAGGACCACCGTTAGAATTATCGCGGTACCTTTTAGGGTATTGAGCCAAAAAAAATATGACAGAAATATGACATGTGTTGTTTTGAATTGGTACCTCTTAGGGGTAAAACGTCTTTTGAGCCACACCCATCAAACGAGATTCTGATACCGTTTAGGGTGTTTTTCGAAAATTTCCGACGAGCACCCCGTCATTTTAATTTATTTCCGAGAGCGCTGGAAGCGCGTGAGGCATGGTGCAAGAGAAAACGCATCATAACTAAGTGCAAGTGTGATAGTTCCCAGATAAAATTTGTAATAGCTTGATATGGTTGATATCAGTATAAAAATAAATGAATTTTTATTGCAGCTAAAATGTAACTGTTTTTTGAAAATAAAGACTTTTTGTTGTTGTTTTTGTTGTTGTTGTTGTTTAATTTCTTTTCTGTTCGAGATGAATATGATAGTTTAAAAAATGTAAACGAAGTCACCTGTTTACCTGCCAGCCTTTTCACGAAATATTTAAATTCTTTATTTGTTTTGTTGGCAGACCGTTACTATCCATAAGTGCAGTGTACGAAAATGCATATGAATTACCTCGTTGAAATTTATAGAAATACTGCCCATACGTGGGCCCAGAAAACGCGCGGTTTTACAGAAATTGAAACCACTGGCGGATGCAGACTTCGGCCTGCTTCTTTCTAAGGAGGAGGCCTAATTTGGCGGACGAGATTAGAGCAGGTCCGGAGTGGATAAGGAGGGGTGCCTGAGTAAATAAGGAACGAACCCGGGGTTAAAACGGAGGGGGAGCCGAGTGAATAAGGAGCTAACTCGGGGTTAAAATGGATGGAGAGCCGGAGTGAATAAGGAGGTAAACCGGGGTAAAAATGGATGGGGAGCCGGAGTGAATAAGGAGGTAATCCGGGGTTAAAATCTATGGAGAGCCGGAGTGAATAAGGAGGTAACCCTGGGGTAAAAATGGATGGAGAGCCGGAGTGAATAAGGAGGTAAACCGGGGTAAAAATGGATGGAGAGCCGAGGTGAATAAGGAGCTAACTTCGGAGTGAAAACGCTAACGTCTGGGAAAAACGAATTCGTCGAATTTGAGCCGCGTTTCTTGATAGGCTATCAGGAAAATTTTGTATCATATCCGACTTGTACTGATGCAAAGAACAACCATTAATGCGCCTCTACAATCATTTTTTTTTTCAAAAGCACCTTCCTGCAAACATTTTATTTTTCATTTTTTTTATAGTGCTATATTCTCTGGTGCTAAAAAATTCAAGGTTAAGCTATTTTTTCGAATTATTTTGGCCACCGTACGCTCCTAGTAATTTATAGTTTGTTGTTTCTTTATACATCACTCACCGTTTTAATTCCAACGCAGCTACTGGTGCAAATAAAGGGCATATATGACAGGAAATATGCAAAGTGAGTAGCAGGCTTTTACGCGATTCCACAGTACCATAGTCCTGATCCTCAGCATGCCGTGGGAGGACAGCTGTGCTGTCCCCAGCCAACAGCTACCACATATGTTGTGTGGAGCTGGCGCTTAAAGGGATGCTTGCATCCGCCTTGGCAGTAAAGGGCACCTAAAAACGACTTTCGGGTCGTGTAGGGGTGTGACGGCTATGCCATGCTGATGAGTTCTAACAAGGACGAAACAGCTGTCCATGGCTGCCACTTCCAGGGTGATATGGCTATGCGCATGCGTAAGGTACTGTCCAGACCGCGGGGTTGGTGTTTGAGTGTGTCACGTGTCACTACAATGCTTTTTCGTGTTTCTGGCTCCCTAAATAAAAAGTCTAAATAACAACTGAGTTAAAAAACAAACTGTTTGTCCCCAGTCCTCATTCCGGACGTTCTTCTGCGAATCTTTAATGTAGTCGACCGCTGGCTTATTGAGCCGGCTCAGTTCTAACTGAGCGGCAAGAAATCAAGTGCAACTTCCTAAAGAAATTATATCCCCTTTGACTTTGAAGGCTTTTTTTTGCGAGAAGAGAGATCAGTGACATTCTGGCATGGAAATATTACGTTAAATGTGCGTGGAAGTTTTCACGAGGTGACATTTGAAAAAACCGCCCAAATGCAGTTGTTCATTTCTCTGTGCATGTTCGATGCGTCGTTTGATGCTCATTTGTTTACACTCCACAAGTAAACCAGACCGTGTTTATTTACTCGTCTGTGGCTTTGCGTTGGTTCGAACCGGGTCAACTTGAAGCAGAAAGGTATTTTCCTGCCTATTCCGTCTTCCTGTATGCAAATCTATGATAGTCGTCGCGAATGAACAAAATACCACCCGTTGCATTTTGACAGCTCGTTGGCAACACAACCCTAGGAATTTAGCGTTTGTTGTCTCCAGAAAAAGAAGAGCGTTTATTTCAAGATGGCATCACCAACAAAGACTTCTAGAAGTCGAAAATTGCCTTCTCCAAGAAGCAAAGATTTGTCCAATGGAAGTAATGCAAAGCACACAAAAGATTCTCAAAATGGAATTGGAGACAATGCTTCACTTCAGGAGTTTGGCAAGTTATTGAATTTTCTACTTGATAATAGACAATTTATTTAGCTTAAGCAATAATTAGAAGAATCTAGTCGCATGCCAACAACGGCTTTATTTATTTCAGTACAACAAATGTTTATTTGTTGTCTATATTTTGAGAAAATTCAACATGGCATCTGCAGTCTACGATTGACTGTATGCATTCACACCTCTTCTGACAGAAATTTATACTATAAAAATTTTCCCCAGTAAACCATGTGATGCATATGACATAGCATTTGAGCATCGCGATTGTTTACTCTGAAGACAGCCATAAAATGTGTGGGTGTCATGGGAAGAGTAGTAACTGGGTTCCGATCTTGCTGTTGAGCTCTTATAAACTCTACACATGTACCTCTGTAATATGGACATTTAATATTTTTCTGGCATACACAAAACATGGACCACCCCTGTGGACCTGATGAATGGACCACCTTGTGGACCACCCCTTAGTAACTTGGGACTTGGCCCAGTCCTTCTGGTTCTACATGCATTGAGCGAAATCTGTGAATAGAGCACTAAAAATTCACATGCTCCTGCCCCAACTGCACTAGCCAGGAATCGGGCTGCATATATATGTAAAATGCAATGTTGGCAAAAGCATAAAATTGCAATTACATTGGTAGAAGGAAGTTAAATATTGATGTTGAATGCCATATTTATTTAAACTTAAGACAGTATTTTATACCCTGTCCCCAGTCCACAGTCCATCCTTTATGCTGACAGAAAAACCACAAGGTGGTCCATGGACCTGGGTCCACAGGGGTGGTCCATGGACCCGGTTCCATGTTTTGTATACATACGACCACCCCATTGACCACCCCTTTAATATGACCTTCTCATTATGACGGCCCCTCTTTTAGCAGTAAACAAAAAATATTATGGTTTTTGGTTTTTCAAATAGAGAATTACATGTAATTAAGGCATGTAGGGTGCAAAACAATATTAAAATGAATTATGGATTTATTGTGATGTGTAAGCTTTGAATTAAGACCATTAAGTGGAAAACATAATTTTGATAATGCTGTATTAAATAAACACTTAATGACTGGTCCCGAGGAAAACAGTGAATTTTGTTTCCTGAGAATCTTGAGATTCAAGGAAAACAAACTTCACTGTATCCCAAGGGATCAGTCATAAATTGATTCGTTATAATTTATAGTAACACAAGACATCATAATCATGTCTTTAGCTTATATCTTTTTTTCTTCAGGTTGGAAATTTATTAACATAAAGTTGATATGATTATTTTTCCAGATTCAGATGAAGCACCAACTAGGGATGTAACAAGTCCACGCAAATCTGGTGTAGCGTACTTAACAGAGAATTTAATCAAAAGATTGACTAAGGAGGAGAATGTCACACAGATAACAACTCTAACTGTTACTTTAGGAAAGGAACTGAACAAGAAAATTAAGGTACTATGCATGTACATGTGTAGATTACTGACAATAACTTTGTTACTCATGCGCATAGCGACATGAGGTAAGGTTTGCCCTCCGTTTTTCTTTGTGTCACGGTTGTTATATAACATCCAGTTACTTGGCTTCCTTGTGGTACAGCCTTCATTTTTAAAACATTCAATAGTAACAATGTGGTTTGCAGGAACGATAACTCGATAACTGAATGAAAGGAGTACATGTAACTCTCTCCATGTCGGACATCTTTATATCTTGTTTTCTTTCACATAATATATATCTTCTTTTTTTAAATGATACAATGAATATTTGTTACACATGCACATAACATTATTTTTGTGATATATTGGGCAAACTGCTGTGGAAGTCTTCCTGTGAATGTAAACATTGTTTCCATTTTATAGTTTTATTTTATTTTTATTTTTTAGGGCCAATGTAGAAGTTGTAAGCTTGTGGTGAAAAATGACATCTTTTTTCATTAAAATTGGCATGCAGGAGTACAGTCTTTGCACTAGAAGGGGGTTCTCGGGAATTTCTGTCGGTTGTATTGGTTGTTACTCATGTGCATGAGTATAGGCTACTTGGAGCCTCTTGTTATTGTTAGTGAATCAATGCAGCACCACCAGTATTTAAATTGTTATTGGCAAATTGTTTTAATACTTTTGTATACTCTTGTTTTTCTTTGCAGTATATTGAAAATCTGGAGAATCTGAGGAAGCTTCTCCATCTTAGCTTGAATAATCACATGATTGAAAAGATAGAAAGACTGGATCATTTGACACAACTAAGAGAGCTTCACTTGGCCAATAACTGCATTCCAAAGATAGATGGGCTGGACTGCCTTGTTCGCTTAACAGTGTTGAATCTGAATGGAAACCTGATTGAAAATTTGCCTGCTCCATTGTTTAAGAAACTCAGAGAACTGCAGGCTTTTCACATCGCACACAACAAGCTTGGCAGTGTAAGTACAATGGATTGTTTTAGAAAATTGCCACTGTCAAATGCTCTGCATTCACTCTGCATTCGGACACAATGTATAATGCTATCTTTGTGAGTTCAACCACTGAAAAACAGTTATTATCTATTAACAGTACATACAAAGTCTTCAATTGTGTACCTGCATAAACCTATCAATGACTTTAAAACAAGTGGAAGAGGAATGTTAACCAATATTATATTGTGTGAATAATAGTTTTTTTAAAGCAATTGTTTTAATAAGTATTATTCTCTGTTCACCTTCTAGTTGATTGACCACCGTACGCTCCTAGTAATTTATAGTTTGTTGTTTCTTTATACATCACTCACCGTTTTAATTCCAACGCAGCTACTGGTGCAAATAAAGGGCATATGACAAGAAATATGCAAAGTGAGTAGCAGGCTTTTACAAGTGGAAAAACAAAAACAAAAACAAGTGGAAGAGGAATGTTAACCAATATTATATTGTGTGAATAATAGTTTTTTTAAAGCAACTGTTTTAATAAGTATTATTCTCTGTTCACCTTCTAGTTGATTGAAGTAACCAAACTAAGGCCTCTGCAAGATCTGAGCAATTTCTCAATGGATGGTAATCCCATGGCCAGTATGGAGCATAGTCGACAGTTTGTCATATTTCAGTTGAGATCCCTGAAGAGGCTAGATGGCAAACAAATCACTGAAGATGAAAGACAGATGGCTGATGAAAGGTTTGCTCAAGGTAATGGCCTGACTACAACTTAAACCAGTAGATTGTTAAGAAAATTGTTGAACCTGTAGCCAGGGTTAATCATAATGAGAATGTTCGCTAGCTAAAATGTTTTAAAACCGAGCTTTCGACAGCCTGTACTGCAGTCTTTGAAAGGGTGAAAGAGAAATTGATGGTGAAAAATATGCATGGATTAAAAATTGTAAGAAATAAATATATGGATTGTAGAAACAAATTTAAGATATTTGTTCAAAAGAATGCTGTATTGTCTTGGTAATAGATAAGGGTTATTGCCCTTTACCAAGGCAATACAGCATTTTTTTTGCACAAACATCTTTTTGCATTTCTATTTCTTACAATTTTTAATTCATGCGTGTTTCTCACCAAAAATGTCTCTTTTACCCTTCAAGGACTGCTGTACAGCCTGCCGAAAGCTCGGTTTTTTAAAACATTTTAGCCAGAGAACATTCTTATATTTATTCAGTAGATTTGTGTTTTGTATGGCATGCTACTGGGTCCTCAGCCAAGTTTAAATAAATTTGGTTTGACTACATTTTTGTTGTAAAGAACAGTATCATGGCAATAGTAATTTGAATGTCACTTGGGCATTAATATTAATTCAGTGCACCAATTTCAAAAGGCCATAGACAAAGAACGTTTACAGGTTAGTTTTCTGTGTAGTTCAGTTTTCACTCTGACAAGAAAAAGAAACACAACCATCAATGCGCCAAGAAAAGATCAAACCACATCTATAGTGACAATGTCCCACACTCTTGAGCTGAAGCAAGGTATCGAACACAGCCAGTATAACGCAAGTTACTATATGGCTGGCTGACTGTGAGCAGGCAAGATGAATCAAATCCTGTGCTCTGACTCAGCTAAGGGTTGACACATTATGCCGGCATAATTTCGAGCATAATACTACAGGTGGAACATTGAGCATAATGCCGGCATAATAGTGCTATATATATATATACATGTATATTGCCGGCATAATAGTGCCATTTTGCAACATAAGTAAAAACTACAAAATTTCAAGCTATTTTAATGTTCTACGTGGTTTCTGTAGTAGCAATAAGTTTAGTGCCCAAATTACCTTACATGTATTAACTTTCTTACTTTACTTGAAATCCTTTGGATTAAATATTCATATTGTGTTACTAATTTACTTATGAAAATGGTTTTTATTTTCGCGCTTCACGGGGCTCCGGTAAAATCTTTTCACGAGCATAATAGCAACAGTCAACCATAATTTGGAGCATTATAGTCCGTTTTGAGGGCAATGCCAAAAAGCATAATACTCGATTTTAGGAGCGTAATGTGTCAACCCCTAGACTCGGCTGGCTACTTGAGTGGGAAAGATGGAGCTACATGTATCTTGCCAGTTTGGGATTGCCTGCTGTGTTTCCGCAAGAAAAATTCCCTTTTGGCCATATAATAAATTCATCATTGACCAAGCTTCTTTGGTCAAGATGGCTGGATATTGGCCTTGTTCTTGTTTGCTTTTTTATCTAGTTACAGTGTATTATAATATACTGGTGGGTGGACTCACATGGGTCAACCAATGCCCTGTTACTCTCTCTAAACAGTTTGGTGCCCAACCAACTTAGCTGCGCACATGGTAGTTATGTGAATTATTAAAAATGTATTGATTACAATTATATAAATATTCATAAATTGAGTATTGCACACAGCAAGGAAATGCCACTTGAAACGAAGTAATGCTGAGAGCCAGTAGTAGGTTGCTGCATAATTGAAGGGCTCCCTGCAACAACGTCCTGAGTGCGTTTTTGGTAACTTTCACTAAAATTGTAAGTTTTAGGCCTTTAAAAGCACAGTTTTGTCAAATTAATGATTTATTATTGTTAAGGTACTTAAAACAGCTCCAAAATGGGGAAGAAAATCCACATCTTTGAGAAAATGTTTTGGGCCTCTATGACACCCTATGGCTCCCAGGACACCCTATGTATCTTTTCAAAATAAAAAAAATTATTCTGTTCGAAGATAGAAGATTTGTTGACCTGGTTTAAATCCTTTCAGTCATATTTACATGATCCAGTAATAATTTTGGCAAGTGAGTCCCTTTGGAGGCCAGAAATCCAAGATTTCTGTGAAAATTTTCCAAAAACGCACTGACAGGACGTTATTGCAGGGAGCCCTTCAATTGTGTTTCAGGGAAAGGAGTTTCTCTTTGAGATTAAAAAAGCAAGAGACAGTTACTGCTTTTAATATTTAATAAATTATTCAATAAATAATTTTCCTGTTCATACAGAGGAGGTGAGGAGATTGGAAAGTGAAATCAATCAACATAAAAAAGACTATGATGCATTACAGCAGGAGAAACAGCAAGCTCTGGAAGAGTTACAGAAGGTGAAAAAACTTCATTCTGAGCAACAGGCACAAAGCTTGGAGCAGTCACAGAAGATCAAAGAACTTAACAGGCAGCTGGAAGCTAAGGAAGAACTGGTAAAAATGTCCATTATTTTTAGATACACTTTTAGAAACTGAAAAGTCACTTGCATTAGTAGCAACCTACATATAATGACCCAGTTTTATTAAAAGTAACCAATGATACACTGTAGTTGTAATTTAACAAAGTGTGGATTAAAAAAAGTAACAGCGAAATTTTGAGAACATTAATGAAGGCCCCTCAAAAAGACTTTTGTCTAACTCTATTAACTTTTGTATAACTTATGGTAAATGGTGAACCGATAATAATAGCATTGAATTTATTTTGTTTGCAGTTGGCAAGTAAGACAGCAGAACTTTCCAAAGCTTGTGAGAAACAGTTCAAACTGGAGCAAGAACTGGCCTTTTATAAATTGGATGCCAAGTTTGAACACCTTGGAATGCTACCACCCCCTGATGGAGTCGAGGTAGTTAACTGTACATGTATTTATAAAGGGTTGCAAGAGTTTTATTGTTTCATGCACTGGTGATTCAAGATTTTTATAAATTAATCTGTGCAAACTCACAGAAAAAAATCACTGACATCAAGGTGGACTACATGTATAAGTCCACAACAGGCCATTTCAAGGTCATGCAGGGGACTGGGTCGAGTTGCAAATTTAATGTAATTGATAAATTGATGCCACAACATAAAAGACCACGTTAAGATTAATAATTTCGCCAAGGTTGGTGGTGTTTAGTTGGATATCGACAAAGTTACGAGCCTTCAAACATGGTTCAAATCCATACAAATGTCTCTGATTAGTACTATGAGAGAGCGTCCCTATTTGCTCAAAGTTTTCTTTTGTCTCCTTTACAAGTTTGCACAAGATAATAAAGACATGCCATGTAAACATATACTTTTTCTTGATTGTTCTTTTTAATTTAAGAACTGTAGAATGAAATGATGCTAACAATAGCATTTGAACCACCCAGCCTCTGAACTCAATGTGGGTGTGTCGCATCTCCTCGCAGCATGCGGTTTTGTACGTCAACGTGCTAACGTTTTGCTTTTTTTTTTTTTTTTTTTTTTTTTTTTTTTTTTTTTAAGTTTATTGATTTTTCTTTTTTTGCACATAAAACAATACTAAATAAAACCATATTACTTACAAAAACACTTACACTACTTACAATACTAATATTATACTTACATTTACATTTACATTGCATTACATTACACTGTTTATACTTACACTATTAATACAAACACTATTTACAATACATATAATACAATACACAACAAACTACAACACACTACTTAAACTATACTACCTATAAAGTGATACTTACACTATTTACAATACGGTACTAGAAACGACTAAAAGAAATACGAAACTACTTACAATACGATTTTACTAACGAAACGATACTTATGATACTAAGAACAATACTACTGCTGCGATACTATACGGATACGATTACTTATTACAAATAGATAAATTTAATAAAGTTACTTACAAATGTATAGTAACGATATTTGTATTTACACAGCTAGTTTCAAGTAGTTAATTGTTTAAAAAATTAGACCATTTTTTAGTAAAAGAAGGTAGTTTATTTGTCATAATCGCAATATATTTTTCTAATTCAATTTTTTCGTTAACGAGGGTTATAAAATCTGTGAAACGGGGTCTTTTGTCATCTTGTACTGCGTTAATGTAAAGAAAATATTTTCCAATTATGATCAAGTGATTTAGGGTTAAACCGGACGATGTATGTTTTAAAACACCATAGATAATTTCGTTTTGCTCCAAAGCAATGTTTCCTCTACATGAAGCGTTGTACCACATTGTAAATTTATTCCAAAAGGATTTAGCAATTGGACATTCCACAAATACGTTTTGCTTGGTTTAAGTATCCATGAGAGAAATAAGTGACTACTTGCAGTCAAACCGTTTATGTATGTACTTTGTATGATTCAAACTCCACATGTTTTTGTTATTTACACTGAAAATTTGTATTGTAGTTTGGAGATGAAGAAGATGATGAAAGCCCATACATTGGAAAAGCCAGGTTTAAACCCAACAAATTTGCCAGAAAATCCAACATTGTGGGTGGTGAACAGCGTGCGCAAATGGTGACGCTGGGCTCAAGACCAAGTGATAAGTATGATGAGCAGAACAAACAGGCTCAGCAGGAATTGCATGACTTACTTATACTTGATTTACAAGATAAAGAAAGGGCGATTCAACAAGGTAGAGATGCCGAAAGTTTTCACTTTTTGACACAAGGTTCAACTTTTTTCAACATTTGTTGAGCAACAAATGTTAAACGATGTTGCAACTTTTTGAATGAGTAGAAAACATATTTGACATTTGTAAAAGATTGCCTGTCGCGTTCAAAAAGTTGCAACTTGCTTAACGGAATAGAGCCTGTCTCTATTTTTGTTTAACAATGTTTAGCAATCCAAAATTACTTTCGACACAATTGAAAACCACTCTTATGTCGATGTGACACTTGCTTTTGTAGTACGGTACTTTGGTCAGTTTTAGTATGCATGCAAACATTCCAGAAGGATCTAAACAGTGAACTATCCGATAATACTCGTTCAGTGGGTTCCTGACGCAAAAAAAAAAACCACACACACACACACACACACACACACACACACACACACAGTGAAGACTGAGTATACAAATTATGTCTTGATTTGCTGACTTGCAGCTGAAGAAGTTCTCGCTCAATTAACTGATCAGCTCACCAGACGAAAAGCCCAGCTTCAAGATGCTGGAGATAAGCTGGCGCGACTCCAACAGGCGATTGATGGCCAGGTATGCTGAATCAAAATCTAAATTGAATTCTGAGCAAAGCTCCCACGTGGGATATATGTGCACTGGGAACGGTCAGCGGTCATTCAATTATAGTAATGGCTTTTACAGATTAAATTGTTAATGTCTTGGTCTCGCATAAGGGAGGACTTAAAGTAGTGAACAGAAGAAGCGTTCTGAATGTGAGGGGGCGGATGGTTCTACTCTGGGACAGTGCGAGCAAAGAATGATGCTCTGTAATAACTCTTGAGCGCTAGCCTATTCCTGAAGTGGTGTTGACCTTGGGATTGTCTAGTAGCACGCCCACTCCTGACCAGTACCGCGTGAATAAAGTCATGCATCTAGTGGCTGCATAGTACACCGTCATATACCGTAAATGCTCGAATTTGTGCCTAGCTTCAAATAAGCGCCCTTTTGAATTAGCTCCCCCATCTTGACCCAGAAAATTGAATAAGCGCTCCGGGGCGCTATTTCGAGCATTTACGATACTTTAGTTTACTTCAGGTGGAGGGGGGTAACATTGTAAATATGTATACCTCAAGGTGGATCAAATGAAAACCATTTTTGACTTCATGTTATAGAACAACCCTACTGTTGAATGGAGATTACGTTTTGTAAATGGGAAAAAAAGCAAGAATTTTGCACAAGATCTTCAGCAGATACTCTCAGCTCATTTAGAACTCATTGTTATCTAAAGCAGCTACTTGTAAGGTAACACTGTGGTATTTTGATCACTGTAGGCTCATCTGTTGGGAGACGAGGAAAGGAAACTCATTGAAGCAATTGCAGATAAGAAGAACTATGTGAGTAAATGGATAACATATTAGCGCCCCGAAGCACTTGCAAATGCCGCCTCCCAAAAAGAAAAGACAATTCAGAGAAACTTTATTTCTTGTGCCAATGAACTCTGTCATTTTATTTCAGATCAGAAAACTTCAAGAAGTTGCAAAGGAGCTGGAAGAGAGAATGAAGAACATAGCAGATGAAATGAGACAGAGAGAAGCCGAGACAGAGAAACTCAGACAGGCTGTTAGGAATACTCCTCCTAATGACCCTGCCTATGTATGTAGCTGTGCTGCTGTAATAGCTCTGTTTTGATTTTAGAGCGGTTTTCAATGGAGTGTCGTAAAACCAAAGTCATCACGCTGACCAATCACAGTAGGGGAAGACAAGCCAACGAACCAATCAGAACTCGAGGCAAATACAGGTAACCGGCGCCGAGCGCGGGAAAACAAAGTCGCAAATGGTTTTGGTTTACTTCTGATTGGTTGAGAAAATGGCGCCAGATGTTCTAGCCAATTACATGGCGTAGCAATGCCAAACAAAGCAATTGCGAAATGACTTTCAACACTCCATTAAAAACCGCTCTTACTCACTCAAGATTACTCGTAGACTACAAGAGGCCTCTCCTTTCTTTCTGGGATAGTCTGGTTAGCAAAACACGCGAGTGAGCGCGGTCTCCACGCGGGATCAGCGATTGTTGCGCGGGCTCGTGTGTTTGGCTGTCTCGACGATTCCTGAGAAAAGAGGAATAGAGAAAAGAGAGAAAAACAAGTAGCCTAACGAAACAGCAGATGCATTGCATTGGGCGTGGTGTATGTGGTCTTGCCAGATTATTTGTGGCATTTGTCAAGTGAACAGTCAAACATCCTTCATATGTACTCCCTTTTATATAGAGGCCCCAGAGTTAATATTAATTTTGGTCTCTTCGGGACCAAGTGAAGTGTCCGTAATAGAGAGGGGTCCGTAAGGAGAAGTTCGACTGTAATTTTAACACAATAGCGATATTAAAATATGTTTTTCACTTCTAGTCATATCTCCAAGTTCGGTTGGCAGCTAAAGAGCAGCAACTACTTGAGTTACAAGACGAATACGGCAAATTAAGACAGGATCACGACAGAGCGAGGCAAAGACTACAGGAGGAGATCGCAGCTGTCAAGGAACTGGAAACACAGTTAGCTGCATTAAGTAAGATGTTTTGAAAGATTTCCGCACATAGGTTGTGAACGAAACAAAACCAGATTGAGAATGAAGCGATACAAACTTGAGAGTAGCCACCTTTCGAAAGTAACCACCATCCAGAGCAGAATTAGATTGGTTTTCTACTTTTCGCAGCGTTGCGTGATGCTTTGCAGCATGTGTTTGGCATGTTGTCAAACCATGTTCTCACCAGACACAGCTATTTCATTAAACGTTATCGGAAGAATTGTACATTGGTACATTCCAAGATTGCAAGGCATTGTGGGTCCAGCCCATCTTGCCTTAATCCGTATGGCTAGCGTGTCGGTCACAACATGGCAAACTTTAAGGTATGCTTAAAGTCATTGACCCTAAGGTCAAAACGGTATGGAGCCGGCATATTGTTCTGTGAAGAGTATTTTGAAATATATTCTGCATGTGAACCCACAATGCCGTGCGGTCTTGGAATGTACCAATGCACAATTCTTCAGCCAACGTTTATTGAAATGGCTGTAATACATGTACAGACCGTACGTTATAACTGACGTCGGTCGTAAAAGCGGTGTTACACAGTGTATATATTTCATGCAACTTATTTTCGCAACGGCCCAATCTTCTATGTTGCAGCTACAAGAAGAGGAGATGTTAAAGTTTCACAAAACTTGTCTCAAAGTTGACCGCAAAGCCAAAGGACTGTGGTGCATATACGCGGCATGTGTAGTGGGTCGCCTGGTGATAATTGCGAGATAACTTGCAGAGAGATAACTCGATCGTACTTTCTGCAACGGCTTTTGCAACTTGATTCGCAACGATTTTGTCCGTTGTACGGTATGTAACGCTGTGCAGACCTCTGTGCAATGCTTCGTAACAAGTTGCACTAAACAATACACATTGTAGCACCTCCTAACAGTGAGAATCATACACGTTTTTTCAAAATGGCGGCCAATTTATAGTCTTTTATATGCATGTGAAATGGCCTTCTTTGCGTCATTTTTGCTTGAAAAATGTATTTTGCACGTGCTGACGAGGCAAAGAGGGCTAATTTACATGGATATAAAATAATAATGGCCGCCAATTTGGTCTAAGGTGTATATTTTCATGTCAAGTTTTCTCTGTTGTGTCTGCATTGTTTGTGTTTCGTTAAATGTCTCTGCTATTTTGGCCTTCCAGGGAAAACAAACGGCGACCAGGATAAATTAAAAGAAGAACTAAAGAACATCATCGATGACTTAAATGATAACTTAAACTCCATGAAGCAACAAGTGGCCCAACAAGCCAGGCAGATAAACCAGCTTCAAAATGAAAAAGACGCCTTAGGACAGCGACTAAAAGACATGCAAGCACAGTCAGCTGACAACAAACAACTGAAGGACAACATTGCTAAGCTACAGCAACAGCTTAAATGTGAGTAGCACATGATATCCGTGGTTTTGCTTTCTGGATTAATTAGGAGTTTGGACACAGCATTGGGCAACTGGAACGGCCAGTTTAAAAAAGTGTTTTCCATTTTGAAGGGCCTACTCAGTGAAGAACTGTCGAACTGTCGTCATTTTGAACAGATTTGTGTGTCATCTGACAGTTCGAGTTATCTTGATTCAACTGTTTGTTATTTGTTTTCTTTTTGTTGTTTTGTTTTTATAAGGGATGTTGCCGTGCCAAACCTTTGCCTCTATTGACAAAGTTTTGTATAAGTTTTTTTATAGCTTTTTGAAACGTTAATGAGTTAATGATTGCTTCTGTTGCAACTGGCCAATCAACCTCGTCCCTCATTCCAGTTCTTGCACGTTTTAGTCGGGGTGGTGTTGTAATTTGTCAGAAAACGCTTGTTGACTGGTTGAAATGGAAGCTAAAAAGTTGCATAAAAATTTCAAAACTTATACAAATACTCTTGCAATCAAAAGTGGCATTGTTTTCGCTTATAGTGAATGAAGATGCTTTGGAGCGCGAAAGAAGGAATTGTCAAGCATTGCGGCGCCGTTTGTCAGATGTTGAGGCCCAAGCCGCACAGGGGACAGCTCTGGAACCAGCATTAGCTGATGCTAAAAACAGACTGCATCAAGCTGAGGCTGAAGTCGCCAGGCTACAGAATGCACTTAATAAACTAAAACATCAACTCCAGGTGTGACACTATATTTACTCTAACAACTGGGGCTTTAAAGGGGTTATGTCACCATGTTAAGTGTTCTTTAAAAAGCCAAACTACATCTTTATAACAGTTAACATCCAAAAGTAAGAATCCGCGGTTTTGTTCAGTTTAAAATTATTCTATTAGTGCTCTAAGAGTAAAAATAAATGTCTTGTCCTACAGGTGGCCAGAATTGAAATGGATTGCATCTTATCTTTTCAAGTTTATCGTTTTTGTCTTGTATCATGTAAACAAATGTAGTCATAAGAGGGAACCGGAGTGAACTCGCCCCGGCGCGAAAGTCGCCCCGGTGTCATGTAAACACCCCCTTAGTTTTAATTCTGTCACTTTTGACCCCAAAACCTCAAAATCGCCATGACTTAGCTCCTTTATGGTCACGCTGTTTTAGTTTTAATAAAATAATATATAAAACTCCGACTTCTTTGTTTCCATAAAGTAACACAATGTATGGTTACAAGATTGGAAGTGTGGGAGAGCACTCGAAATAATTTTCTATAGTATATACCCAAACTAGTTGATAGTGTTTTTCACGCGCTCTGATTGGCTACTCAAACTCTGAATTGTTTTGCTATTCACCTCCAGGCTTCCTCCAGGCATTGTTCTGGATTTCGCGTGTGAGTTTTTTCCCCATTTGTCAGAAATAAGGTAACTATTTTCGATTGGCTATCCACTGGTTTGGTACAGTGTATATACGTAAACCGCTATTCACCTCCACTTCGGTGAATAATTATTAAATGTTTTATACAATTATGGTAAATATTTTTTCAACCAATCCCAGCACCAATAACAACTATTGTTTGCTGTTTTTGTTAAAGGATGATCGCAGAGCGGCAGATGAGCGATTAAAGAAGGAACAAGATAAAGTTGACAGAGCTTTACAAGCTGCGAGGAATGCAGGGGAGAAAGACAGACAACTTAGGGATCTGGCTGCGCAAGTCGATGCTCTGACGGTACGTTAGTTGCCTCGTCCATGGGTGGGCAATAAATCTCCAAACGTCTGTTAATAAGTTACTTAGCCTTACGACTAACAGTTATATTCAAAGAACATGAGCGAATTGGTTTTTATATTCACCCAAAAAACGTAAGCGAATGATGTACACTTCAACATCGTTCAACATTCGTTGCTCAGCAAATGATGAACGATGTTGCAACTTGTTTAATGACTGAGTAGAAAACACGTTCATAATTTTAAATGATTGACCGCCATCGTTCATCAAGTTGCAGCTTGTTGAACAGAGCAGAGCCTGTCCCTTTTTTCGTACAACAATGTTCAACATGTTGAATGACCTATTTCAACATTCATCATGGCATGATACACTATTCAACATTTGTTGAACAGCAGTCTCAAAATCTGTTGATCAAGAAATGTTGAACCGTGTATCATAAATTATAGGCCTTAGGTTAGCCTGCGAATACAGCCGCCTCTCATCGCTCCCGGCCGCTAGGGGCGTTCGCGCGAACGCCCCTAGCTGCCGGGAGTGATGAGAGGCGGCTGTATTCGCAGGCTAGCCTTAGGTTGTCTTCTTTTGGTTTCAACCATTTTTAATTGGTTGGTCGATTTTCGCTTTGCGAAAAGTATGGAATTTGATGCCTCTCTCGGAGTCTCGCTATTTGGATCCCCAGCTATCACGGCTAATTTTGCGTTTTCCTGGAATATTCGCACGAGATAACTGGATTCTACGATGTTTGTTTTATTAGTCAGACAATGCTTCGCTTGCCCAGAGATTAAAGGACGCAGAAGATGAACTCAGTAATCTTGAAAATCTGTTGGACAAAGAAGAAGTAATGGAGAGGCTGGACGAGCTTAAGGGAGACATTAACAGAAGGACAAGCGCTGTTCGTGAACCTCTTAATGACCAGGATGAACTGGGACGAGCTCTAGCTGAGCTTCATCAGAAATACATCGACCTGATGAAAGATTTGGACAGAGAACGGCGCAAACAGGTTTGTAACTTAACACACGGGGCCCACACAAACTGTATGACCGTTCGTATTTTTAAATTTAGAGGAAATGTATGGGAATATCGAAAAAACGGCGAATTCTATTGTACGCCCAGGTAAACGTAAGTATGTAGTAATTTAGACTTTATTTAAGTGTCAAGTATTTATCTGTTAGAGCTAGTTGTGGACACTATACTAACTGACGCAAAACCCTAAATCGCTAAAATTCGCCGTTTTCAAGCTCAAGCTACAAGGACGACAATTAAGATTGAGTTTAGTCTGAACGTTTATGTAAATATTCAATTTTACAATGATATGAACCTTTCGATATTCCCATACATTTCCTCTAAATTTGAAAATACGGTCACACAGTTTGTGTGGGTACCCTGTGGCTACATAATTGAACAGCGAGGCAGCGGTTGATGTACTTGTAGGATAGTACGTTGGAATAATGTGTTTTACCACTACGTACATTGCCCGTCCATACTTAATATATGTTTTCAAACGTCTTCGTTTTTTAACCCGTGAATACGCATGCGTAATGAACGGGTTATCGGTAACGGAGACAGATATGCAAATGAGTAGTCACTCGCTCACTCACTCACTCGCTCACTCCTTCCATCAGCTGTAAACTTAGTGACGTAATGCTTCGTTACGAATGCGTTTCGTAACAAGAACAGAGTGAATCCAGCGATAACAATAACTAATTTGTTGTAAACGAATATAAACAACAATAAGCTTAAACCGTTTTGATGCGTATCTACCTTTAAATAACAAAATTTAGTCTTAATTGAGCGTGTGTTCCTCGATGGCCTCGTGGGCCATGGCGCCGGATTTGCATCTGGAGGCCCGGTTTCAATTCGCGCCCGTGACTCTTCTTTTTTTTTCCTCGAACTGGACATTATGAAAGTAATTTCCTGTTTTTTTTTTGGCGTTCGCCCGTGACTCTTCTTTTTTTTACTCGAACTGGACATTATGAAAGTGATTTCCTGTGTTTTTTTGCGTTCGTCAAAAATCCTTACGGTTAATTTTTTAAAAAATATATCGTACCGTGTCAGTGTGAAAACATAAGCTTACCGAAATATTACGTTCCTTGTTAACATTTCTTATTCACGGGTTGGCTCTTAGGAGCCTTTGATTATAATTACCCGTCCACACTGTTAAAACGATTAATATTTCAAAAACTCAGTTGTTAAGATGCTTCACTGAAGTTAGACCACAAGTCTGAAGAAAAATAGGAGACTGCTCGCAGCCTAGGTGAAAGAATTTTAAGTAAAAGATCCTCGTAGTGATTTTTGCAACTGTTAAGTTGTTGATCACTGCGAGGATTTTTCACTCAAGAGTAAATGTATTGTTTGATATTCTGGCAGCCCGATGGGGAAATTGAAGGTTTGCAAGCCAGGCTACAGGATGCTGAAAGAGCGTTGAGACAAGCAAAAGACCGAGCTTCACAGGTAAGGACTATTCTGCTTCAGGACGGCCATCTCTCGTCAGACATTCTCACTTGAAACAATTTACTATACTGGCTTTGGCCAGACTAACTTAAACAATCTCGTAAATCAGAAATGTGTGTTGACTGGAAAAAATGGCTGGATAACTAAAGCAGGCGAAAAACAAAAAAGGTGTTATAATTACACCATTCTGCAACTATACCTGTTAGCTCTTCTGTTTAATTTGTGTACGTAATTGCAACATCTTTTTGATCTATTACAACTTGTAAAACTGGTGAAATTCAGTCTTCTTTGCAATGCCAAGTTATTGAATAAACTTAAGTGTGATTTACTAGTTTAGAACATTTTTTCGCTAGACAGTTTCTCTGGCCAAAGGTACACTTCACTTAGTGTTATGAAACTTTAATAATGGTGTATTTTTTGCTTTTCAAGCTTGCTGGAGATAAAGAAGACCGGGATGCTAAATTAAGGCAAATGGCAGATGAACTGAAAAAATTAAAAGATAAGCTTGGGCGACAGGAAAGACTGGAAGATGAGGTATAACAGTTTTTGTGCAGTGTCTTGCTGTCTTGTTGTTCGACCGGAACTTCTCTCCCTCTCCCTCCTTATTCACTCCCCTCCTCCTCCCTCCTTATTCACTCCCGTTTGGGCTAGTTTTAGTGAAATTGCTGTAATTTTCGTTGATCACGTTTTCAAAAATCCAGGTATATATTTCAAGCAAACGCTGTGGAGTGTTCCAGAAAGCACTGACTTTGGCCGGAAATGGCCTTTTGGTACTTTTCCCGATCATTGTCGTCAATCTATCGAGATAATTATTTCAAGCAAACGCTGTGGAGTGTTCCAGAAAGCGCCGACTTTGGCCGAAAATGGCTTTTTGGCACTTTTCCCGATCATTGTCGTTAATCTATTGAGATAATGATTTCAAGCAAATGCTGTGGAGTGTTCCAGAAAGCGCTGACTTTGGCTTTTTGGCACTTTCCCGATCATTGTCGTCAATCTATCGAGATATATACCTCGATTTTTGAAAACGATATCGCCCTAAGTAAGCGTTTGTGAGCGTTCTCGGCCTTGTTTTTTTGTCGTTCGTTAAAGACTGTTGCTAGTCTTTTTTTCTCTCGCTCTCGCTCCCTTTCCCTCTTCTCTCTCTTCTCTGTGATTTTCGGCCTGATCGGGCTCATAAAAACCCTTGTTTAGGCTAGTTTTAGTGAAATTGCTGTAATTTTCGTTGATCACGTTTTCAAAAATTCAGGTATATATTTATTATATTTATTATGTATTTATTATTATATATTTATTATCTATTATATTTATTATCTTAAAAGATAATAAATTAACATTAGGTGTGGATGATGTATATACAATCAAAATACCAGGGGGAAGTGGGGGGGGGGGGGAGGGGGGGGGGGGGGAGTGGGGTCCTGTCCGAATACAATAATTTTCACCATTTTCCGACTAATTTTTTTTCCTTCACTTTATTAGCGTTATTACCTCCTTACAATCTACAAAATACATAAATATAACAGAAACGTTACATAGAACTAACAATACAAGGCTACAACTTAAAACTAGCTATTAGGATATATCTATTTATTACAGGTTATAATTCTTAAACACATATACACAACAAATAAAGGAGTATCAAGAACAAGTACGGGGTTTAGAGAGAAATGTACGCTTGTAAAGCAATCCTTACTTTTGGATGATATTTGCATCTATTAATTTCCCGACTAATGATGTTGTGAAAATGTCGCATTTGTTTTGAAGCTTGAAAGAGAGAAAGCACAACATGCGGCAGAAATAAACGGACTGGAGGAACAAATAGCTCAGCTAAAAGGTCAACTAAACAAGGCGAGACATGGCTTACAGGATCAGGTAGGTTTTAAATGGAGAAACAAATAACTCGGCTAAAAGATCAACTAAATAAGGTCACTCGTGGCTTACAAGACACTTGCATATTATAAAGCGCTCGGTGTTACCTCTTTGAACGAAATGCTCAAAATGTGTCACAATTTGCCGTGTGTTTACATGCAGGCTTGTTTTTTTTTTTAGTTAAGCGTCCATCAACTTAACCCTTTCACTCCCAGAGTCAATTACGGAGACATGTAGTGCAGTTCTAAGTTTTGAGTCTGGATGAAATCCTATGGTGTGACCATTCAAATGAAATGGTACCATTTGTTTTTCAATATTTTAGAAAATAAAATTTGGAATTTTTCTTGAATTTTGATTTTTGGCACTCTTGGGAGTTAAAGGGTTGATGACAACTAAATTTACTTAATTACCTTAGTTGATACAAAACTTTAGGACTGCTTATTTAGTTCAGTTTCATCTTCGAGAACAAAATCCCCAAGAGGTAGATAGCGCTTCATAACATTTCCAAACGGGTTGAAGACAAGTGAGCAAAGCGAAACAAAGTCGGTGGCTTTACTCCTCCCATATAACTAAGGTTTGATTGACAGCTGTCTATTGCCAACTGCTCAGAAGAGGTTTGATTTGAAGGGTTGCGTATCAATGAAATCGATGGTAAGGCCCGGATCAAACGCCGTACTTCACATGAGCCGATTCACGGAAGAACGGCTGAGGATGAGTTCTGCTGAATTAAGTTCGACGTTTGACTCACCAGGCGACCTTAATTAATTTGAGTCGACCTAAACTTTAATTAGGTTCTGCTCATGTGAAGTACGGCGTTTGACCCGGGCCTAATGTACACTTGGAAATTTTCTTCGTAGTTGGCGAGTGCAAGAGCCCCTCTTCAAGCCAAGATAAGAGACATGGAGAATGAAATGCAACATTTACAAAACAAACTTGGAAAAGTCAAAGATGACAATGAAAGGGTAACATAGTGGCTTAGTTTACAGCTTTTGTGTGTAAATAAAGTGATGAATCAGACAACTTGAACCGTCAGTGGCAACACAAAACTGTCGTGGTGAAGGTGAATTGATCAAATGTTCTCAAACTCATTAATGATTCATCAAGTTTGAACAGAGAAAATCGTAAGCGTGACGTGACGGTGACGTGACGTGACGTGAAAACTCGATCTTAATTTTGGCGATTTATTCCTTCGTTTTCCTTACATTTAATGATCAAACACTCGAAAGAGTTCTTGTGGGACGTTAATAGTGGTGTAACGATTAATCGAATTCGCGATTATGACCATTCGGTTTGATTCACGATTCTTTGTTTCCACGTTTCGATTTTGGTTCGATTATTGCAAACCTTTTCCATGGTGCCCTCAATGAGTTATTATATTGTGAAATCAGAATTCAGAACTCTTTAAAATCTGCGTTTTTGATTGACGAGCAAAGGCGTTTGCAGTTCGTGCGCCATTTTGTGTTGCCTGGTAAAATTGCTGCCTTTCTACCACCCCTTGAGAATTTCCAAATAAGGCAAACCATGTGCAACACGTTCATTGTCACGTTCTCAAACATGACGACGAACGACCAAGCAATCGTGATTCTGCCTGCATCTTTTAGATCAGCTGTGTGGAAATATTATGGTTTTCCGGCTAAAGACGGTACAACAGATAAGTCTAAAACTATCTGCAAGAAAAATTTCATAATCGAATCGAAATTTTCGAAATCGAAAGGCAATAATTGAAATCGAATCGAATCGCAAGGAATATGAATCGTTACACCCCTAGACGTTAAAGATCCCACATCACTGTTCGAAAAGAGTAAAGGGCGTAGACCCCGGTGGTGTGGTCAACCTTGCGGGTTGTGGGATTGGGAAGGGATGGGACCTGTGAGTCCCGTTCGTGCAATTCCCTCTGGACTGTATGAGTCCAGAAAGAAAGAAAAGTTAAAAGATCAGGCATCCAAACACCTCTAAGTGGGTTAAAAACAATCTCGGCTGCGCCTCGTTTTTCAACCCACTTCTCGGTGTTTGGATATCCTGATGAAACACTCTTCTTCCTCGTATTTAAGTAACAATGCGTGTAAGAACTAGGCAATAATCTATTGTTCCGCGGCATTTCGCTTTCCCCACATAAGATTGTTTAGGTTTTTCTTACTGAGAATACATCAACCTATGGATAACATGTTTTTTAAATAAAATGTACTGGAACTTTATTTTAAAGTGATGTTTCTTTTGTGCTACAAGATTTCATCCAATCGTGAAATTCCAAAACAATGGCCATGTTTCCGACATTGAATTTTGGTTGCATTAAAACTCGGAATAGTTTTTACTAAAATGGAACCAATTAGTAAACTAGAGAGAAATAAATACACTACCTGGTAAAGTGATGGTAGATTTTCACGTTTTAGCCAATGAGGTGGACGGTTTCAACAATATCACAATTAAAACCTTTCTGCATTCCTTGCCGTTAGGTTGCCTAGTTCTTACTAGGACCATTACTTAATATATTACACCATATATGTAAACTGCGGTTAAATTAAATTACCATGGTAACTTTTGTGCTCTGGCGTCATTACCGGGGCGAAACAGGAAGAAATAATATCAATTTCATATCTATGACGTTGCGTCAAAATTGTTTTGAAAACAACATGACGTTAGTTTAAGAAAGATACTCAATTGCCATGGTAACTTGTGTACTCTGACGTAATTAACTGGACGAAACAGGAAGAAATATTCTAAATATGATAGCTATGCCGTTAGTGTGTTATAAGGTTGTGCTTGGTTGACGTAGTTCCAGAAGGCGAGCCTGCTCACCCTTCCTTTAAACGGTGAACTTACGTTTCTTCTAACCATTCCAAACGAACGATACAGAAGAAATAACCTTCAGGATGTTTGCTTTTGTCAATAGTATATCTTGCGTTAAAATCTATGGCAACAGCGTACGTTAGCATATATATATTAATTTTCCGACTGCAGTTATGAACATAGCGTGACGTTAGTTTAAGATAGGTATTAAATGACCATGATAATTTGTGTGCTCTGACGTCATTAACGGGACGAAACAGGAAGAAATATTCTAAATATCATAGCTATGACGTTAGTTTGTTATAAGGTTGTGCTCGTTTGACGTAATTCCAGAAGGCGAGGCCTGTCCCCCCTTCCTTTAAACGGTGAACTTACCTTTTTTCCAACCATTCCTAACGAACGATACAGAAGAAATAACCTACAGGATATTTGCTTTTGTCAAAAGTATATCTTGCGTTAAAATCTATGGAAACAGCGTAAGTTAGCATATTAATTTTCCGATTGTTGTTTTGAACACAACATGACGTTAGTTTAAGATAGGTATTAAATGACCATGATAATTTGTGTGCTCTGACGTCATTAACGGGACGAAACAGAAAAAAATATTATAAATATCATAGCTATGACGTTAGTGTGTTATAAGGTTGTGCTTGTTTGACATAATTCCAGAAGGCGAGGCCTGCTCCTCCTTTATTTTATAAATATCATAGCTATGACGTTAGTTTGTTATAAGGTTGTGCTCGTTTGAAGTAATTCCAGAAGGCGAGCCTGCTCCCCCTTTATTTAAACGGTGAACTTACCTTTCTTCCAACCATTCCAAACGAACGATACAGAAGAAATAACCTTCATGATGTTTGCTTTTGTCTAAAGTATATCTTGCGTTAAAATCTATGGCAACAGCGTACGTTAGCGTATTAATTTTCCAACTGTTGTTTTGAACACAACATGACGTTAGTTTAAGATAGGTATTAAATGACTATGATAATTTGTGTGCCATGACGTCATTAACGGGACGAAAGAGAAAAAAATATTATAAATATTATAGCTATGACGTTAGTGTGTTATAAGGTTGTGCTTGTTTGAAGTAATTTCAGAAGGCGAGCCTGCTCACCCTTTATTTAAACGGTGAACTTACCTTTCTTCCAACCATTCCTAACGAACGATACAGAAGCAATACCCTTCAGGATGTTTGCTTTTGTAAAAAATATATCTTGCGTTAAAATCTATGGAAACAGCGTACGTTAGCATATTAATTTCCCAACTGCTGTTTTGAACACAACATGACGTTAGTTTAAGATAGTCATTAAATGACCATGATAATTTGTGTACTCTGACGTCATTAACGAGACGAAACAGGAAGTGTGTTATAAATTTGTGCTTGTTTGACATAATTCCAGAAGGCGAGGCCTGCTCAGCCTTTATTTTATAAATATCATAGCTATGACGTTAGTGTGTTATAAGGTTGTGCTTGTTTGACATAATTCCAAAAGGCGAGGCCTGCTCCCCCTTCATTTTATAAATATCATAGCTATGACGTTAGTGTGTTATAAGGTTGTGCTCGTTTTGAAAACAACATGACGTTAGTTTAAGAATGATATTCAATTGCCATGGTAACTTGTGTACTCTGACGTAATTAACTGGACGAAACAGGAAGAAATATTCTAAATATGATAGCTGTGGCGTTAGTGTGTTATAAGGTTGTGCTTGTTTGACGTAGTTCCAGAAGGCGAGGCCTGTCTCCCCTTTATTGAAACGGTGAACTTACCTTTCTTCCAACCATTCCAAACGAACGATACAGAAGCAATACCCTTGAGGATGTTTGTTTTTGTAAAAAATATATCTTGCGTTAAAATCTATGGAAACCGCGTAAGTTAGCATATTAGTTTTCCAACTGTTGTTTTGAACACAACATGACGTTAGTTTAAGATAGGTATTAAATGACCATGATAATTTGTGTGTTCTGACGTCATTAACGGGACGAAATAGTAAGAAATATTATAAATATCATAGCTATGACGTTAGTGTGTTATAAGGTTGTGCTTGTTTGACATAATTCCAGAAGGCGAGGCCTGCTCCTCCTTTATTTTATAAATATCATAGCTATGACGTTAGTGTGTTATAAGGTTGTACTCGTTTGAAGTAATTCCAGAAGGCGAGCCTGCTCTCCCTTTATTTTATAAATATCATAGCTATGACGTTAGTGTGTTATAAGGTTGTGCTCGTTTAAAGTAATTCCAGAAGGCAAGCCTGCTCCCCCTTTATTTAAACGGTGAACTTACCTTTCTTCCAACCATTCCTAACGAACGATACAGAAGCAATACCCTTCAGGATGTTTGCTTTTGTAAAAAATATATCTTGCGTTAAAATCTATGGAAACAGCGTACGTTAGCGTATTAATTTTCCAACTGTTGTTTTGAACACAACATGACGTTAGTTTAAGATGGGTATTAAATGACCATAATAAATAGTGTGCTCTTACGTCATTAATGGGACAAAACAGGAAGAAATATTATAAATATCATAGCTATGACGTTAGTGTGTTATAAGGTTGTGCTCGTTCGACGTACTTCTAGAAGACGAGGCCTGCTCACCCTTTATTTAAACGGTGAACTTACCTTTCTTTCAACCATTCCAAACGAACGATACAGAAGCA